>CADCXC010000037.1:3000000-3403880 GCA_902806595.1 Pyrenopolyporus hunteri | reverse complement strand
AAATAAAAAAAAATATAAAAACCTCGAAATATAATTTTAAAAAAAAAATAAAAAAAATCCGAAAATTTGCTGGGGTATATAATTATTATTTACTTTTAAGGGAAATAAAAAAAAAAATAATATTATCGTATAAAAAATGTTTATATTTATACGTATAAATGAATTTTTAAGTATAAAATCGTATATTATAAGTTTATAAATAAAATATATAAATCGTATAATATAAAATTTATAGAAATATAATATAAAAAATATAAATTGCATAATATAAAAATTATAAATCGAATATAAAATTATAATCGTAAAAAATATAAATTAAAATATAAATTATAAAATATAATTAAATATATAAAATATAAATCAAAATATAAAAATCGAATCGATTTATAAATATAAAATTATATTAAATCGTAATTTAATTAATAATAAATTAATAATAAATTAATAATAAAATTAATAATAAAATTAATAATAAAATTAATAATAAAATTAATAATAAATTAAATTAAAATAAACCGTTAAAAAAAATTATAAGTATTGTTTTTAAATAAATTACGTAAATATATTTTAATAAAACCAATAAAATTCGTTAAAACGTATTAAATACGTATAATAATTTAAATTAAATAATTAATTATTATAAATATTATTAATTTTATTTATTTAATTTATCGTAATAATTATATTTTTAATTTAATAATTTAATTTTTAAAAAATTTATTATTAAATAATTAAATAAATTTTAAAATACGATATTTTATTTGAACATTGATATATTCGTAATTTACCTATTTTGATATCGGAATTATCCGTACTACCAATACCGAAAATACATGCTATACCCATATAATACCCATTTTACAATCGTTTTATTATTATTAATTTATAATTTATGCACTTTTTCAATATCTTTTCCCATACATCCTTTTAATATCTAATTTATTATTAAATATTTAACGTTAATCGTTTATTAAGTTATTGTTTTAAGAAACAATATTATTTATTTTAATTTAAAAGTTATTTTCAATAAAATGTACCCTTATTTAAATATTTTTTTATAACCTGAAAGTTTAAAATATATATTATTTTTTATCTTAGAATAGGTGGGATATAAAGGTAAATATATTGGGAGGTATGGTGGGAGGTGTATGTAATTCAATATGTACAAGAAATTCAATCATAGAGCGTACCCGTTCTTTAAAAAGACATCATTGGTTTGTTGTATTTTTGTATGGGAACTGTTAGTGGGGCCTAAAAGTGAGGGGTAGGAGATGTACTTTTTGGTAGTACGGATAAGGCCCGATAATATAATAGTAGTACGAATAATAATGCTATTTATTTAATAATTTTATTTTTATATAATTATATAAAATTTCGTATTTTTAATAAATATTTCGTTAATTATTTATTATAAATAATTTATATTTTTAATGTAAAATTTATCGAAATCGTAATAAATTAACGATTTTTTAACGTAATAAATTAATTTATTATAATTCGAAATTATATATTAAATTTTATTTATAAACTTTATAAATTTAAAATTAAAATATATTTAATTATATCGAATTAATATAATTAATTATAATATTTTTATATCGTAATTAAAAATTTAATAATTCGATATTAATTTTTATTTTATAATAAAATCGACGATTTTTATCGTATTATATTTTTATAAAAAAAAATATATTATTATTTAATCGAAAATTTTATTTTTTATAAAAATCGTTTAAATTTTTAACTTTTAAAAACTTTAATATTATTAATTTAACGTTTAATAATTTTTCGATATAAATAAATATTTAAAATAATAATTAAAAAATAATTTTATTATTCGATTATTAATTTTATTATATTTATATAAATTTAAAAAATAATTTATATTCGTTAAATTTTTATATATTATTAAAATTTACGATAATAATCGATAATTTTCGTATTATCGTAAATTAATATTATATTTTAAATTTAAAAAAATATTTTATTTTATAATTTAATTTATTTTAAAATATTAAACCGAAATTTTAATTTAAAAAATCGTTTAAAAATTAATATAATACGTTTATAAAATAATTTAATTTATTAACGTTATTTATAAAAATTTGAAATATATATGATAATTATATAAATTTCAATTTAATAAACGTAATTTATAATAATTATTATATATTATATATAATTTAAATTTCAAATTTTTTAAATTATATTTTTTATTATAATTTTATATTAATTTAAATTCGAATATTATTTATAATTAAAAATATAAACGATATACGTTTTTATATTATTTTTAATAATATAAAATTTTATAAGATTTTAATATATTTTTATAATAAATTTCGTTTTTATATATTTAAAAACATTTAAAATTTATATATATATTCAAGTTAAAAAATTTTTAATATCAATGTTTACGAATCATATATTATTTTCCCATTTAAATTTTAAAATGAAAAAATTCGCGTTAATTTTATTTTATAAATATTATAATTAATTTAAAATTTTCGACATTTTAAAATTTCGTAAAAATAAAATTAAATATCGAAAATTTATATTGAAAATATAAAATTAATTTATATGATTATTTTTATAATTTTTAATAAAATTAAAAATAATAATTAATTAATTTAAATTATTTTATTTTTAAATATTTAATAATTAAATTATAAAATAATTTAATTTAAAAATTAATAAATTTCTCGTTTTAAATAATATCGATATTATATTTATTTTTATAAAAAATTTATATTTTTAAATAATGTTATAAAATTATAAATTTATTTCGACATTATATTTATTTCGTAATTATCGAATAATATAAGATAAAAATTTTTATTTTAAATATTATTAATTAATTAATTTTACGAAATTTTAAATTTATTAAATTTCGTAATATAATAATAAAACTATTAAAATTATTCTTAAATTAATTTATAAATTAAAAATCGATTTTTATAATTTTTTATATATATAAAATATATATTTAATTTATTTATTATTTTAATTTTTAAAATTTAAGTATTTTAATTTTTAAATCGTATTTATTTATTTATAATTATAAATAATAATCGTTTGATTACGTTATTATTTTTATTTTTATTATTTTTTTCATCGAAGTTTTATATTCGATATCGTTCGATATAAATTTTAAAAAAATAATTTTAAATAAATTTAAAAAAAACAATTAAACGTACGTAATTAATTATAATTAAATTAATTTTAATTCGATAATTTTAATATTATAACTTTAACATTTTATTAATAAAATCCGTTATTAAAAAATAAATACGTTTATAAAATATACGAAATATTTATTATAATAAATTAACGAAAATAACTTCGAAATTTATTTAAATCGTTTTAATTAATTTTTAAATTACGTTAAATAATTTTTTATAAAATTTTTATTTAATATTAATATTTTAATTTATTTTTTAAAACATTAATTTATAAATCGAATAATTTAATCATTAATCGATTTTATTTTTTCGAAATTTAAAAATAATTATTACTTTATTATTTTATCGCTTTTATACGTAACTTTTTTATAATTATATACGATATAAATATATATAATTTTTTATTAATTATTTAAAAAAAACTTATTTATAATATTTAATAAAATCGTCGATTAAAAATAAAACGTTTTAATAAATTATTTCGAATATTTATTAAATTTTTAATTATTTTTCGATTATAATCGAAAATTTATATTATTATAAATAAATAAATAAACGTTTATAATTTAAAAATATTATTAAAAATTATCGAAAAAATTAATTAAAACGTTAAATAAAACATTAAAAAAATCTTTAACGATAATAAACGAAATAAAAATTTTTATATAATAAAAATAAAATATTAATTTTATAATAAAAATTTTTTATATTTTTCGAATATATATAAATAAACGTATTATAATAAATTAATAATATTATATTAAATTTACGTTTTATAAAATAATTTTTAATTTTATATATTAATTATAATTAAATAAATTACGTTAATCGAATCGATATTTAATTAAATTTATTTATTAATTTATTTAATTAATTATTAACGATTTTAATTTTATTTTATATTATATAATAATAAAATTTTTCGAAATAAATAAATTATTATAAATTTATAATAAATTTCATTAAATAAAAATACATTAAATAATTATAAAATATTAATCGATATAATAAATTTATCGTAATTTTTTTTTTAAAATTTTAATTAATTATAATAAACGATTTATATTTTTAAATATCATATCAAATATTTATAAATTAATTATTAAAAATTTAAATAAAAACATTAAAAGTTAAAATTTATATATAATATAAATAATATATAATAAAATTAATTATTTAAATTAAATCGTTTTAAATAATATAAAATTTTTCATCGATTTTATTTTATAATAAACGTATTATATTAATAATATAAATATTTAAAAAGTAAAAACTTCGATAATTAACGTTTTTATAAAATAAATATTAATTATATTTTTATTTAAACGTATTTTAAAATTTTTTTATAATTTAATTTATATTTATTTTATTTTTAACCTACCTTTTTTTAATTAATTTAATAAATATAATAATAATATTTATTTATTATTTTTATAATAATTTATTTATAATATTCTAAAAATTCCACTTATATTTTATCGAAAATATATATTTAAATAACCGTTATTTCGTATAAAAATTTCTATTTTTATTTAATAATAATTAATATAATCGTTATTTTTATTATCGTTTATTTTATTATTTCGCCGTTATTATTAATATATATCGACGTAAAAAACGTATATGTATAAAATTTATAAAAAATATAAATTTATTAAATATAATTTCCATTAATTTATTTACTATTTATCGTAACTTTATTATATTATAAAATTTATTTATATCTATTTTTTATTTATTTTATTAATATATCGATTATAAATTAAAATCGTTTTTTTAATTTTACTTCGTTCGAATTAATAAAAAAATAAATATAATACGAAACGATATTTTAAATAATATTAATAACGAATATATAAACGTAAAATAAAATATAAAATATTAAATAATTAAATATCGAAAAATGGTATAAATTTTTAAAATATAAATTAAACTTTAATATTATATAATTAAATATCGAATAAATTTTGTATTAATATTACATTAATAATAAAAATTTAAAAAAAAAATATTTAAATTAAATTTAAAAAACGTTATAAATATTTACGATTAAAATTTAATTTTATTTTTATAACTTTAAATTTAAATATAATTTAATATTTTTAAAAAATACATTTAAATTTAAATATTCGATATAAAATCGAATTTTATATTAAAATATAATTATAATAATTTTATAATTAATTTTAAAATAATTAATAAATTATTTATTAAAATGTAATTTTTATATTATTTTATAATTATATTTTTAAATTAACGTTAATAAAACGTATTTAACTTTTTTAAATATTTTAATTAAAAATATAAATAATTACTTAATTATAAAATATATATTTATAAAAATTAATATACTTTAAAAATAAATAAAAAATCATTAACGTTTTAATATATATTAAACTTTTATATTTATATATCGTAAATAAATTAACTTTTTATAAAACTTTTAATAAATTTTATAAAAACCTTTTAATTTTTTAATTAATAAAAAATAACTTTTTATAATAAAAATTAAAACGATAATTTATTTCGAAAAACCCTTTATTTATACATTTTATAACTTTATTTTTCAAGTAATAATTAAAATAATAACTTATTTCGAAAAAACCATTTTTATATATTATATAATTTTATTTTATAAAATAACAACTAAAACATTAATTTATTTAAATAAAATCCCTATTTATATATTTAATAACTTTATTTTAAAAGTAATAATTAAAATAATAATTCGTTTAAAAAATCTTTTATTTATACATTTTATAATTATATTTTTTTTATTATAATTAACGTAAATTACGGTAAAATAATTAAAATAATTAAAAAAACCACTTCGATTTAAATATTATATCGTTAATTTATCGAAAACGTTATTAATTTTTTTTATAAAAATCGAAAATTAACTTTTATCGAATAATTTTACCTTTTTATTACGAAATAAAAAAATATTTTATAATATAATTTTATTTCGATAATAAAATGTAACTATAAATATAATTATATTATTTTATTTTTTTTAATATTAAAATTATTATTAACGTTAATATCGAAGGATATTTCGTTTATCGTTTTTATAACGATTTATCGAATATTTAATTTTATTAATTTTATAAAAAAAAAATTTTTACTTTTAACGGAATTATTTTTTTTATTAAATAATTATTTTATTAAAAAATAAATAAACGAAAATTTAAATTAATAAAAAAAATACAATTAAAAAAAATTAATAATATAAATAAAAATTAATTTAAAATTATTATAAATAATTCGTTATAATTTAATAATATTTAATCGACGATAATTAATATTAAAAGTTAATTACTTTTATAATAAATTAAAATTAAATTAAATTAATTAAAAATAAAATTTAATTATATCGATTATAAATTACCTTATTAATAAATAATATAATACGTTTATATAAAATATTAAAACGTTAAATATAAAACAAAAAATGATTTAAAATAATCGAAAACGGTTTTTATATATCGAAATTTTAAATTAATTAATAATAATTGTTTTAAATTTATTATTAATAATTTTAAATTAATTATTAACGGTTATTTTAAAATCGTTAATAATTATTTTAACACCGTAATAATAATTATTATAAAATTATTATAAAATTTTTTATAAATTATTTATAATCGATTATTTTTATAATATAATATAATTATTAAAAACGAAAATTAATAATACGTTAATTAAATTAATCGATTTATTTAATAAAAACCGGTTTAAAATTTATAAAATAATATTTATTAATAAAATTACAATATTATAAAAATTAACATAAATAAAACCGCGATTTTAATCGTAATTTAATTATATAAAATAATAATAAATTATAATTATTATTATTATACGATAAAATTAAAAATTTAACGATAATATATAAAATAATTAATTTCGAATATATTAAAATTTTTTTAATAATTAATACGTATATATTTAAATTTATATAAAATTTTAAAATTATTCGATATATATTAATATTAATATTATATTTTAATATTTATCGTAACGATAAGTAATAAATATATTTTATTAATTAATTTTATTATTTATATAATAAAAATTAAATTATAAAATTATAAATTATATATATTTATTAATAAAATAAATGTTATAATATTATACGTTTATTTTATAAAATTAATTAATCGATAATAAATTTAAAAATAATTTCGTCGTTTTATTTAATACGGGTAAAATTTAAAAACTAAAATAAATTATATTAATATTATTAAAAAAAAAATTAAAATATAATTTTTTTTAATTATAATTTTATATAAAAATAAATAATAAAATCATATTATTATCGATAATTTAATAAAATTAAATAAATGTATAATAATATAACGTCGTATTTATATTTACATTAAATTTTACGATTTATAATATTTATAAATATTTAAAATTTAAATATTAAAATAAAAATTTAATTTAAATTTAAATTAATAATATTAATTTAATATATTAATTTATTAATTAAACGTAATTTATCTTTTAAAAATAATTTAAATAAACTTTATTATAACTTTATTTTATTTATATTTATTTTTATTAACTTTATAAATATTATACTTTTTATTTATATATATAATTACATTTTTATAAATAATTATTACTTTTATAAACGTATATTAATATTTTATTATACGTAAAACTCGTTTTTACCGTATCGTTATAATTTTAAAAATATTTAAATTTAAAATTTTAATACGTCGTTATAATCGAAATTTAAAAAAAAATATATATATTATATTTAATTTTAATTAATGGTTTTTATTAATTATTTAATATTGTTTAAAATTTATTTTTAAAATCGACGATAATTTAATTTAAATAAATTAAATAATTATTTATTTTTTTAATAATTAATTATTAAAAAATTTTATTAAAAAATTAACGTCGTTATCATTAAATTAAATTAATATTAAAACTTTTAAAAAATTTAATATAAAAATAAAAAAAAAAAAAAATAAAAATAAAATAAAAAAAAAAAAAAAAAAAAATAAAAAAAAAAAAAAAAAAAAAAAAAAAAAAAAAAAAAAAAAAAAAAAAAAAAAAAAAAAAAAAAAAAAAAAAAAAAAAAAAAAAAAAAAAAAAAAAAAAAAAAAAAAAAAAAAAAAAAAAAAAAAAAAAAAAAAAAAAAAAAAAAAAAAAAAAAAAAAAAAAAAAAAAAAAAAAAAAAAAAAAAAAAAAAAAAAAAAAAAAAAAAAAAAAAAAAAAAAAAAAAAAAAAAAAAAAAAAAAAAAAAAAAAAAAAAAAAAAAAAAAAAATAAAAAAAAATAAAAAAAAATAAAAAAAAATAACTTACGAAATTTTTAAACGAATTTTTAAAAAGTCGAATTAAACGTCGATTCGAGTTTCGAATATATTAAATCGAATTTCGAATACGTCGAATCGAATTTTAAATTTATCGAATCGAATTTTAAAATTATCGAATCGAATTTTAAATTTATTTATACGATTTTTTAAATTAATATAAAATTTAATATTATTTAATCGTATATTATAAATAATATTAATTTTAAATATATTAACGTAAATTTTAAAATAAAATTATTTTATTTTAAATTTATTATAAAACGTTAAAATTTTTTATTTTAATTAAAAGTTAAAACGTTTATTATTTTAATAAGTAATTTTAATTTATATATTTAATTATAATAATAAAATTAAATTAAAATTAATTATATAATAAAATTTATATTAATTAAAATAAAAATTAAAAATTAAAAATAAAATAAAATAAATAATAAAAAACGATATTTTTAAATCGAAGTAAAAAATAAATTTTAAATTTTAAAAATAAATTATAAATATTTTTATAATAATTATATTATTAAAAAAATTAATATTCGATTAAATTTTTTTTCGATACGATTAATTAATAATATTTATTTTTACTTTAATTTTAAAGTAATAATTTATAATAAAATTTAATTACGATTAAATACGATTATAAATTTAAAAATATAATTTTACGCGTAATAAATAATACGAATTAATTTTTAATTTATAATAAATAACGTAAAATATATATAAAATTATATATAAAAATATAAAATGGAAAATAAAATACCGTATATATTAAACGTTTTATATAATAAAAAATTATAATAATATTTAAAAATTATTTATAAAATTTAAAAATTTTTCGATTTTTTTTTATCGACGATTATTATTACATCGATTTTATCTATTATTATTACATCGACTTTATATATAATTATTTTTAAATTAATTTAAATTATAAATTTAATACGAATCGAATTTTTAAAATTAAAATATCGTTACGTTAATAATATAAAAAAATTAAAATGCGATTCGAAAATCGAAACGAAATTTTAAATTTCTATTAATTTTTTAATAAAATTAAACTATTATATAATATTATAATAATTTTATACGTCGAATTTTATAAATTTTTTTTCGATAACGATTTTAAATATTATTAAAAATTAAAATTTTAATAAAATAAAATAATATAAAAATTAATAAATAACGTATTATAAATTTAATAAATAATACATTATAAATTTAATAAATAATACATTATAAAATTAATAAATAATATATTATAAATTTAACGAATAATTTTTATAAATTTAATAAATAACATTTTATAAATTAAAAAATAACGTATTATAAATTTAATAAATAACTTTTATAAATTTAATAAATGTTATATTATAAATTTAATAAATAACATTTTATCGATTTAATAAATAATTTTATAAGTTTAATAAATATCGTATTATATATAAGTTTTATAAATAATCTTTTATAAATTTAATAAATAACGTATTAAAATTTAATAAATAAAATATTATAATTTAATAAACGAGTTTTTATAATTTTAATAAAAATTATAATTTAATTAATAAAATATTATAAATTTAATAAATAACGTATTAAAATTTAATAAATAAAATATTATAATTTAATAAATAAATTTTTATAATTTTAATAAATAAATAAAATTATAATTTAATTAATAAAATATTATAAATTTAATAAATAATATATCGTAAATTTAATACATTAATAAAATTAAATAATTAAGTCGTTATTATATATAATTTATAATAAATACATGAAATTTTTAATTATTATTTTCGTAAAAATAATTATTTTATTTATTTTAATAAATAAATATATAAATATTAAAAAATAAATTATTAAAACTTATTTTTAAATATCATTATATTACGTAATCGTTTAATGGTAATATTATAAAAATAATCGATAATAAATACGAAATAATTTCGTTATTTTATTTTAATATTTATAAAATTAATTACGATTTAATATATTATTTTTATTTTTAACCTTTAAATTTTTAACTTATAAACTTAAATAAAATAATATATTTATATAAAAATATTACGAAATAATATTATAAATAATAATTATATAAAAGTTATTTATAATTAATATTTTTATTTTTATATATATATTATATATATTTTATAATATAAAAATTATAAAATGTAAATTTAATAAATAAATATATAAATAAATAAAAAAAAATAATAAAGTTTAATTTATTATTTTTAATTTATTAATTTAATAAGATTTTATATATATATTTAAATAAAAATTTTATTTTATTACGATATTACATAATTTAACTTTATTAAATTAATAAAATATAAAACGACTTCGCCGTTAATTATATTTTTTAAAATCGTAGGTTTTCGAGTTATATTATTTTTTATTTATTTTAAAAGAGACATTTTAAAAATAATTAAATCGAATATTTTATTATCGTTAAAATAAATTTATCGAAGGAAAAATATTATATTTTTAATATAAATATATTTAATCGATTTTATAATATTACGTAATTAATTATTTAATCGTTTTATTAATATATTATAATGCGTTATATCGATAATTTTTAAATTTAATAGTTTTATTAATATAATAATTTAAAAAAAACGTATATATCGAAAATTAATCGTATATATTATCGTTTATTTAATATTTAAAATAATATATATATAAAATTAAATTATTTCGAATTATTTTAAAATAATATAATAATATATTTTAAATCGTTAATTATTTTTAAATCGATATAATACGTAATTTTATATAATAAAAAATTATTTAACGAAATGTTTTAATGTATAATATTTTAAATGTATATAATTTAACGTTTTTAATACGTTGTAAAATAAATATAAACGTATATATATTCGAATTTAGGGATTTATTAAAAATTATACGCGTTAACGAAAAAAAAATTTCGAAAATATATAAAATTATCGATATAATTATATAAATAATTTATAAATTTCGTTATTATTCGAAATTTTTCGATTATATTTTTAAAACTTTTATAAAATTAAAATGTATAAATCGTTATATTATAATAATTTTATTATATATTATTATTAACGATGTTTTAAAATTATTATTTTTAACGAAAATAATTTTATAATAATAATTTTATTAATGTTTATTTATATATTTATTTTAATAAAATTATACGTTTTATTTTAAGTATTTTACGATAAAAATATAATTATTAACATAATATTAATTAATATAAAAATAATATTTAATTTAAAATTCAAAATATATTATTAAAATTAATTCGAAAATTATATTATTTTAATATATAACGAAATAATTTTTATTTATTTTTTAAAATAAATTTTAATATTAATTTTAAATTTTCGAAACGTATTTAATTTATTATATATAATAAAAATAATATTTTCGTTCGTTTTAAAATTATATCGATATTATTTATTTTATAAATTATATATATAAATAAATATTCGTTAAATATAATATTTAATATAAATTATTTAAAATTAAAGTAAAGTTTAATTAAAATTATACGTGTTAATATTATTTATAAATTCGATTTTTATTAAAATATTTACGTTTTTATATAAACGTTTCGACGTATTTTTTAATTATTTATTTAATATTAAACCGTTAAATTTTTAAACGATATTTAAATAAAAAAATGTTTTTCGAATTTATAACGTTTTTATGTCGATTATTTCGATATAATTTACGAAAACGACGTAATAAAAACTACTTTTTTAAAATTTATTAATTTATAAAATTTATAATTTTATTTATAAATTTACGGATTAATTAATTACCTTTAATTATTAAAAATTTAATAAAAATAATTAAAATATTTATTTTTATTATCGATTTAATTTATAAACTATTATAATTATATAAAATGTTTCGTTTATTAATTATTTTAAATTAAATAAATAAAAATATTTAATTAATATATTTTAAAATAAATATATTTAATAAAAAATTTTTTAAAAATATTAAATAAAAGAAAATAATAATTATAAAATTTTATTTATAAATAATAAAAATTTTATTTTTATTATTTATTAAATTATAATTTAATTATTTTAATATTTAAATTTATTAAATTTAAAATAAAAATATATTTAATAAAATTTTTATATATTTTAATTAAATAAAATAATTAATTTTACCGTATATTTATAATAAAAAACATTATTATTAAAAACGATAAAATTATTTTTTATTTCGTTTTAATTAATAATAAAATTTTTAAAATAAAAAAAAATTTAAATTATAATTCGAAAATTATATATATATAAAAATAAAATAAAAATCGTTTAAAAGTTTATTATTTATTATTTAATAATGTTAAATAATTATATTTTTATATAAATAAAACGAAGTAATAAAATTATTTTACATTATATTTTAAATTATTTTATATTATAAAACGATTATATAATATTTTAATAATTTTTTAATATATATTTTTATTACGATTTAATGTAATAATTTAACTTTATTAAAGAATTAATATTTAAACGTTAAACGATATCGTTTATATAAATTACGATTTTTAATACGCGTTTTAATTTTTTTATAATATTAATAAAATTAAATATTTATTATATAATACGTAATATTACTTTTATAAATTTACTTTTTAATATTATATTTCGAATATTTTTATATAAATTATAAATTATTTTATATAATATAATAAATATAAAATTTTTTATATTTTATTAATAAATTAAATAAATATTTATTTTTCGTATTATAAAATTTATATTATTAAAAATAAATGCCGAGTTTTTTCGAAATATTATTTATTTTATTTTAATAAAATTTATTACAAAAATTTACGAATTATATTTTTACGTTATATTAATTATATATTTATTATATTATATTATATTATATTACGTTACGTTACGTTACGTTAATTAATTACGCGTACGTTATTTTTTTATTTAATTAATTAAACCGTTTAATTAAATCGTTACATATATTATAATTATTATATTTAAAATTATTTACATTTTAATAAACGATTTTATTAATTAAATTAATTTAATTATAAATATAAATTTAATTTTAATTTAACGTATAATTCGATTTAAAAAATCGAATTAAATAAATCGAATTAAATAAATCGAATTAAATAAATCGAATTAAATAAATCGAATTAAATCGAATTAAATAAATCGAATTAAATAAATCGAATTAAATAAATCGAATTAAATAAATCGAATTAAATAAATCGAATTAAATAAATCGAATTAAATAAATCGAATTAAATAAATCGAATTAAATAAATCGAATTAAATAAATTAAATTAAATAAATTTAATTTTAATTTAAATATAATTTTATTTAAAAAATTCGAATTATATAAATTTAATTATAAATATAAATTTAATTATAAATATAAATTTAATTATAAATATAAATTTAATTATATAAATTTAATTATATAAATTTAATTATATAAATTTAATTCGACGCGTAATATTTTTCGAAAGATTTTTCGAATTATATATTTAAAATTAAATATAAAAAGATTATACGGGTGGTTATTTACGACGGTTTTTCGAAAAATTTTTAAAAATAAGGGTAATTTCTCGCGACGGTTTTTTCGAAAGTAGTATAGGTAGTTTTTCGCGACGATTTTATTAAAAGGTGGTATAGGGTGGTTTTCAACAATTTTATCGAAAAATAATAAAGGTAATTTTTCGCGATTTGTTTTATCGAAAAATAATATAAAATAGTTATTCGCGATAACTTTTTAAAAATAATAAAAGGTAGGTTTTTACGACGGTTTTATCGAAAAATAATAAAGGTAATTTTCGCGACGACTTTTAAAAATAATACGAATGATTCAAAGTTAAAAATACATAAAACGATATTAAAAATTATATTAAAAATTATATTAAAAATTATATTAAAAATTATATTAAAAGTTATATTAGTTATATTTAATTATATTAAAAGTATATAATTATAAAATAATCGTAAAATTCGAAAAAATCGAAAGTTATTATATTATTTTACGAAAATAACTTTTAATTTAAATAATTTATTTTTTATTTAAATAAATAATAATATTATAATATAAAACGTTATTATTTAATTAATATTATAATAATAAATAATTTTATTATATAAATTTTATAATATATATTTATACGAAAATTTTAATCGTAATTTTCATATTTATTTTTTATTAAATTTTTTATATTTTTAATCGATCGAAATATTAAAATTAAAATAATAATTAATATTTTATCGTAATTATTTATATAATTTATTTATTAATTATAATTTTAAATTTATTTCTATTATATTCGAAAAATCGATATTTTAAATAAATATTAAAAATTTTAAATAAATAAAATTATTAAAAAACTTTCGAAAATAATATTAATAAAAAAAAATTAACTTAAAAATATTTTCGAATTATTAAAATATAAAAAACATTTAATTTTTATTATTTTATTATTAAAACGATTTAATTAAATTATAAATAAAATCGTATAAATTTAAATTTAAATAAATTTCGTTTAAACGAAAAAATAAAAAGTTATTTTATATAAATAAATAAATATTTCGAATTTAATTTAAAAATTTAAATTTTATAAATAATTATTCGTTTTTCGTTTAAATTTAACATTAATTAATTTTATTTTTAAATTTAACGATCGTATTAATCGTTTCGTTTTTATTAATATATATACGCGTATATATATTTTATTTTTCGTTATTAATATCGCCGTTTATTTTAACGTCGATATTACGTATAAATTTTTTTTAACATTTAATATTTTATTAAATAACTCGTATTTTAACGAGTTAAATAATAAAATAAACGTATTAATCGAAAAGATAAAAAATAAAAATTTAAGTTTTTAAAATTTGATTAAAACGGTAAATTTTATTATTTAAAGTTAATTATTAAATAATAATATATTAATAACGTTTATTTTACCTCGATAAATAATTTTAAATAAAAATAAAAAGAAATAATAAAAATATTTATAAAAATAAACCGTTAAATATAAATATATAATTAATAATTTAATAAAATAATTTATTAATTATACGTTTATATTTATTTCAACGGTTTATTTTTATTTATAAATTAATATATTTTCGATTATAATTATTTTTTATTAAATTTAAAAAGGTTTTATTTATAATATTATATAAAAATTATACGTTATTTTTTTATCGTTTTATTATTTTTTATTATATAAAAGTATAAAATTTATTAATTAACGGTTTAATAATTTAAATTAACCGTATATTATAATATTATTTATTAATATTAAACTTAATAATTTTATTATATATTTTTAATTTATAATTTTCGAAATAAAACGATAATTTTCGTAATATAATTTAAAAAATTATTATAAAAATTAATATCGATATATTATTAGATTTTTATTAAAATACTTATATATATTAAATATTAAAAGTTAAACATTAATAATTTAATTATTTATTAAAAGAAAAAAACGATATAATTATATAAATTTAATAACGTTTAAAATTTTATATATTATATTTACTTTTAAAAATTATTCGAAATTAATCGAAAAATTAAACGTCGATTTTATTTCGAATATAACGTCGATACGAAAGATTTTAAACGTTTAATATTTATTTTTATATATATAATATTAATTATTTTTTAAAATAAAATAAAATATATTATTAATAAAATTAAACGATTTAATTATTGATTTTATTTTCGATGTCGAAATATTTTAAACGAATAATATCGATTTATAAAATGAAAAATCGTTAATATAATATAATATTAAAAATTAAAATTTAAAATTTTTATTAATATTATAAAAAATTTAAAATCGCGATTTTAAATTAATATAAATTTAATTTGTATTATTTAATCAATAATCGTATTATTTTAATAAAATTCGTAAAAACGTATTATTAAAACGTCGTTATTTAATAATATATTAATAATTTTTCGTTCGATATCGAAAAATACCGTTCGAAAATTTCGATTTTTATTAACGTTATCGAAAAAATAAACGAAATAAAATAATTTTAATATTAATATAAATCGAAATAATATTATTAATTAATAAAAATAAATAATTTTAAAACGAATATTTTAATATATATTTAATACGATTAATTAAATATATTTTTAAAATAAATTATTCGAATATTATTATTTTAATTTAAAAATTTAAAAATAATATATTTTATTAAAATCGTTTATTAATTTAAAAAACGAGTTAATTATATTTTTTTTATTTAATTTTCGTTATTTATTATTATATTATTAATAATTAAATTTACGAATATATTATTTATTATTTTCTCGTTATTTTTATATTTTCCACGGTAAATAATACGAAAATAATATTTTTAAAAAATAAATATTTAAATTATTTAAAACGAAAATAAGTTAAATTTTATTAATAAATAAATTTAAATAATATATTTTTACGAATAAAATTAACCGATAAAAACATTAATTATAAATTAAATTTAATAAATATAATAAATTTTTTAATTTAATTATTATATAAAAAATTATTTAAATTTAAAAAAATTAATAATAATAAACGATATAAAACGTAATAATATTAATGTTTATATTATTAAAATTATAATGGGATAATTATTAATAAATTATTTTATATTAAAACGAAATAAACGTTTCGTTTTTTTTTTATATTTTTTCCATTTTAAAGTTTATATATACGTTTAAATTATTATATATTATTAAACGTATATATTTTTTATCGAATATTATTTATATTATATAATATTTAAACGGGTAATTAATTAAAAATATAATTAAATTATTATAAAATTATTATATAAAATAATATTATTAATATTATTTAAAATTTATAAATCGATTAAAATAATATTTTTAAAAATAATATTATTTTTATATTATTATTTATATAATTTAAACGAAGTTATTATTTCGTAAATATTATAACGTAATTTATAATACGTTTAAAAATTTTATTAATTTTTTATATTAAATTTATAATATTTTTAATCGTAATTTTTTATTTTCGATTATTTTATTTTATTTTCCCGTATTTATTTAACGTTAAATAAATATTAAAGTAAATAATTAATAATTTAAAAATTTTCGTTAAAATATATAATTAAATTAAATACGATTAATAAATATTTAAATATTTATTTTAAATAAATTAATATATAAATATAAATATTTATAAAATAAATTAATAAATAATTAAATATTTATTAAATAATTAAAAATAATATTAAAATTTATTAATTATAATTATTATTTAAATTAATAAAATTTTAATTTTATTTTTTAATTTAAAAATATTATATTCGATAATTTTTTAAAATGTTTTAATAATAATTTAATTAATTAATAAAAATTTATTCGAAATTTATTTATTAATATATTTTAAAATATAAATAAATGTATTTTTATAATATTTTATATTTTTATATAAATTCGCGTTTTATAAAAATTCGTATTTTTTATAATAATTTTTATAATAATTTTTATATTTTATTTTTTTAAAATATTTACGTATTAATTTTATTTTATAATTTTAAATATTTAATTTTTATATTTCGAAATTTCGATTAAATATATTATATATTTTTAATAATTACGTTAAATTAAATTAATAAAATTCGAAAATTTTATTATATTTATTTTAAAATATTTTCGAAAATTAAATAAATAATAAATAAATTATTACGAAATATTCGTTTTTAACGATAATATATTAATATTATTATTTTTAAATAAAATAATTAAATCGAAAACGGTTAATTTTATTAATATTAAATAAAATTTTTAATTAAAATTTAAAAAAATTTTCTTTTAAAATTTATAATTAATTATTTATTATATCGATAATAATAATAAACGATTAAAAATAACCGATAATATTATTTCGATTAATTATATTATTTAAATTTTAACGAAAATTAAAAAACTTTCGTAAATTAATAATAAATAATTTAAAATTAATAAATAAAATTAAATTCGTATTTTTTATTTTTAATTAATTAATAATATTTATTATTAATTTAAATTAAAATAAATTATTACTTTTAATAATTATAATTAAATTAAAACCGTTAATATCGAAAATTAAAATTAATATAATTTTAATTATTAATTAATAATTTCGAAAATAAATTAATTTATATATATTTTATTATTAAATATAATTTTTAATTATTTATAACCGTTTACGTAATAATTATTAACATCGTTTTATTTTTAAATATATTTACATAAATTATAAAATAAATTAAAATTTTTTAATATTATATTATTTTATTTAATTAGTTTTATAATGTTTACATCGAATATTATAATAATAATAATAATAATAAATGTTTTTATCGACGTAATATATATTATTTTATTAATATATATTAAATAATTAATTTAATTATTATAAACGTAAAAATACGTATAAATAAATAACGTATTTAAAATTATTTTTAAATTATTTTTAATATTTATTTAAATTAAAAAATCGATATCGATTTTAATTTTCGTTTTAAAATAATTAAAAATATTAAAATTTAATTATTCGATATAATTAATTAAATTTAAAAATTTAAACGTAAAATTAATTATTAATATTTAATATTATATATAAATATTATTATATATATAATATATTTAAATAATTATTTATTTTATTATACTTTTATTTATATTTATTTATTATTTATTTATTTCGTAATATTAAAATTTTTATTATATATTATAAAATTTTAAAAATTAAAATAATTCGATTAAAAATATAATAAAACGTATAAATTTTAAATTATTACGATTTAATATAATTAAATTAATTTTATTAAATAATAAATATCGAAATTTTAATTAATTATATCGTTAAAATTTATATATAAAATCGTAATTTAATTTATAATATTAATAAAATTTAATTTTTAATTTATATTATATTAAAATTAAACCGTAATTTTATATATAAATTTTAATTACGTAATTAATCGAAACTTCGATATTAATTATTTAATAAAATTAAATTAATTATATTAAATTATAATAAAAAATTATAAAATTTATATATATTAAAATAAAATAACGAAATTATTTTATATTATATTATCGATAATTTATTATTTTTAAAAATCGTATATAATAATATAATTTTATATTAAAATATTCGTTATAATTAATAATAATAATAATAAATATATTTTTATTAAATATTTCGTTATTTTATACGATAAAAATTTAAAATATAAACTTTAAAAAAAATATAAATATCGATTAATATAAAATTAATTTATTTATAATTTTAAATATATATAATTTAATTAATTTTTTTTATTTTTATTTTTATTATATAATCGTATAATTTTATTTCGATTATTTATTAACGATTTTTATTTATTTAATATTATATATTTATAATAATTTTTTATTATAATTTATTTAATTTATAAAAATAAATTTATTATTATTTTTAATTATATTATAAATTTATTATTTAATTAAATAATTATATAATTTAATAATATATACTTTATAACTTTTATAATTTTTACGTAATTATAGTTAAAAAATAAATTTAACATTTAAAAATTTTCGATTTAACGGTTTAACGAAAATCTTTTACGATTCGACGTATATTTATTACCCGCTTAAGGTTTAAGCTCAGCTCAAAGCCACCTAATAATTTCACCGACCGCTGAAAAAAAAAAGGAGGAAAAGAAAAAGAAAAAAAAAGAAAGAAGGAAAAGGGGAGTTCCCTATGGTACTGCGTAGTACCTGCTCAGCTGCTGGGGTGTCTTTGACATCACTACCCGCCGTATTACATGTACCTACCCGTTCCCTGCAATACCTAGGATTTCCATCTATATCGCTATTACTAGCCTAGAACATCTACCTAACACCACTAGGGATTTCCAGGTTCTGTTCTGTTTTGTTTCGTTTTTCAAAAGGGAAACGGAAGAGGAAAATAAATACATTACATTACTTGGTTACTTGAGTTTCCGTAACGATGGCTGGGGCCGCCGTCGAGGCCGAAGCGGATAGCGTCGCGGAACGACCGGCGACGCTTCGACGGAGCGCAAGGAATAAAAAAGGAGGAGATTTACCTATCAAACAAGAAAACGCGCCGTCCGCCACGCCACCGCCACGTCCGCGCGCGGAGCAAGAGAGTTAGAGTCAAGGATGAAGAAGAGACCGATGAGAGCAAGACTCCAGCTAAATTAGCGAAGACTGAGATGTCAAGTTCAAGAAAGGAGGCTGCAGACAGAGAAGAAGAGCAGGAGCAAGGAGGGCAAGGGAGACAAGGAGGCGGGTCTCCGGGCGAAGAAGCTAAAGTCGTATACCCATTCGCCAATAAGTCGCCATTCCCGGACTTCCCGCGGCCGATGCCCGAGGACTGCCGGAGAGCGTACGAGGTCCTGACGGCGTTGCATGGGGAACGGCAACGGCCCGAGGGTCAGCGCACCGGCCGACAGGGCTGGTTGCGGGGACGCGCCGTCGGTGCTGGACGCGCTGGTCCGCACGATCCTGTCGCAGAACACCAGCAACAGCAACAGCACGCGCGCCAAGCTGGACATGGACGAGGTGTACGGTAGCGGCGACTCGGAAGAGCGGTGGCACGCGGTCGCGACGGGCGGCGCCGCGAAGCTGGAGAAGGCCATAGCCAGAGGCGGGCTGGGCGGCGTCAAGAGCCGGGCCATCGTCGACATCCTCGACCAGGTGAAGCGGCGCTACGGGACGTACTCGCTAGACCACCTGCTGCGGCTGGAGGCGGCGGGCGACGACGAGGCGGCCATGCGCGAGCTGATCTCGTTCCGGGGCGTGGGCCCCAAGACGGCGAGCTGCGTGCTGCTGTTCTGCGTGGGGCGCGACAGCTTCGCCGTCGACACCCACGTGCACCGGATCACGGGCATCATGGGCTGGCGGCCGCCGACGGCGACCCGCGACGAGTTCGCGCACCTCGACGCGAGGGTGCCCGACGCGCTCAAGTACGGCTTGCACGTCCTGCTCGTCGAGCACGGCCGCAAGTGCGCCGAGTGCAGGGCCGGCGGGAAGAACATGGGACGGTGCGAGCTCCGTAGGGCGTTTAAGCGCGGGGACGCTAGCCGGCAAGCCGAGGGAGACGCGAGTCAGGTTAAAGAGGAGGAGCATGCGGATAGTGGAGGAAGAGGGCCGGACGAGGGATGAAGAAGGGGGGACGGGGGAGAAGCGGATCCTGAAGGCGAGTGAGTTTTGTGACGTAGACGGGTGTATATGGATCTAGGACGTATGGATGTGACGGGTATAATATCATAATAATTAATTCTCCTCGGAAGGCGACTACACTACCTCAGCAAGGAGGTGTGCTTTCAAAATCGAGAGATAGGTTGATACGAGCGCGGAGATGTAGGGAATAATTATACGACCGCCTCCGGAATCCAACGGTTAAGCTTGAGTGAAGCTTTTCTTCTCCGGTCTTGCGGTATTTCAATGTAGCAATGGATGAAAGCCGTGTCGCATCTACCCACACCACCAGAAACACATGGTATATTATTACCTCGTCTCCTATTTTTAGCTCAACTGGCGGCGAGGCTCTACGACTACCCGAACGAAGGTAGGAACCTTCCTAAAATACCTCTTTGACACGGGTTAAACTCTGGGAGGCGTTCCCGTCGCGCAAGAGTCCGATGTCTATATGACTAGAGTGGCAGTAGCTGAGGCCTCTAGCGGACTTAGGTTCGGGACAAGGATTAGCCCTAAGGGTTAGGTACGCTTGGGCGGACGGCTCTGAAGCACGACCGCCTTTGGCAGGCTTCGCCTGTCCCTCAAACGCAGTATCAGCACCTCAAGCGCGGTTTATTTTGGTTAGGTTTCTCTTCCCTCTCCCTACTTCACGGGTAATGGGGCCTTCGAGTCCATACTAAAAATTTCCTGCGGATCAAGGCGAGCCCTTACTACATTCACGACGTAGTTCTGACTCGTTGGGACAAAGCCCCTACCAGGACCATACGCCGTGCCGCATCTATATCGAAACTTACCTGCCTGTTACGCACACGGTAAAGGGATGGAAGCCCCGTAGGACCCAGATTAGGCCGAGAGATATCTTCAATTTACACACGTTATAATAGACGTCCTAATCTATTATTGTAAGTCCGCCGCGGACGAGAATAAGCGAAAATCACCACGCGAGAGCATGCATTATTCCGAATATGGTAGCGCTTCTAATTTACTTATTATAACAAACCGTAAGAAAGCTATGCCACTAAGAAGGTAAGAGGCTTATAAAAAGAAAATACGAAAGAAAAAGACGTAGATGCATACCTAGGTATGCAAACCATCCAAGTGCAGATTGGGCATAATCGTCAAATTCCTCACGTCCGGTCCTAGATATTAAGCTCCGCTAAATTCCATAGATCGACCCAATTATCGAAGGGGCGTTATCGCTAAACCAAGGCCCTTCCCATCTCTTCGTTCTTTTTTTTTTTTTTTCTCGTCGTGGGGCTTGCATTTGACAGTGTTCGAAGCAGCAGTCGTCATGGTGATAGAGCCAAGTAGGGGACTGTGATGTAATTATGACTCTCGTATTCTCTCCTACAGCCCAAAGTGGGCCCCTTGGGGTTCGATGCAACAGATCTGGGTTAGCATCCGCTCTTCACCCTGCCGAATGCTATGAGTGAATAGTTATTCGCTTACTTTCATCGCCTGATTATTATTGCGACAATAATTAGTTCTAAATGTTTGGTTGCACATTCAGATCTCAGTCTCTTTACACATCAAACGCTTCCTCGAGGTAGCGTAATACAGCTGTAACATCGGCTGGCCGAACCCCCAGTCCTTGGATGGATCCTTCTAAGCAAGCCCAGCACCCGGATGACTTAGGGTCCTCGGGACAGCAACTATGGAGACCAGATCTTCCCCATCACTTTCTCCAGCCCGGCTCTATGGCCAGCCCTACCGTTCCCGATCCTACCATTCTGGGACATAGCCCTATAGTACCGCTACCGGGACAACATGAGGGTCTAAGCCACCTCGCATCCGCCGCGGCCATCTCCGATCCGTACAACATATCGTCCGGGGCGTCGCAGCCGGGCCCGAGACCACAGGGTCATAGCGGGCCGTCCGCTTTCATAGCTAATGAAAGCCTCGGTTCCGGCGCATCGACGGCGACAGCGCAGCAAAGGGAACAACTTAGAGCTAAGCGCCGTGTTCCTAACTCCCAGCGGAAGAGGACCCAGGTCAGTTGCGACGCTTGTAAGACACGAAGATGCAAGTGCGTACGCCTCAAGGCCGCTCCGGGGTCCGATAGCGATGCGTCGAGACCCGGTGACCAGCCCCCTTGCAAGTTGTGCGTCGAGACCGGGATCCCGTGCGTGACGACGATGCCGCGCAAGCAACGGGTCTACGGTAGCGTCGAGAATCTAGACAAGAGATACCGAGCCCTCGAGGCGTTGGTTTCGGGACTGTTTCCCGATCTAAATCCCCGAGCCACCGCGGAAGAGTTGGTGGCCTTCGGTCGAGAAAGAGCCATTGCTATGCCCGACTTTGGCGAGTCGTCCGATCAACCTCAGCAGAGCGACCATGCGCCAAAGACAGAGCCAGGGGCGGCTACGTCCTCCGAACTATTCACGGGCCTATCAGAGCCGGGAATCGGATCGAACCTGATTATAGCGGGGACCGATGACAGCAAGACAATATTGCCTCCGTCCTATCTCATGAGATCTGCGCCGATGACTACTCCGCGGCCATCACCCGAATCGGGTACGGGTAGTACCGCGGACCCCAATGCTGAAAATACCGGCTTGATAAGGGATGCTACGGGCCGGCCACACTACATAGGGCCATGTGGGAGCCTTGCTTTCTTCGGCAAAATGCGTGACATGTTTACACGGCGGTTCCAGGACACGGAGAGCCCAGGCAGATCCGAGCGGACGGGCGACAATTCTACAGGTGACAGAGGTCAGATCTTCCACAATAATCCGTTGGCCGCTTCTCTGGGCGGGACTGGTGATCGTGGACGACCAGTGAAGTCTCCTTCGGGAGAGACGGCTCCGGTTCACCGGGTAACAACGTCCTGGATCATCTTGATGGCGATTCTCCTCCCGAGATATGCGAAGAAATGCTTAAAGACCATCCCAACGACCCCGAATTCTGGAGGTATCGCAAGAGAGTGTCCCAACTTGAATTACCCCCTAAAGACCGAGCAGACGCCTGTGTTCAAGCCTACTTCAATTCCGTCCATCCGAACTTCATCTTATTCCACCGGCTGACGTTTCAAACCGCGTACGAGAAGATGTGGCGTTGTTGGGAGGCGCACAACACTAGAAACCAGAGCATCCGCGTCAAAGAAACCTCCGTATCGGTTGGTTGGCTGTGTTGTCTGTATATGATCTTAATCATGGGATCTCGATCGCTCCCGCAGAACAGCGAGTCGCTGGACTTTCAACGGAAATGGTTCTCGCACGTTGAGCAACTACCGCCTCTCCTTGGCACTTCGAGTCTTCCAAACGTGTGCGCCTATATGCTCCTCTCGCTATATTATCACAATACCAATGACCGGACCAGCGCCTGGACGTTCCACGGCGCGGCCTGCCGACTGGCGATAGCCCTTGGTATGCATCGCGAGAGCAGTTCGAGCCTGTTCGACCCGGTTGAGAGACAACTTCGAAAGCTGGTTTGGTGGACCCTGTACGGTTACGAACAGTTTCTATGCTGTTCGTTGGGACGACCTAGCGCGATTGATGATAGGGAAATGGACGTTGGGATCCCGAACGACGACTACCTGGACGCGAATCTACTCCTTCCGCGATATATCGAGCGTTCGGCTCGGTTAGACATGTTACTCGCTGCTGTGCGGCGTGGCATCTTCGACCCCGGGTTTGTTCCGGGAGGATGTATGCTCGAGCCTTGGAGTTCCTGAAGATCGTGGCAGGTTGGGAAGAGGCTCTCCCAAGACGACTTAGACCAGTAGCTTACGAGGATAGGACGGACGGCAGCGATAATCAGTGGCGGAGCGCTATGTTGCTCCAAATCCGTTACCAACATACTCTTAGTTTCCTGGCACGCCCGTTCCTTTTCGAGACTATTGAATCTGCTAACGGCGAATATCCCTCGGGCCGGATGCGCGTAAGATAAGAGCATTGTGCAAGGTCTGCCTGACTAGTGCGATGCGCTGCGGGCATCTCATTATCAACCTATGGCACGCAGGCCAGATAAATGGGGTGACGTGGATAGATATCTACTACGCTTATATGTCCAGCCTAGATATTTCGCTAGCCTTGCTCTCCCAGATTCCCTACACCAAGACGAGGATAACGGAGATATCTGCAGATCGGATCTTATACAAAAGCACACGGTGGAAGAGATGAAGGATGTTGTCAGGCAGTTATGCGAAGTCATGTCGACGATCGAGGTATGCGGGACAAATGCTCGATTTGCGAAGGCGGCCTTCGAGTTTGCCATCACTCGGAATCATTCCCGAGGAAAGCATTTTCTCTCTGGGCCTACCACTCCCCGACTCGAAGGTAACGAATCAGGCTAAGGGTGTGATCGAGGAAAATCGCACCAGCCGGTCGGAGGGAGAGGACCAAGGATTCGTCGGCGGTCAAAGACAGGGAGTGGAAATAGGCGGATTCGACCCCGGCGTGGCTTTGATGCCTGGATACGGCCGGGCGGGTGACATGAACCTAGATTTCCAAGGCAATCTAGATTACCCCCCAAGTGATGGGATGGGCGACGTGCAATGGGACATGTGAGTCGATGCTAAGCCAATATCAAACCAACGCGTCTATGTGTTTGAAGTTTCCCGTATTAATAGGCGCTGACTTCGAAACTGTTAGGATATTGCAACCTTCCCAGTGGAACGGCGCCGCGTTGAACATGGACATGGACTGGGTCTGGCAATGCCCAAACCAAAGCTCGCACGGTAATTTTTTCAGTGCCCAATAGCCCGGCAACGAGGGGGATTGTTCCCGAGGTCCGTTCCCGAGTCTGGGGGATGGTGGCGAGCACTCCCCCGGCCAGTGGTCTCCGAACCCGCTATCGCTATTCTCGCAAGCGCAGCAGACAGTCGGACGGACAAGAAGCACTACGACTTGGCTCCAGGGGTTAAGGGAACCTACCTAACGTAGGTACTAGGCTTGTTGGACCAATAACCTGCCCTTTTATATATCTTTCCTGTGGCTTTAGCTAACCTGAATCTTCTTACACCAGTCTCTCCCATGCTGAACCTGCCAGTCGCAAAGCCAGACTTCCACGGCCATACTAACAAATCCAGCGATGCAGATACCTGCACTATCACTGACACTTGTAGCCCCAAGACTAAACTCTCGCTCAGAAGGTGGAATATGTTGCATGATCTCGGCGAACGTGTTCACGTACACTGCCCCACCGAGTAGCCCTTCCCAGAATATGATGATGAAGATAATGTAGACGCTCGGGAGAAATGCTAATAAGGCATGAAGCGTGAGAACTACGAGGTTGGCAATTTGGAGAAGCGAAGGAAGATATAGATGTCGGATACGAACGAAGGCTATCGAGGAACGGGAAACGAAGACACCCAGCTGGTACAAGAACCCGTACATGGGATAGAAATCCCGGTACTCCCTGAAGGGGGTCGACCGTAGTGGGAATAATAGAGTTGGGGAGACGCCTTGGTTAATTGTATATTCGGCGATATAGACCAGCAGCAACGGAAGCATGTAGGGGAAGAATAACGACCTAGCCCGCCGCATGTTCGATCTCAGTCTTAGTAGAGTATCCATGCCTTCCGCCGAATGGCCGGGAGGCGTGACCGTTGGCTCCGGCGAGAGGAGGCTAGAAGTAGCATTGACAGCCGGCAAGTCGTCTTCAACGACGTCCTGCCCCAAGTCCCGATCTGGCACTACTTGATACCCCTTCGTCCCCTTACCCTGACGGAGCGGTCCTTGAGGCAGTATTAGGAAGAAACTAGCGAGCATAATTATGGGCAGGAAGGCTGAAGCTAGCAAACTATCCTTAACAGAGAAGCCAATCCAATCAGTAAACAGGACATATAGGCCAGCGCCAACGAGGCCGGCTGCGCCCGTGCCGCTCCCCCAGGCGGCGAGGCTCATATGACCGTAATAGTGTGTCAAGCCGAGGAAACTCAGCTCTCCGGCGCCGCTTGTTAAACTGGCGAATATTACGCCAGCCATCTTGACCCCGACGGACCTATCTGGCGGTGTGAGCGCGATCAGGAACATGCCGAAGGAAGATCCGGCAGCAAAAACGATCACCCGCAGCCAGTATGGGACTTTATGTATGAAGTACGGCGCAACCAACTTGGTCAGGAACGAGGGAAGGACATCGGCGAGAAGAACTAGACCTTTGGGCACGTCGGATCCGACGAGGTCCTGCGCGGCGGAAAGGATGATAACGTAGAGGACGTTATTAATCAATCCTTTGGCAACCTACGTCAGCGCATGTACCGGCGAAACCATAGGGAAGGAGGACGAGATACCAAAGAGCCAGAAGGCGACCAACATCGATGCGTTGGCATTCTGAAAGGCGGAGGTGAGACGAGCCCGGTAGAGGGCCCAAGACGACGACGGCGACCCAGGCATGGGGAGGAGACCCGAGGACGCCGGCGAACGGCTCATGCTACGCATACGTATAGCTACTGATTTTTATTTTATTTTTTGTGCTGGAATATAAATATATTGACCAGGCGTCGTAGCATGCGCGACTGTATAATGTAGGTAGTAAGCGGTTGCAGAGGAGATGCAGCACGTTTGTTAGTGGTAGCGGTGGGAACTGCATACGACCATGTACCTAGTAGATATCTACAAGATAAGGTACACCCGTATGATAAGGCCACAAGGATCGAATACGTACCCGGGTACCTTCAGAGGTCAGCGCATCCTACCTAAGGTACCTAGGTAGGTACCTACACCTACCTACCCATTATTCGTCGGGGAAGACGAGAAAAAAGTCAACAACAATACCTACCTACCTAGGTAAGGTTAGGTAGGTAGGTAGGTACTAGCCAAAATAAATATGGGCATGTAGGTGGTAGGTAGGTACGCACATCACAGAAGGGTAGGTACCTACATATTCCCTAACCACCCCTTATTAACGCAGTTATAACCCAACGATGACAGACATGATACCCGACAGAAGAATAAAAGGCCTTGGAATTTACAGCAGATGATCCCATAGACTATGGGTACCTACATGTAGGCAAGTACCTATTATTAATACGCGATGTTCAACGGTTATTCAAATCAGCAGGTACCCAGGCCCTTAATATTTCATGTCTTTGACTGAAAAATTATTAACTTGAGAAGAAAACGGTAACTATAGCTAGATCACCCAGGACGCAGCTAACTAGAAAGGGGAAAAAAAAGAGAGAGAGAGAGAGAGAGAGAGAAAACCACCAGAGACAAAGCCAAGTTGCAAATTTCCACCATTTTAGAATCGTAGGAGAACTTCCTCGCTGTACTCGGTAGGCCTCCCGAACGTAACCTGCGCATTCCTCCCTGTCAAATCCATTACGATGGTGAATAGCGTCTGGGCCTTGGAACCGACTTCTTGCTTTCTATTGATGGACGCCGGATACCCCTTAGTGTCCTTGAGGACTTCGAAGAGAGCGTCGAGAGTCGGTTCAGGTATACTAGACGTGAGCTCCTGGATTCGCGTCAGTCGCCACGGCGAGTCTTCCAGCCAGGTGAGCTCCTTGACGTCTGGCTTGTCGAGAATAAGATGATTGGTGTGGCACAATCGTCCCTCGATATCCGCAGCCAACTCCTTCACCCAGAGGCTTGTACACTCGAGGCCCGTCGAACCTGTCGCGTCGCCAATCAAGATGTGCCCGCCTCCAGCAACGCCGAAAGATTTAATCGACTTCACGGCTTCCTCTCGTGATTTTGACTCTAACGCGACGCGGAGCGAAATGTATGGGCAGCTTTGACCAGTCGACACCACGACAGCGGATGGCATTCAAGCAGCAGCCCACGCCGTTCGAATTAAGCCCGATTTTCCCGATGATGCCAGCTTCGGTGACCATCGCAATGTCCGGCATGTCCGTCCCCGCCTGAGATATGTAGCATATTATGAGATTGGGACCTTGTTCTATCCTCCAATCCCAGTTCTGACAGAGAAACGACTTGGATCCGGCGAACCAACCCAGACTTGTGCAGCCGTCACTGGGGACAGCGGGTATCCCTTCAGACGTGTGGGAACAGAGGCCGAAAGTAATCTCAGAGCGTATGTTCAACGCTAGGATATCCAGGAACGGTATCTGCGCTCCATGGGCGATGCCACTGAGCTCCACGAGGTAGCGTGGTACGATCCCTTTCAAGAGCTCATAGTATTTGGACGCTTCTTGCAGAACGTCGGCCCAACCCAACGAGCAGGACTCCTGGAACATCTGTTTATAGAAACGGACGGATCCCCGTATCTTATCTTTGGCTAGTTTACCATGCGTCAAGCCAATCTACTGCAGAATTAGTTTCGGGGACGATGAGTCGCCGACGGACCCAGAAGGGCAGTACCTCGTAAGGCGTTCCACTACACCGGACTTCTAGCATACTGCTTTACGGGGCAACGATTTTTTTTCTTGGGGGAAGGGGATGTCGTATATGAAGTATGACGACCGATATGATAAAAGGGTTAACCACTGAGGATAATAATTATATCTCATGTATTTCCCAAGTGACCTATCGGTATAGTATACCATTCCATGCAATGCATATATGAAAAGCGACGCTTCCCCGCAAGCGGTGAATTGGTGCATCTCACATCTATGGTATATACCTGTATCCATATATATATACCTAGGTAGGTAGGCAGGATATATACTACATCATGTGCCTACCACGTGCAAGTATGAATATGACTAGGATAAAGTGCACATGTGGTAGGAACGCAATGTAGGTGTAGTAAGTTATCGAGAGAGCTCGAATATCGAACTCTTTTCGATGTACCAACATTTTGCTAAGGAACGATCTTATAGGTAAGAAGCCAGGGAGCCAAGGCTTTTCGTATTTTCTCTATTTCCTCTCCTTTTTCTTTTCTTACTCTTTTTCTCTTGTTTCGTTTCTCTCGGGGAAACGTACGTCGAATAGAGCGCCAATCCTTCTACAATTACCGCGTAACGGGCTAAATCGAAACCTTTTGGTTTATACCGTCTGTAGACGTACCAATCGGCCTGCTAGGGGCGGCGGGGGGGAAGGGGGGGATCGGCGATGGTTCGTCTATCAGAGTTTGGCTTTAAGGTAATATAGGCTCGAGCCCCAAGACCACGACGTCACACATGTATGCATATACGTACCTACGTACCTGGCAGGTAGGTACCTACTCCGATTTCAGGTCCTACCCATAGGTACTGGGCAGAAGGACGTCAAAATAACTGGCGCACCCCCTAACAATAAATACTAAGGGACTTAAAATAATAAAATTCATATCCGCCTAAAAAATAGATTGAATGTTAAAACTAATTATTGTAACATATTTATAGTTTATATAATAGTCTATAAAATTTTTGAAAATTTAAAACAAGATGGTAATATGAATTTTCGAGATTGAAGATAAAATATTAAAGTATAGTTTGGTATTGATGGAATTGAAGCGTTTTGGTAGTGCGCCACTTTTTTTGACGTCCTTCTGCTGGGTTACGCACTCAGGTAAGTACCTGCCTGCTACCTACGTAGCGTAACACCTACCTACCTAGGTACCTGGATAGTATGTACCGTGATCCCACTGCTTCCCTTTCCACTCTTCCCTTCTTCCCCATCTCCCTCTCAATTTTCCTAGCTGCAACAACATACATACATCATTCTCCCTTTTCGTCCATGATTCACGGCGCCAAGCTATTGGATGGAGGCCGTGGACAACACCAAACTTGGAATGTCTCAATACTATGCTCTAACCGGAATTTTACGTCTGGGCGACGTGAGTGTCCCGCCCTTCCCTGCTGGCGACCCCGAGTAGAGCTAGCGTCGCATAAGAAAGAGCCCAAACATGTACGGATTTCGTAGTCCACGATGCTGGCGGCGCCTTAGACGGGGTTGTTGTTGGGGGGGACACTGATGGGCAACCCGACCTTGCGTCTGACCTTGGAAAGCAGACCGAGTGCGTGACTCCTTATATATATTTAAGAATGGAAGCTAGTTCTCCGCATCGTGGATATCATGTAGCATCTTCGTCTCTTGGCTAATTGGAAGCCCATGAACACGTCGGGATCACGCGCCAATATCGCTAACCCTGCAACTCTCGGGGTCTCTGCATCACCCGCCAGCAGCTTCTCTACTAGGTTTTGTTCTAATAAATCTCGAGGGGTGAGCATCGCTTGACGCTTGACGCTTGACCGAGATGGCCACACGTTACAAGTACACAGGAGCACTCGAAATGCAGCATCGCACCCGAAAGGAGCGCCGATTCGACGAGACCGAGCGTGAATTGCCTAACTTCTCTCCCTTCACCTCGGCTCTAACCTCGACCGATAAGGCCCTTCAACTTCTGTCCTATTTGGGCAAGAAGAATCCCTTCCCGCGCTCAATTACGGGACGGGATACCGTTTGGCTGCTGGACAACACCGCATATCGTAACGAAGCAACGGGGAGGTGGGAGGCGGAATTTGTTACGGCCGCTTTCTCCCAGCGTTCGTCGTGTCCCATCATTGACGCTGTAACTGTTGTTGCCGGAAAGATCGACTTGGACGAGAAAGACCCCAATTATCCCACCATCGAAGAGCGCATCCGGCCCTTCTTACAGGATATCAAGCCGGGGGCTCAGGTCAAGGCGCTTCAAGAAGGAAAAACACCACTCAAACTCGGTCCCGGCGGTAGGAACGGGATTAGCAGCGATATTAAGAGGCTACCTGAGGGCAGGGGCCATGCCATCCTCGTTCCTACGGTCGCCAAAGTCCCCAAAGGCGCCGATGGCCTGCTAGAAATGAAAACCTTCTTCGCCGAACCAGAAGGCTGGGCCGTAATATCCGGTATACTAGCTACCTATCTAGCTATAAGAGTGCGAGGACCGCTGACATCGACGCACAGATATTGATGACACGATCAAGGTTACTCAGACGAGCGATCCTGTCGGCATTCTGCGGACGACCTTCCTCGAGACGCCTAGGGTTTGTCCCGGCATGCCCGAATTGTACCGATCCATTCAATCTTATATCGGGGAGCAGTCGCCGTGGTTCTATCTGTCAGCCTCGCCGTATAATCTATACCCCTTCTTACGCGATTTCCGTGAGCAACACTATCCGCACGGCACCATTATTTTACGCGACGCTAGTTGGATGAGCCTGCCAGGGCTGCTGACGACTCTTACGCTTGGTACGGAAGATTACAAGGTTGACCGCATGGGAAAGATTCATTCGTGGCTTCCGAAAAGGAAGATGATCTGTATTGGCGATTCGACTCAGTCTGATCCCGAAGCTTACGGCGAGATGTGAGTGGCCATTATATCGCCTTATGTTGAACGTCTCGATATTGACTTTGATTAATTAAATCCAGTTACCGAACACGCCCTGGCTGGGTCAAGATGATCCTCATCCGCAAAGTAGAAGATATCGCCGCTATCGGGATCGAGGCAAAGAACGAACCGGAGCGATTCGAGAAAGCTTTCAAAGATGTGCCGCGCAGCGTATGGCATGTGTTCTCAGACCCGGCCGAATGCAACGATATTATCCGGGATACGGTTTCCAAGTCTTCATAAATAGATACAGGATATAGTAGGCGTTTCTCAGGCCGGGAGGGAGGGGGGGATGGGTTAGTATATTTTTACGTTGCGATTAGTTTCTACTGTAGTCTCCTTTCGTTGTTATTTCTTTGGATACCCTCGACCTTTATGCGAGCAAACGAGTCTCTACGATGCTGTCCCTCCCCCGATCTCATAGTCAGTTGTGCCCAGTCTGATGATATTGTGTATGATGTCCGAGGGATATCGGCCACACGGTTGCGACCGAAACCCCCAGACTAAAAAACAGTTATCCGTATGATGTTGGAACTCCGTACAGCCTACGTAGGTTCCTACCTACCTATACAACGTCATACGATCGATACGCCTCCCCCGCACGTCTTACATGCAAGGTACCCACCTGCGAGCAGCTCTGTCTTGTCTCGTCCTATCCAATCTTTGCTCCGGTTATGCCGGGAGTCGACGTGCGGCACTACCTCCCATCGTGCTGTATGCCCATATTCAAAAGTAGCTAGCCTCTTCGAAACTACTCCATCTGCGAAGGTCCACGCATTCCCCCGTCCCTTTTCGACCTTGCCTTTTAATCATTTACTCCACGCTCATGCTTAAAAGCCAGCTATTTACCGGCGTGGTTCACAGAGTCCATAGCAAAGCATATTCATCAATCAAGCCGTTTCCCATATCGCAGCCCCGTAACCACAGTTCTCATCGATCATACCGCCCCACCATGTCTGCTCCCAAGCGTCAGAAGTCATCCAAGGATGTGCCGTACGAACTCATATACTGGCCTCGTATGCCCGGTCGTGGCGAGCACATCCGCTTGGCCCTCGAAGAGGCCGGCGCAACATATACCGACACGGCGCATATCGAAAATGGCATAGACCAAGTCAGCGCACAGGTTGACGAAAGTAACGTGGGCGACGACTTAAACCCACCGCCCTTCGCACCGCCTATCCTCCGTCACGGCGATCTCCTCATCTCTCAGACCCCCAACATCCTACTATACCTAGGGCCCCGGCTCGGCTTGGTTCCGAGCGAGGACGACGAAGAGCATCCGGATGCGCTGTATAAGGTGAATGAGTTAACCTTGACAGCCCTCGACGGCTTGAGTAACGAAGTACACGACTGCCACCATCCCATCGCGTCGGGGCTATACTACGAGGATCAGAAAGAGGAAGCCAAGCGGAGGAAAGACTTCGTGCAGAATCGGCTTCCCAAGTTTTTAGGCTATTTTGAACGCGTGCTGCAGGGCAAAGCAAGCGGAGAAGGGCCCTGGCTCTACGCTGGCCAATTGACATATGCGGATTTGGTTCTGTTCCAGGTGAGCCATCCTCCCTCTATCCCCTCTATCCCCTATATCCCCTCTCACCCACGTGTGAAGACCGAGTTAAAGTCGTCATCTAAATCAGCAGCTGCATAGACGGATAATCACTGATATCTCATAGTGTATTGATGGCACCAAGTTCGCTTTTAGGAAGGCTATGGCCGCCGCCGAGAAATCGGGCAAGTATGCGCACGTCTTCAAGCTGTACGACGCGGTCAAGGAGCGACCCAGGATTAGCGAATACTTAGCTAGCAAGAGGAGGCTACAATACTCCTTGGGTATCTACCGATATTACGAAGAGTTGGACTTCGGGCCAGAGGGTCGTGATTGAGACCCGACACACCGGTAGACAAAAGAAAAATCTGGGTGGGGGGGGAGGTAGATAAAATGGAATAAAATAAAACACAACTAGCTTCACATTATTAAGGACCTTACCTAATTTAGCCTTGGCTAGCATTATTTGTATACCTGTAGGTAGGTATGTTATTTATTTGTGAGGCACAAGCAAACATTCATCTGGTGGTAAATCACCCTCTATGTTTCTTGGTACATGAGGTAACGGGGATAGCACATTCACACCGCCGTCAATTACCACTTTAATAGTTTCCCAATAAGTCATCCGCCAACTTCCACGTCTTCCATCGGGAAGGTTATGAAATTAGTGTCGAGCCCTTCTCGGGATGCTCATTCTACGAGCTCGCCTAAAATAACCCATACCACCAGATTATGAATCAACCTCCTCGTCTTAACCTCAAGGTACTATTCCAGATGATTCATCCAGCTGTTGAAATTGAAGAAATCTAAACCGAGACTACGGATAAGCTAGTTGGACTGAATCTAAGTAGGTAGTAATTACCATCAGCGCAGTTCAGAGGTCGGAATCGTCAAGTTATCACCTACCACCCTCCCAAATTAAGTACAATCATCACACCAACATCCTAAGAGCCGTCTTTCCTTTTCTTTTTCAGCTAGGGCATACGTCAGAGTGTCTAGTTAATACGCCGTGCCTCGGTCTACCAATGACCATTTCGGGAGAATTAAGATCCTGCTTCTGCTAATGTTGATGCCCCTAAAGTAGCACGCTTTTCGGCCCCTATCCCGATTGAGACTAAATTCATGTGTAGAAGGTCATCTACACCCGAAACATAAGAAGCCTTATCTCTATACCGTTTCCCCCACTATAAGCAGATCAAGAAATCCGTCGTTGCAGAACATCCTAACCGAAAGGCTGTACGCATATATCAATTGGAAACTGTTGATCGAGCCAACTATGGAGGTGAGCGTCTAGCCTACCCAGGTACCTAAACTGCGTCTGGGGCGGCATTGCGTTTTTACTCTTGTCACCATTTCAACCAGACTCATGATCGTCTCAAATAAATCGAAGAGTGTGCCGTTGCTCCCTTGTTACTTACAAGGGTTTCAATGCAACCTACGCCGGTTTCCCCGTTACACGTATGTACGTTACTTGGTCAATTTGAACCAACAGTCAGTGAACCTATACAGCTTGGATATTTTCCTGTCTTGTTAAGATAGACCTAAGTCTTGCATTGAGAACTACATACCTAACCGCCAATCTCAAAACGAAAAGGATCCCGTGGATGCATATGTCCATATAGTGGGGTTGTGTCCTAAGCCAGTGAAGTTGCGTTATCATGTTAAACGCAATTATTTAGTCTTCTTATACGATAATGTCCCGTTTATAATGATACACCTAATCCAGGTTCCGCCGTAGAGGTAATGTTGAACTCCTGATAGTCCACGGCTGGCAGGGGATAACGCATAAGGCATAATACTAGAAAGGGGGAGATGGGGGAGGAGGTTCGGATCAGACATCTCCTTACTTCTTTTCCGGTTACATTCGGTGCTGGGGAGAGGGGGAGGTGTAAGCAGGTGTTCTCACCAAAAATTGTGCATACCTAGGTAGGTACCTAGCTGTCAAAGATTGTGAAATCCCGGACATGACTCGAGAAAATAAGGCAATCCGTGTCTTCGGGTCGGTCCGCGTAATGTAGCACATTCAATTGAATTACTTTCTCGAGTGATCCATGGATGTCCTGTTCATTCGTCGTCCGGGTTCCCATCGCGGATAGGAAACATAGGTACCTAGGTAAGTATGTGCGTGCCGGCATGTATTGTGTCATGAATGCGCAATGAATTATAAGGACCTAGAATATCGAGCTCTAGATCATGCTCAGACAGTTCTCCTTATAACCCTTGAAGAGAGGGATGTTCCTTTACGAAGAGGTTACTTCGTAGGGACGGTTTCCCTTACGTATACGATACTTGCAAAGATAAATGACCTATCGTTTATTCTATCCATGTTTTGATCCTGGTGTCAAAAGCAATTATTTGCATAGTGGCGCCAACATCGTCTTAAGTACGCGATGGGGTATGTAACGTATTTATCTTAAACATTTCTTACTTTATTAAGTGACGCTTTATAAGGAATTAATAATAAAAAATTAATATTAAACTTTTAATTTAACATTAATTATAGGTAATTTCGAAAAATGTTCGTAAAATTTTTAATTAAATAATTAATAAATAAATATATATATATTTAATAATAAAATAATAATTTTAAATTTATTAAAATTTAATTTTTTAATTTTTTTTTTCGAACGTTTTTTTTACGTAAATAAATATTTATTTATTTAAATAAATAAATAAATATATATAAAATTTTAACGTTTAAAATTTATTTTTAATAAAATTAATATTATTATATAAATTTAATTTTATATAAATTAATAATATTAATAAAAAATTTATATAAATATTTTAACGTTTTTAAAAAATTAATTAAATCGTATATATATAATTTAAAAATAAATAATTTAAAAAATAAATAAAAAAATTTAAATAAAAAATTTATACGTTAAATTATATTAAATTATTTATTAAAAATTTAATATATATATTAAAAAAAAACGTTTTTTATATTAAACGTATTTTTTTTTAAACGTTTTAATAAAATTAAACGATTTAATTTAAATTAAATCGTTTAATTTAAATTAAATTATTTAATTTTAATATACGTATATATATTTTTAATATATATATATATATACGTATACGTATATATATATTTAAATATATATATAAAAATAAAAATAAAAAAATATAATTTTTATAATTTTTTATAAAAATTATATTTTTTTTTTATTTTTTTTTCGTATATTTTTAAATTATAAATATTTTATTTTTTATTATATTTAAATTTTAAATTACGATTTACGTTATATTAATTTAATTAATTAATTTATAAATTTATTAAATTAATTATAAAAATTTATAATTACGCGTATAAATTTTAATATAATATTAAAATATATATATATTTAATAAATAAATAAAATAAATATATATTATTATATTTTTTTTAAAAATTAAAATTTTAAAAATTAAAATAATTAAAATAAATCGATGTAATTAATATAATATAATTAATATAATTAATATAATTTATAAAAATTAAAATAATTAATTAAATTAAATTAAATTAAATTAAATAATTTTAATTAAATTAAATAATTTTAATTAAATTAAATAATTTTAATTAAATTAAACGATTTTAAATTTTAAAACGTTTAAAAAAATAAATTTTTATTCGATTAAATTATATATATACGATTTATTTAATTAAACGATATTTAAACGATTTTTTTAATTAAACGTTCGAAATAAATAAAATATATAATATTTAAATAATATATATATTATATATTAAATAAATAATTTAATTTTTATAATTTTAAATTAATAAACGATTTAATTAATTAAATAATATATATATTAAAAAATTAAATTAAATTAAATATATATCGTTTAATTAATTTTTTTTAAAACGTTAAAATATTTATTTATTTACATATTATTATTAATAAATAAAAAAAAAATAAAAAATTAAAAAAATATTTTTATAAAATATTTAAATTTTAAATATTTATTTAATATTTTAATTTAATTAATATATATAATATTTATATAAATATAATACTTATAGTTATAATATTTATACGCGTAATATATATTTAAATAAATATTTATATAAATATTTAAATACTTATATATACCTACTTATATAAATGCCGTATATATACTTCGTACTTATAATAATTAAAATAATTTAATGAAAAAGCCGTAAAATTATAACGGTATATGTTAATGCTCACCTATATAAGTCTTTAATATTAAATACTTTCTACTTATTACCCCCTAAACCCGCGATGGGAATTCTTCTACTCGGTGAGCGGCACTGTGTAAATAATAGGTAGATGGTGTTTTTTTTTTCCCAAAGTAACGTATACATATGTATCATCTACCTGTAATTCTTACATGGGACTTATATACCTACCTAGGTACCTATGCATCTTATATAGGTATGCATTGCAATGATGACGCAGGAATCGTCTTACCTCCACTATCTCCACCACTTGCGGCCCAAGGGGCAGTAGAATAATATCGAGTACATTCAATATGACTTGCAGGCGGAATCTTATGCAAGGCGTATATCTACCCGTATACAGCACAAAACATAATTATACTAGAATCCAATACTAATACGTACGTGCGTGCTGTCACGGGACGTTTAGGACTCCGTTGCTGCGGTTGAGAAAAGTAAGGAGCCAGAGGAGTCAAAAGGAAGTCCTCGAACGTTTCGAGAAGCCCTTCTCTGGCGAACGAATATCAAACCCCAAAATAACCTCACATAACCTACGTAAATGTCGGTCTGTAAGTGAGGAGGCGGTGACCCAGTATTGCACATGTATAACTACCTACCTACCTACCTATATATGTGGTTGGCTAGGTACCTACATATGTCGCCCTTTGATTCGACATATCATGGATATCATGGATATCATGGGTCCATTCCCGTTGCATTAAGCCAATCGCCTTACCCTAAGGTACTCCATAAGTAGGTCGGCTTATAATCTCCTCGTTGTATATGTAGGTGCAGCCCTACTTAACTTAGTTCCAACTTCTCAGGGAATTTAAATAAATGAAAAAGGGATCCGCTCCCACGTGCTGCAGTGGCACTGGAAGGGCATGAAGGCCATATTTTCAAGGCTAGGCAAGCTAATTATGTTCCGTTACGGGACTCTGTAAGAAATCAGTGGAGCCTGTCAAACAAGGGGGTGGTAGCCTCACTGCAGAATCGCGAGAGCTTGATGGTGTAAGGTGTTAGGGCGGTAGAGAAATTTGACTAGCCCCTTCGTGAGAAAGCTCTCGCTACCTAGGTGGGTAGTTCAACATGAGCTACGTAGGTAGGTAGACTCGACTTTGGGTACGCATCTTCCGCTTCTCAGAATCGTCCCGGCTTGATTTTGGACGACGATGGCAAGGACCTACGTATACCTACCTACGTACATTACCTATCTGCATCCGTCGTATCCCATCGGCGTCAACGGCTGTCTAGATTGGCTACATCGCCGACTGCCATGGCCCGTCGTCTACTCGATCGGGTAGGTTACATCGACGGCTTCGACATCTCAAGGCATAGAGTTATTGGGGTTGAATAAAAAGAGAATCGGCTCGGAAGAAGCATAGGTCGAGAGGATTCCCTTACGCCGACACTGGCGCGCAACGCGCCTTGGCCCTTTTATCGGAGATGATGCAAAGAAGAGGAAACCGTCTTACGGGTACCTGGCTACCTAGGTAGACTCATCAGTGGAGGTATATGATTCGCTATCCCCGCCGTACAGTAGAGCTTCTGAGCTCCATGAGTGCCAAGTTGATGAATCACGTCGAAGCCCGCAGGGTTGCGTGACTTGCTTATGATGCACGCAGGGTCGCATTGGTCCATCTCACGTTACCATAGTAAACTAACAGCACTGAGGAAACTCCCGCTGGCAAATGAATACAATCTTATAACCTTCCATCCACATCCACGTTCATACATCGCGCACACACACACACACACACACACACACACACACACACACACACATACACACCCACCATGGCATGTAGTGGGCTACCGAGAGACTCGCTAGAGGCATCTATTACACTGCTGACGGGAGTTACCAGAGAAAAGATGCGTGAGTTTTACTAGTAGCCGCCTCTCGTGACCTGGCCGAGGTCGGGGTAGCCTCTCTTGGATGCATGCATGCTGGGGAGTCGTTACAAAGACGACTCTGAATAAGGAACTAACGAAATATGCGTACTGCTAAGTGAACGCCGATTTTCCTCAATGATATCATGGTATTTATGTGCAGCGATACTGGGCGTAGAAGGATATAAAAACATGCGCAAATGCTCATAAAAATGTTGGCTCTACTGAAATGTTGGACGATGTGGGAACCTAGGTGGGCATACTACGCTGCTGTGAGATACATAAGGTATATCTTGACAGGTACCGAAAAGACGGTATTTGACGAAATCTGGCTGGTAAGAGCGCTCGTCAACGACCTGCACTGCCTACGTACGTTTCGAAGAGAAACACATATAACAGGTCTTACCAGGTTAGGTACCTCTTAATGAATGCTGCTCTCGATCGCAACCCCGTGTCTCGGAAGTTCTCGTGGTGTAACAATATGACTCGTGCTGTCTTGCCCACCGGGGTGCTGTCAGCTTATTCTTCACTTGCTTACATACATTGTTAGGAAATCAACGTCGAGCTCGCGTGTACTTATGGTGGGCCATTCCCTTAAAACCGCCAACCCGTTAAAACAACTGAAAATTAATGACATAAGCCGTAATGGAATTTTCTTAGGAAGATAATATAATTAAATATTACTTTTAAAGAAATGATATAATATAATATAAACACTTAACCGGTTTCGTTTTATATCCGAGTTTATATTAATTCGAATACGAATTATTTAAATAAATAAATAAGTAAATATTTAAATATTTATTTATTTATTTTTATTTATTAATTTATTTAAATATTTATTTATTTATTTTAAAATTTTTATTTTTATTTTTTATTATTTTAATGATATTTTTATCGTAAAATTAATATATTATAACGTTTAAACGGTTTTTTTTATTTATTAAATTTTTTATCGATAAAAATAAATATATTTTTTTTAAATATTTTAACGTTTATTATTTTATTTATTTCGATTTAAATTTATTATTTAATTTTTAAATATTTAATAATAAAAATATTTTTTATAAAATCGTATATTATATTTATTATATTATAATTAAAAATATTTAAATAAATAATAAAAAAAAAAACCGCGCGTATAAATTTTATTCGTTAAATAATTAATTATTTTTATTAATATTTTATAATTTCGAAAACGTAATAATAAATATATTTAACGACGATATTTTATTTTATAAAAAATATTATTTTTATATTTTAAATTAAAATAATAATAAATTTATTTTTATTTTAATGTAATTAATATTAATTTAATAAATTATTACGTTATAATTTTAAATTTTTATTATTAAATATTTTCGAAATAAATTTTAAAATTTTAGATATTTTTTAATTTTTTAAACGTTAACGAATTATTCGATAATATTTTTAATAATGTCGTTAAATCGTTATTTAATAAATCGAAATCGTTAAATTAATTAATTTAATAAAATTTTTTTTCGATCGTTTATTATTATAATAAATTTTATTATATTACGAATACATTATATAAATTATAAATTTATTATATAATATTAAAAAAAACGAATAAATAATTTATTAAAAATTATATATATAAATATATAAAAGTTTTATATCGAAAAAATAATTTTTTAAATAATTATTATAATATATTATTTTTTCGAATAAATTTTTATATATTTTTTAATGTAAATTATTTAATTTTTTTTTTAAAAAAAAATCCGATTTTTATAATTACGATAGATATAAATTAAATATACATATATTAATAATATCGAATAAATCGAACGAAAGTAATTTTAAAATAATTTTTCGATATTATAATTAATTTTATTTTTTTTTTTAAAGGATTTTACGGGAATATTTTTTCGCGTGTTTTATATAATTATTTTTTATTAATATTATTATATTACTTTTAAATTAAAAAAAAAAAACTTTTAAATTTCGTTTCGTTTAAAACGTACGAAAGGACGATTATAAAATAACGATAATTTTTATAATAAAATTATTTTTTACGTTACGAAATATAAGATGTAAATATAAAAAAAATATTAATAAATGTAATTACGATAAATTCGAAAAAAGTAATAATAAAGTTTATTATTTTTATAATAATATTTTATTAAATTCGTTTAATTTTAATTATTACGATAATATTTTCGAAAATATATATAGTTAATACGGTAATAATAACGATTCGAATTAATTAAAAAAACGACGTTTTTTTTTTATAAATTATATTAAAATTAATATTATTTCGAAAAATAATAAAAAACGAGGGTTTTATTTTTTAATTAATATTAATAAATTTATAATTAATTTTTTTTATACGTTAAATATTAAAAATAATTAATATAAAATAATTAATATTAATATATTTAAAAATTTAATTATATTTTTAAAAGTTAATAAAATAGATATAAAAGTTTTAATTAATATTACGAAGTAATATTATATATTATATATATATTAAAATTAAAAAAATTAATAGTCGATTTTAATAAAAGTTTATTAATTATTAATTTTTTTTTTTTTTATTATAATTCGATGCGGTAATTTAATTTTATTAAATAATCGACATTAAAACTTCGATTAATTTTATCGTCGAAACGTATATTTAAAACCGTAATTTATCGAAAATATAACGAAAAATACAAATTAAAAAATAAAAGTTAAAAAAAATTAAAATTAAGTAAAACGAAAATTAAAAAAAATAAAAATTAAAAGGGGTAAAAACAGAAAGGGATAAAAATTCGAAAATAAAAATAAAAAGTAATACGAATTACGAAATAAGAACGAAAAAAAATAAAAATAAAAGGAAATAAAAATAAAAAAGAATAAAAATAAAAAAAAATAAAAATAAAATAAAAATAAAAAAATTTTCTTTTAATTATAATAAATTATTTTTTATTTATAATAAAAAATAATAAGTTTATAAAAAAAAAACATATTTAATACGACGTGTAATATTAAAAATTAGAAATTAAATTTTATTAATATTATAAAAAAAAAAAAAAAAAAATTAAACCGTAATTTTATATATAAATTTCGAAAATATAATTAATCGAAACTTCGATATCGATTATTTAATAAAATTAAATTAATCGTATCGAATCGTAATAATATTAAAATAACTTTTATAATTTTTAAAATTATAAAATTTAATATATTTATTTAAATAAAACGATAAAATCGTTTTAATTTTATTATTAATCGTTTAACGTCGTTAAATAATCGTATAATATTATAATAAAAATTATATATACAATATATATTTTTCGTAATAAATAAAATAAAACGAAAAATAATTATTATAAAGTAAATTATATAATACGAAAATAACTACATTAATATATAAATATTTAATTAATTAAACTTTTAATTTAAATATATATTAAATAAAAAAAAAAATATATATATTTTATTTATTTATAATATAATAATAATTAAATTTATAAAATTTTCATAAAAATATAAAATTTTAAATATTTTTTATATATTTAATTATAATTATTTATTTATATATTTAATTATATATTATATTTATTTTTATTTATTTTTATTTTTTTTTTATTTTTAATATATTAAATAAATATTTTTATAAATTTTATAATTATCGACGATATTATAATAAACCGCCTCGTAAAAATTTATTATAATTTAATTTAAATTGTTTCGTTTTTTTTTTATATATTTTTAAAAAATTTTTTAAATTTTTATAAATATCGAAATATAATTATATTCGATTATTTTAAAAATCTTTAAATAAATATTAAATTAATTATTCGTTATAAAAACGTTACGTTTTCGACGATAAAAAATTATCGAAATTATAATAATTAATTAACTTTAAAAATTTATATATTTTAATTAATAATAGTAAATTATTCGATATTTTTATACTTTAATTTTAAATATTAATTTAATTATAATTTTTTTATAATATTTCGATATAATTAAAAATCGTATAATTTTTACGTAATTAATATTTAATTTTATAATTATTTTATTATTTTACGAATTTTTTAATATCGTATTATATAATTTTTTTATATATAATATATAAAATAATTTAATTAATTATATTTTTTTTAATAAATTAACTCGAAAATTTTAAATTTTTAAAATATAATTATATAAAGTTAATATTAAATTAATAGATTAGGTTTTTATATATGTATAATTCATCGATTTATTACGTTTTTACGTAATTATCGTTATTATTATTCGATTTTTTTATTTTTTTTATTTACCTTTTAAATATAAAAATTCGAAATACGATAATTTTATTTTTATATACGTCGAATATTATTTAAATATATTATTTTTATCGTAAATTCGATAATTTTAATTAAATTAAATTAGATTCGAATTATAAAAAATAATTCGATTTTATAATTTATTCGAATATATTAAAATCGAAATTTTAATTCGATTATAATAATAAAATATTATTTTAAAATATTCGTTAATAAAAAAATAAACCGACATATTTTATATTATATAATACGCCGAGAAAATACATCGATTATAGCGTATATTTCGAAGTTAACGAATCGAAACTTTTAGTAATTATTTATAAATTATATATAATTTAATTCGGAAATAATAAATTTTTTTTTTTTTTTTACGTATAGTTTAATTTTCCCTCGTTATCGTATTATTTTTAAATATCGTCGATAATATATTTTTTAAATTATTTACTTTAATATAATAAATTTTATGTTTTTATAAACGAATTTATAAATATAATTTTTATTATAATTATTTAACGCATTCGAATATTTTTAATATTTATTGAAAAAATTCTCTAATAAATTTATAAATTTAATTCGGTTTTTTTTAATTAAAATTTTTTTATTTATATTATTTTCGAAATAAATTCGAATTAAAAAAACGTAAAATATATTAATTTTATATTAATATCGTAATCGGATTAATATTTTGTCGTTTTTTAAATATTTCGTAAAAAAATAATATTATATAAATAATAATAATATAGGGATATATATTATATAATTATAACGATATAATTTTTATTATTCGATTCGACGTTTAATAAATCGTAATTTTATTTTAATTTCGAATCGTTTTATTTTAAAATAATAAATTATAATAATTATTTATAACTCGACTTCGAATAAAACGCGGAATTTCGCTTTAATAATATTAATATATTATTTATTTTTATAAAAGTATTAACTTTCGATAATTTGTTAAAAAAATCGCTTTAATATTTAAAAATTAAACATTTTTCGAAGTTTATTAACGATTTATTTTTAAAAAAATTTATTATATAAATATTAATAAATAATTTCGATTTTATAAATTTTTATATTATTTTATAGCCGTAATATAACGAATTAAAATTATAACGTATTTAACTTTAAACTATTATATTAATTTATAGTATAAAAATTAAAAAAAGATAAAATATATAAAAACATTAAAATAAAATAAATTTTTTAATTTTCGTTTTATTTTTTTATAATATTTACGTTAATATTTATTATTAAAATATTTAAATAAGGAATATTTATTTACTTCGAAAATTCTCGAATTTAATTATCCGTTTATAAAAATAAATAAAAACTTTTTATAAAAATAACGTTTTTAAACGAATAAATTAAATATAAAAATATATATAATTAAATAGATATTTAATATTTTTATTAAAGTTTAAAATTATACGTTTATTTATTTCGTAAATAAATATTTAACCGTTTATAATAAACATTTATATATTTTAAAAATAATAAAAGTTTTCGTTTTTTTTTATATTCGAAATAATTAATATTTTTTTTTTTCTTTTAATATTTATATTAATTAAATAATATAAATAAACGTTTATATATAAAATTATTTTTTTTTTTTTAATTTTTTTTATTTAATTTTTTTAATTAATTAAAAAACTTCGAAATTATTTAAAATTTTCTTATAATTTATTATAACTTTTTTATAATAAACGTAAAAATATAAAAAAAAATATTCGAACGTGTTTAATTAGTTAAAAAACTTTTAAAAAATTATAAAAAAAAACTTCGTAATTATTTCGAATATTAAAAAAGTGAAATAAAAAAATTAATTTTTAATATAAATTTTTTTTACGTATTTACGCGCGAATAATAAACTTTAATTAACTTCGATATAATTAATATCGAAAAAATAATATAGGTTTACATTAATTACGTAAATAAAGTTAATACGTTTACGAAATAATACGTTAATTTTTTATAAATTTATAAAAAAAATTTCGAAATTTATAATAGAAATTTTAAAACTTAAATTTTTTTAAATAAATTTATCGATTAAATAAAGTAAAAAAATATATTATATAATTTTTAAGAAATTAAAATTCGAATTTTTTATTTTTAAATTATTTTCTTTACTTTTACCGATTATTTCCGCATTATTATAAATATAATTTAAGAATTAAACGAACGAAAAACGGAATATTTTTATCGATTATTATTTCGAATTAAAGAAAAATTCCTCGTATTTTTTTATTAATAAATTTAAGTAGTAAACCCGCCGTTTTAATTATTAATAATCGAAATAATATTAAAATTAAAAACTTTTTAAAATTAAAATAGGTATAATATTTAATTTATTTTCGAATAAATAATAAATAACATTTTATTTACGAAAAAATAAAATTTCGAAGCGTATATAAATACATATTTAATTAAAAAAATCGGGGTTAAATTCGTTTTAATTATAATTAATCGATTTATAATAATAACGAAAATAACCGTAAACGTAAACGTAATAATAAATAAAAATAAATTTAAATTTTAATTATAAATTTTATATCGATATAAATTATTTTTTTTATATTTTTAAATTTTAAATAAATTAAATTAAATATCGTTTTAAATATATAGTTTTATATAAATTAATTAATTAATTAATATTATTATATTAATTTAAATAAATTTTTTTTTAATTATATTTAAAATTAAATATTTAAATAAATATTATTAATATTATTATAAATTTAATTATAATATTTTAAATTATAAAAACGTAAAAAATTTATAAGATTATTATTAACATATAATATAAATATTTTTTATATAAATATATTTATAAAAATTCGAACATTAACGTTAAAACGTTTTTTTATCGACTTTTAATTACTTTAAATTAATAATTCGTTTATATAATTTGTAATTTATTAAAATAAAAACGATTAAAAATATAATTTAATTTTAAACATTTAATAACGAAATAAAAAACGAAAAAATAAAATTATTTAAATTATAAAAATTCGATTTTAAAACATTTAATATAATTAACGTAATTAATAAATAAAAAACATTATATTTAAAAAAAAATAAATCGTTTATATTTAAAAATAATATAAATTTGTTTTTTATTTCGAATATTATTTTTTTTTAAATAATTTTTAAAATTTATTCGATTAAAAAAAATTTTTTTTATTTTTTTTATATTTTATTACGTAATTATAAATAAATATTTAAAAAATTAAAAGTTTACGTTTTCGAGAAAATATTTTCGTATCGAAAAATTAATATTTTTATATAAAAAAATTTATTAAAAAAATAATAATAAATATTATAGTTATTATAATAAGTTATTTTTTAATATTATTATACGTTATATCGAACGAAAAAAATAAATATTATAAAATTAAAAAATATAGTTATAAAAAATAAAGTAGATATAATAAATATAATATATATAATAAATATTATAAAATTATTAAAAAAACATCGTACATATAATAAACTTTAATTTAAAAAATCTTCGATAAATATTTTAACTTTTAATTAATTCCATCGATAATAAATTTATTATATAAAAATCGAATATAATTATATTTACACGAAATAAAAATTTTTTTAATCGATAATAATAAAAATTTAAATTTAAATTAATCGAATTCGAATTTAATAATTTTTATTTTAACGTTTGTAATTTAAATTTAATAAATATAAAAACTTTAAATAAGTATTAATAAACGAAATAAAAATACGTTAAAATACGAATATTAAATTTTTTTTTTTCGATTAATTTAATAATTTAAAATATTTTAAATTATTTATTATTATTTATAAATTTTATTTCGTAAGTAAATTAAGCGAAAAAATATATAAATTAATCGAGAAAATTTTTAAATATACGTATTAATTATATATATTTATTTAAATATTTATTAAATAAAATTAATTTATATATAATAACGATTTTATTTATTTAAATTTTTATAAATTTTTATATTTTTTTTTATAATAATTTTTCGTTAAATATATTATTAAAAAGTATTAATATAATTTATAAAAGGTTTTCGAAAAAGTTTATTTTTATAAATTTATTTAATATATTTAAAAAATAAAAACTTTTATTAACGTAATTAATATTAAATTTTATAAATTATTAACGGTTAACGATTTTTATAGCTTTAAAATATTTTAATAAAAAATAAAAATTATTACGTCGCGTAAAACGTATAAAATTTATATAATAATTTATCGATGCGAAATTAATAATTTAATATCGATAATATCGATAAAAAAAACATTTATATCGTTATTTTTTATTATATCGATATTACGAAAAACGATCGGTTTTTTTTTTACGGCGTTTTTATAAACGAAGATTTTTTTTTTTAAAATACTTTCGTCGATAAAAAATTATTTTTTTATAAGTTTTTTATTAATAAAAACATTCGTTTTTTTTTTCGCGGTATTTTTATTTATGAAAATATTCGTTTTTTTTTTCGCGGTGTTTTTGTTTATAAAAACGCGTTTTTTTTTTTCGCGGCGTTTATTTCGCGAGTTTCGATTAATTAATAATTTGTAAATATAGGTGATAATATTTAATTTTACGATTTATTATTTCTTAGATTTTAAATAATATTATGTATATTAATAAATTTTTTTATTACGTATAAATTTTAAAAAAAACCGTTAAAATATTTCGCATCGAAAATATTTATTTTTTTTTCGAAGGAATATATTATACGTTTTAATAATATAAAAAATAATACATTAAAAAAATAAATAAAAATCCCGTATTTTTATATTATTTAAATATAATTTAATATAATTTAAAAAAATATTACATTTATTCGACGTTCGATTATATTAATATTAAATAACGATATAAATTTTAAAAAAATTAAATAAAATAATAATAATTTTTCCTTTATTAAAGAAATTATTTTTTTAAAATCGAATTAAATATATTTAAAAAATAATTAATTAACGTTTTTATCGTTATAATCGAATTCGATTACGATTTAAAAAGAAATTTTATTCGTATTTAACGTTTTTATTTATAAATTAATTAAATCGTTAATATCGTTCGTCGTAACGTTTTTATTTAAATTTAACGGGTAAAATATAGATATAATAAAATTTATTTTTATTTTTTTATTTTATTCGAATTATAACGTTTTATAAAAAATTATAAATTAGGGGGCGTAAAGTGGAAATTTAACTTTTTTAACGTAATTATAATTATTTTAAAAAAATTTAATATCGAATATTAAAAAGGATATATTATTAATTATAACGGTAAATATCGAAAGTAAATAATTAACGATATTTAAAAATAACTTTTTTAACGTAAAAATTTTTTTAAAGTTTTAATTAAAACGCGTACTTTATATTATTATTAAAAAACGTAAAGTTAAATAAATATTAAACGAATATAATATTTTCGATTTATTTATTAATATTAATTTTATAATTCGAAATAAAATTAAAGTTATTTATTTTATTTAATATATTTAAATACGTACGCGTATATTTAATTTATTAAAGATATAATTTTAACTTTTATTTTTAAAAAATATATTAATCGAAAATTTATTTATTATAATATATAAAAATTTATTAAAATGTATTATTTTTCGATTATTTATTTAATAATTAATTATTTTACGTGTTATTTTATAAATAATTTTTAAAAGTATATTATTTAAAATAATTATTTATTTTTAACGAATTAATTTATTATTAAATTATAAAAATAAATAATTTAAATATTAATTTATTTATTATTTTTAATTTTTTATAAATTTTTAATAATATTATTTTTATTACGGCGAATAATTTAAATTAAATGAGTTATTTTATTATTTTATATATTATTATTTTATGTGTTATTATTTTATATATTATTATTAAACGATTTAACGGATATTATTTAATTAGTTTTAAATACGTAATTTTCGAGGGGAATTTATTAAATTTAATTTTTTTAATATCGTAAATATATTTACGTATAATTTATAAACGTTATTATTATAAATATAAAAATTTTTTTTACTTTAAACGTAATTAATATATTTATTTTTATATTATTTTTTTAAGTTAATATATTTAAAAAATAATTATATAATTAAAGTGGGAAAATTAAAATTTAATTCGTTTACCGTATTACGATATCGTTTATCGTATTTTTAATACGAGATTACGTTACGTTATTTTTTATTTACGATTAATAAATTTTAAAAACGGTGAAAGTTATATAATAATTAATATATATAATAATTAAACGGATAATTTCGAGTCGTTTCGACGTATATTCGACGTGTTTATTTCGAGTATTTTAATAAAACGTTTTTTATTTTCGAATTTAAGTTAATTATTTTTTAAAATATATTTTTTCGATTTAAGTTAATTTTTCATTCGTAATATATATTTTAATTTTTTTTTTCGAATTTATATATGTAAATAACGTAATAAAACTTTTTATTTAATAATATGTAATTATAAAATAATTAATAAAAAAATTTATAACGATTTAAATTATATTAAATTCGAATTTATAATTTTTAAATTTTAAAATTTTTTAATTTAATTAAATTAAAAGTTAATTCGTTAGCGCGTTTTTCGAAGGTTATTTATATAAAAAAAATGTATATTTTTTTTTTTATTTAAATAGTTAAAACGACGTTATATTAATAAAGTAAATAATATATTAAATTAATTTTAATTTTATTATAAATTTAAGTAAAATAAAAATTACGAGAAATTATTAATTTTTTTTAATATAATTATTTATTTAATTCGATTTTTTTTTTTTTCGATACGTATAATAAATAAATATTCGAAATATTTAAATATTTAATTTATACGTTTATATATGATTTTTAATTTATTTATATATATAACGTTTTTAATTATTTTAATATTTTAAATAATTAATAATTTACGTCGATACGATTCGATTAATCGTTATTTTAAATATAATTTAATTTTAATAAAATATTCGATATATATATATATATATATAAAATACGTAGGTTTAAATTATAATTATATTAACGAAAATTTTAAAAAAATATATTAATAAAAAAAAAAGGTTTTTTAATTAAAATATAAATTATTAAATAGTAATTATAAATTAAGTTAATTATTTAATAAAATATCGTTATTACGTAAAATAATATCGTAGTAATTATATTAAAAATTAAAAATTATATTATATTTTTTATTTTTATATTTTAAAAATATATCGCGAATTACGCGTAATAAATTAAATGATATTATATTATATTAAAAATATTCGAGTTTTTAATAATTATATATATAATATTTATATTATAATTAATTAAAGCGTTAATATATATTAATTAATTTTTTTTTAATCGATGTAAATAATTAAATATTTATATATATAAAAAATATTTAAATTTTTATATTATTATTTTATATTAATATTATTTAATTTATTTATTTATTATTAATGTAAATTAAATTTATTTTTATTTTAATTAATTAAATTTATATTTTATATTTTACTTTTTATTTATTATAATAAAAAGTATAATTAATTTTTTAAAAAAAATTTAAAAAATAAATTTATATAAATACTTATTTTTATATATAAATAAATACTTAAATAAAGAAATAAATAAATAGGTATTTATTTAAGTATTTATTTATTTATAATATAATAAATATAGGCGATATATATTTTAATTCGAAACTTTATTTAAAAATTTATATAACGAGTAAAAAGTAAAATTTATTTTACGATATAATATTAAATTTAACGGTTTTTATATGAATTTAATAATAAATTAAAAAAAACCGTTTAATAATAAAATGGATTTTAATGCGATGTAAAAAAAAAAATTTAAATTTTTTTTATTATAATTATTTCGAATGTTATCTTTTTTATAAAATAAATTATATAACGTTTATTATTCGAAATATCCCACCTTTTTATAAACGTTTTTCGATATTTTAAAATAAAAACCGGTCGTATAATTCGACCATTTTATACGTAATTATTTAACGTTTTTTTTTTTTAATAATATAAGTTATATTAAAATACGAAAATATTTTTTATTAAATAAATTTAAATTACATTCGAATATATTATTAAAAACGTAGTAGAATTATTTAATAATTTATTATAATATAATAAAAAAAATTAATAAAAGGGAATATTTATTCGATTTTAATTTTTAATTATTTTTTTAAATAATTTAAAAAAATATATAATATTAATATAATTTTTTTTAAATTTTAAATTACGTTATATTTAATCGAAACGTTATATCGTTTTTATTTAAAAAAAATAAAAATACGATATTAAACGTAAAGTTAATGATATATTTAATTCGATTTACGAATGTAAATAATTATTTTATAATTTTAATTTATAATTATCGTCGTTAATGTTAAATTTTTATCGATTTATAATTTTATAATTACGAAATTTAATTTAACGTTACGTTTTAACGTTTATAATAATAATTAATCGAAAATAAATTAACTTTATTTATAATTAATAATAAAAACGTTCGAAAATGTGGTATTTTTTATTATATTATAAAATAATCGAGTTTTTAAATTTATGGTTTAATGGTTATCGATTTCGTTTAAATGTTTATAAAAAAAAAGTTTAACGATTAAATTAATTAAAATAACGATATAAATGTAAAAAAAAATATAATTTAACGGTAATTAAATTAATTACGTAATGAATTAAATTACGTATTTAATATAAATATATATATTTTACGGGTTTTAAAATTATTTTATTACGATTTTATTCGAAAAAAATAATTATATATAAAAATATTATTATTATTCGGTAATTAATTAAGTAAATTTTAATATATTTTAATAAAATTATTATTTTCGATTTCGTTTTAATTTATAAAAACTCGAAATATATTAATTAAATTATCGAACGGTTTATAATAATTACGACTTTTTATAAAAAAATTTCGAAATATAATAAAAAGTTTATTAAATCGACGAATTTAAATCGAAACTTTTAATAAAATAATTAATTTATTAAATATTAAATCGATTAAATTTTTAAAATATAACGAGGATAAATATATTAATTAACGCGGCGAATACGTTAATATTTTAAAATCGAATATCGATTAAATAATATTTTCGATTAATTTTAAATTATAAAATACGTTTTATCGATATTTCGTAACGTCGAAATTTTAAATTTATATCGATTTATAAGATCGTTTATTACCGTCGTATTTTTTAAATTAACGAAGTTAAAATATAAAAAAAAATAACGGATTTAACGTCGATAATAAAAGTTTAAAAATTTTCTTATAAAATAAAAATTTATTAAAAAATAAAAAATTATATAATTTATAATATATTTTATATCGTTATATTAAATAAAAAATAAATAAATTTATAATTTTAATTTAAAAAAAATATTAAAATTAAAACGAAAATACGAGTGTTTTTATTTTAAATTATAATTTTAATTAAATTCGAATTTATAACTATTTTTTTATTAAATATAATTTCGTAAATTTTATATAAATTTTTAAAATTATTATATTTTATTAATTTATTTAAAAACGCGATAATTTTTTATTATTAATTTTACGTTTTTATATTTTATTATTTTTTAAACGAAATATATTATTTAAAAAATATATAAATTATATTAAAAATTTAAAATAATTTAACGATATATTTAAAACCGACCGTTTTAAATTTAATAAATTTCCTCGATTTATTATATTATTATCGTTTAAAATCGATTATTTTAAATTTAATAAATTTTTTAAATTTATTATATTATTATCGTTTAAAATTAATTATTTCGAATTCGATAAACCTTTCGAATTTATTACGTTATTATCGTTTAAAATTAATTATTTCGAATTTAACGAACTTTTTAAATTTATTATATTATCGTTATTTATATTTATTATTTTTATTATCGTATTTAAAAATAAATTAAAATAAAATAATATAATTATAACATTTAATATATTTTTTTTTTTCGTTTATATAAATATATTAATAATATATATACGTAATTATTTATATTATTTTACTTTCGATAATATAAAAATATCGATAAAATAAATAATAAAATATTTATTATAAATTTTATTCGAATTTCGTTAAAATATATAAAACTATATTTTCGTATTATTCGATATAATATTAAAAATAATAATAATAAATAATAAAAAATAACGGCTTTTTTTTATATATTAATATAATTTTTAAATAATATTAAAATAAATAATATATTTTAAAATAATTTAATTTTAAATAATCGATAAAAGTTAAAAAATATTAATATCGAAACTTTTATATTTAATAATTAAAAATAAAAAATTAATAATAATATAAGTTTTAATTAATTTATTTATATATTTAAAAAATTAAAATTATTCGAATTATATAAATATATTATTTTAAAACGTATCGAATTTCGAGTAAAAAAATTTTATTAATATTAATAATTTTAAAAAAACGATTTTATAATAAATAAATATTTCGTTAAAACGTTTAAATCGACGATTTATAAACTTTTATATTTTTTCGAATAAATAGTCGTCGAAAGTTTTTTTTATTTTTTTTTTGTTAATATAACATTAAATATAAACTTCGATAATATTTTCGTTAATTGCGATATTTTTATACGGTTTTCGTTTAATTTAATCGTTTAAAAATAAAATTTTTTCTACTTCGATTTATTTAAAAGTTTATCTTTTATCGGATTTTTTAAATCGGTTAATAATAACCGTAAAAATTAAATTTTCTTTTACAGCGATAAAAAATAAAAATATTTTTTTTTAATTTTATTAACGATCGTAATAACATTAATTAAAACATCGCGAAATACGTTATTAAAAAAAATATTATTAAATTTAAAATAAAAAATATAAAACTTTAAATTCGAAATAATTTACATATATTTTTTTAATTTTATTTACGTTATTATAATTCGAATAAATTTTTAAAATTTAATAATTTCGTTTATTTTATATATCGATAACGTAAACGTTTTATTAATAAAATTTATAAACGATATTTTTAAAATTTTATAATCGTTTAAAATTTTTTTAAACTTTTTCGATAAAAATAAATTAAAATTTAAATAATAATTTATAAAATTAAAACGATTAATATTAAAATTTTCGATTAAAACGAAAAAATCTTTTAATTTTTTTTAATTAATATTAAAACGTATAAATTATATAAAAATGATTTAAAAAATTAATTTAAAAATATCGTTAAAAATATAATTTCGTAATAATAAAACGAAAATATATTTAAATACGATTAAAATTAATTATTATTAAATATTTTATATAAATATATAAAGTTAAATTTTAAATTATAACGATTTTATTATTTATTATATTTTAATTAATAATTTCGTTTTTTAAAACGTAATACGTTTATAATTAAAATTAAAACTTTCGACATTAAATCGCGTCGAATCGAACTTAAATTTAATTAATCGAAGTTTTTTTATAAAAATCGAATAAATTTTATCGATTAAATCGCGCCGTTTTTTCGAAAATAAACATTTTATAAATAATAAAAAAACTTTAATTTATAAATATCTTATAAAAATAAAAAAAAATTCTTCGTAATTATTAAATAAATCGAAAAATATATTTATATTTATATAAATATATATAAAAAAAAATAATATCTTAAATTAAATATTAAATAAAATAAATCGTAATAAAATAATAAATATTTTTTTTCGTAATATTTATTATCGTTATAATATAAATTTAATAATTTCGAAAAATCGATTTCGAAAAATTATTTATTATATATAAACGATATATTATAAATTATATTAAAAAACGTTAATAATATTATATATTAAAAAAAATATAAATATTTCGAAAATTTTATTAAAAAACGTTTTTAATATTTTCGAATTAATTAAAAATTAATAATTAAGTTAAAAATAAAATAAAATTATAAATCGAAATATAAAAAAATAAAAAAAAAATACGAGATAAAATAAACGCGTTAAAAATAATAAATTAAATAAATAACGTTAAAAAAAAAATAAAATAAAATTTAACGAAAATATTTAATTAATCGTTTTATAAATTATATAAAATTAAATAAAAATAAAAAATAAATTTTAATAAAATAATCGTATAATAAAATTATTTATCGACGATTAAATATAAAATTTTATTATTATTAATCGAAATTTATTATAAAATTATATCGTTAATACGTTATTAATACGAGTCGATATTTAAAAAATCGTAAATAAAATATAAAAAACCGTAACTTAAAAAATAATATAATAAATAAAATAATAAAATCGTTTTAAATTTCGTTATCGAATATTTAAACGATTAAATAATCGTATAATATTAAAATTAAAAAAATTAATATTAAAAAAATTAATAATAAAATAAAATTTTATTTTATATCGTTTCGTATTTATAATAATTTTATTAATTTATAAAAATACATAAATTTTAAAAAATCGATAATAATAATAAATATTTAAATATATAATAACGTTTTTTATAATTAAAATTATAAAATATTATAATAAAATATAATACGTAACGTAATAAATTACGATTTTATAAAAACGTATCGGTAATAAAAATATTCGATATTTCGAAATTTATTAAACGAATAAAAAGTCGTTAATTAATAATCGATTAATTATTATATAATCGTATAATAAAAAATACGAAATAAATAAAATAAATTAAATTATATATATATAAAAATTATAAACGATTTAATTTTACATTAATCGATAAATATATTACCTTTAAAAATTATATTTTAAATATTCGTTACGTAAAATAACGAAATATTTAATAAAAATATATTTATTTTTATTATTATTATAATAAATATTTTAATACGAAATTATATTATTATAATATCGATTATTTAATAAAATTAAATTATTATATTAATTTAAATATTTTTAATATTATGTCATTTTTTTTCGTATTATATCAGCTATATTAACCTAAATATGCGATTATGTCATCTTTTTTTTCTAGTCGTTTATCGCATATATAACTTATGTCATCTTTTTTTCCAACGTTTTGGCGGGTTGGCGGTTTCATGGCAAATAGCCAGCCGTCGTACTCATCTAAAAGAATGTCTCTCTCTTGAACTATCATGCGGCAAACTACGGGTCCTATGATCTCGATGGTCTTCCTTGTACCTCTAGCATTCATATAGTACCTAATAAGTTATCCCAGTATCCGACATTTTATCCCACCCGTATCGGTCCGCTTACACGCTGGTTTCCCTACAGCATCTAAGAACCCGCTGATAGAACGCCCCCATAACAAACCATGTATCCTTTTTAAAAACACTATATTCCAAACACTCGTAAGCCCGTTGTTTCCGAGACCATATGCTCTTTAAGCAAAGCGGCCAGCAGTAGAAGGTTCGCATTCCCTATAACCCGAGGTGGGTTGGTATCATGCTCGCAGCCCACTCCGTTGCACTCTGGGGGTGGACCTAAGTCCTGTTATTTCCCGGCGCTCCTGCAAGCTTCACTGCAGACTTGTGATTTTTGCCAATACAGGTCCGATTTAGAAATATGATGTGGGCCTCTTGCTTCGTCTGATCATGTGCTCCCACGGCGGCGGGGACTGTGGGCGGCAGTCGGCTGGAAGCAGGCATTGTCAGTAAAGTTCGGATGAACTATCGAGGCTATCTCTATAGAGAGGAAGCGAGACAGAAAGCGAAAATATTAACGAGTTAAACAGGTCAACCTAGACGCGAGCATAGCCGAGCAATGCAAGTTGGGGAGAGAACGGACAGAAAGGCGGGGAGGCCCAGAAGAGGACCCTTGCAATATCTGCAAGTGAGAGAATGAGGGGCTTACAGCATAATTCATCATGCCTGGAAAGGAACATGTCAGTAGCTGGCCAAATGGTTATGAGATAAAAGCGTGTAGGGTTGATGCGAGGCTATAATAATATTACCTTATTTCCAGATGCGTCACATTCGGGACGCAGACCTTGTTTGTCCTCTCGTATATCGAACACCATCTTTGGACGACGAACCGCAAATGCTGACAGCAATATTCCACCTGGTAAGATCTAGATTAGAATATACCATTGACCCTGTTTCTGGCAGCCGGCGTATACCTGGGTATAATCACACATTGCCGAAAAACAAAGGAAGTAAACAAGAAGCTGGTGCGGCCGTTTCAAGTTTCTTCGCTGGGCGTGTAAGTGGGCCAGATGAGGATCAGGAAAGACGACGGACGACGCGAGCTATGACGGTTACGGCTTATGGTCTCTAGGCTGCCGGATTGCGTAACCAAAAGTCTGAGGAATGTGCGAGTTCGTGTAAGCGTAGGTTAATCTCTCGTGTGGTCGTGTAGGCAAGGGATGGATCGCACGCATACCTCTCAGGCTCGTAGTAGTGAGATGGGGGTTGAAGGTGGGCGGAAATATGTGTGTATTTAAGCTTGCTATGTCGTCGATCGTACTGTCAACTAACAACCCCGAAAGAAGTACCACGCCGGGAAACCCTTGGCCGGGTGTGCCTGGGTTCATACAAGACTACGCTATTCTTCCTAAAGACGCCAAGACCCATCGCACGCACCTATCGCTGATGACATTTGTACGGGCTCGTCGATTATCGTCGCTGTACCATGATCCTTGCGAGACAGGAGTTAGCCGGTACTGGCAGCTGGAGTGGCCAGGGCCAGCCTTCGGCTTGCATTCTAGCCTAACTACCATAAATAGGGCTTGGCCTGAACCGCTTAGCTGGAAGAGAGCCATCGGGGACCGCAAGGTATATTATGTGGTAGGTATCGTATTGTATTGTATTGTACAATTCGCCCGAAGACCCATCCCCACGGTTTAAACCAACGAGGGAGTGACACCCAGTTGTCACCGGCCTTAACGACGCAGGCCTCCTTGCTAGCGTTGGGCAACTTTCGCAATCTACGGACTATTCTCCGGGCTACATGGTATTAAACATCCCTAACATGCTTCATCCTATACACGATACATGACAATGAGTAAACGTCAGCTTGAAGTGTTGGATCAGATGAGGGGAACAATGATGAGAGAAGCAGCAAGCAGCAGGTACACGTCTTAGAGATAAGCAGCATTCGGCTTAGGTGATTCGACATGATCAGGTTGCATCTTGATCTACCGCAGTTTGCTTGCAGGGTTAGCAGCAACTTGCGAGACGGCGTACCAGATACCTATAGGTACTCGCATCCATACATGAAATATATTGTACAATACATACCTACCTACCTACCTACGTACTTACCTACCTACATACGTCGAACACAGTGAATACAGTATTAACGTCCTCGTTACCAGGAACTCGGTTTAAGGCCCACTCCCACGTACCAGCATAAAAGGAAATGTCCGCTGCGAGGGCGGAGTCTTCCCACCAGCGCCATTAGTACCTACACACTGCACCAATGGAAAGGCTTCTTGAGAGGAACTAAGCGTTTTGACAGTCTTGCTTCCCTGCATGGTGGCCCGGGGGGGGGGCCAGCGAAATGTCGGACTCGTACATATGTATGTAGGAACTTCCCATCTCCGAGATAGGGAGGGAAGGGAAAAAGAAAAATAAGAAACAATGGGTCGTTTCAAAGACCACGTCTTTTGGGGCACCACGGCATGCACATTACATATCATTACATATACCGAAAAAGAAACGGGGAATCACCGCCTAGACGTATCAGGGGTGACGAGGGCATTCACGATCGGAAGCATAACGTAGACCTACCTACATGCCTACCTACCTCCCTAGGTACCTACCTACCTAATAAGCCTCTAGAGCCGGGATTCTTCGACGGCCGAGAGCTCTATCCGAAAATCATCCAGCTTTTCATAACGACACTCCAAGCAGCTATCTGAGATGCAGAATGGGCTAAATACCCACCCGCCAATCAATCCTCTACGCTACCTTCGCATGTCCATGCTGGGGGACCTTTCGATGGAGATCAGGAAATTCGAAACGTGCCGTCTTGTCAGCTTAAGGAAAGAAACTTTCACGTGGGGCATCTGGAGCCGTCAAGAATCATCGTGGCCTTGATTCCATGCAGCCAAGCGTTGGCTGTCTCCACGAATGATGGCCGAAATTAAAGCCAGCGAAGCCTTCCAGAAACCAAGGTGGAGTTGAACAGAGCCGTGTTTACCGTACTATGGTATGCACAATATAAATGCATGACAGGGATTCGCGGGTAGCTTCAGCCCTCTTTCACCGCACTACGTACACAGTCGACAATGGTACATACCCTCTCCCCTTATATATAGAGGCGTATACCATCAGCCATTACGCACGTCTCCTACGAGTGTCCAACACGAAAGGGGTTAGAGGCAGCTTGTTCCACGATTCACCATTATCGAGCGAATGTCATGCGGCAAGACTTGCGTCAACAACCTAAATCAAAAGGTCGACTGGCATAATAGAGCCTGCATGCCAAACCCCCTCATAGATTCCAAGACACGGGGGTAAACTGTGTCCAGGGTCGACCACGTGTATTTATCTAAGCTTCCTGTATATATCCTATCCTCTTTGATACCTTGGTTCCACACGTGTATGTATATATAGAAGGGAACGTTCGGCCTAGAGGTCATCTTGAAGCCTACCAATGGCTAAGCCAGTCAGGATACGCGCCTGTACTAGGAAACGTTATCGAAGTTAAGGCTGTAGATCTATGCTATATTTGTACGTACGTACATAGGTGCATGCATAACGACCTAGGACGATTCGCAAAATCGAACACGAGATAGTACCATTGTAAATGATGTGCCAAACGTCGCCGCCATAAATGAGCATCAGCGTCCTCGGCCATCTCCCTCTACAGAACTTCAACCAATGAAGACCGACCCAGGACAACGTCTCGGATCAAATAAAGCTGCGTTGCACCCATGCTTCTGGAACTACAATAATATATCATCCCCACCAACAAGTGTGGGAGCAGCTAAACAGATTGACAGGACGAGAGTTAATAAACCAGATCTCGCGACTAGCGGAGTAGCCGAATCTTTGACATCGCTTAAACACAGGCGCCTAGGCATACCAACCCGGTGGAAGAAGTATCATTTTGAATTCTAAAAAAAAACTCGTGAGAGCGCGGCGGCGTGGCTCGGACCATTTCTATTAAAGATTAACCCTAAGACGTATTTTGAGGGGAAACGAAAAGAGCATACTTCTAAAAGGTGTCAAGTCAAGGGTACGAGGCTTTACCCTCCTCAAGAAAAAAATTTTTATCTTCCTTTCCCCCAACCGTACCTTAGTATGTATGGTACGACTCACAATGGCTACAAGGGGGTCTAATCTACTTATGTATATTATCTGCCTACCTACACGCCTTTTACCTTGATGTGCTCGTGTAACAGCCTCCAAGATTCCCAGCGTAACCTATGATTTATAATCTCGGAGAGGGTGAATTATATATCGGGAATGACTTAACCGACCTCATACATATATAGGTAGGTATTTATATAAAAGATCCTACATATATTATTACTATCCTTACGATATTATGCCGGTGCCTTAATATAGTATATAATGATTCTGACAACTGCGCTCACATATTACAACATGCGAATCTCTTCTTCCGCTTGAAAAAAAAAAAAAAAAAAAAAAAAAGGCCTCACTGGGAGTTCATGTGACCAATTCGTCCGTACGAACGGTAAAATATGGTGAATAACGCGAGGGAACCATACGACGCACGTATCGCTACCCGCAAAACACACCAACGTCTCACCGTCTAGGAGTTTGGTTCGGAGTTTAGGTACGAGGCTTATCTTGGTAGTTCTTGGTAGATGGCACGACACCCCGGTCTACCAGGACCAATGCGAAAGGCGCTCAGCACTCGTCCGCGGAGATTCATGATCAAGCACCGGGGCCCCCAGTCGAGTGGAAGAGGCACTGAAGCGCCGCATGAGCAAAACGCATCGATGCCGATAACATAGACAAGACTTATATATCAATAGGCACTCCCGATCTGATGAGAGAGCCTATACTTGTAGCTACGCGAGCCTATACTAATATTCCGTAATGCCTAACCTGTGCGTCCGGCTTCCCCCCGCTAGGATCCCGAGTCAAGGGCCACCGTTGAATGTATGTTGGGGTAGGTATGTGTACGAACCCTGCGAAGTACTGGATAACAATCACACAAGGAGTTTCGTTATCATTCACCATTCAGCCTCTCAGATTAAGTGAACCAAGTACAGGTGGCAGGTATTTGAGTAAGCACGGAATAAAAGTGAGGGGGTAGTAACCATGTTCTTAGACATCTATTTTCGTAGAGGAATATTTGCTCCCTATATCTTGTCTTCCTCTTGAGAAAGGTTAGTTACGGGTTTACCAGTTCCCAGGCGCCTCCGTAGACGGAGAAGCGAGGGAGGGCAACGGAGCAAGAAGCTTCACTAGTCCAGCCTACGATCCCGATCCGAGTCGATAGCTACCTACCTACGTGTACCTACCTAATATTTTTGGCGACGCCATGTAACTGCCCACCCACGTATCCAGATAATTTGTACCTATATAAAACTCATCTTTCTCTCTCCTCTCACCGCACACGATATAGGCCCCTTCAAGGTCTCTAGCGGGGGCGCAGAGGGGTAGCTAGCCAACTCGTATGAACGGCATTAGTCATATATGAGTGCTTGAAGCTCGTGAAAATCACTTAGAATTCAAGAGGAGGGTGTGGACAAGATCTCTCACGTAGGAGTTGAAGGTTCGGAATAATCTATGCTTCGAATGAGGAGTGGTAAGTGAAGGGAAAAGGGGCCAACGAGCCTCAAGGCAGATGGCGTATCCCTGAGAAAGATCCCGGGGCCGACGCCCTCGGGTAGAGGGAAAGAAGAATTCGGTTACTACATAACGATAAATTGCTTTTTTCGACTCCATAAGGACTTATACCAGCGATCTATTGACTGCGCATTCCTCTAGGAAGTTGGTTTCGCCCGTTAACCCCCCCGGCGTCGCCGAACGCAGCTCCGCGATGTTCCACAAAATGGAATGCGAATTATGGGAGAGTTGGTGAGATGTCCTACGCTTTATCTCGGTCAGACGTCGTGTTGGGAATGATACATCTCAGAACAGGGTCTCGAGCAGGTGGACTACTCGAGACAGGATGAGTTGGCAGAAGGCAAGAATAGCTAAAAGGTTTTAAGCTAAGGAGACTGGTCGAGGTATGGCACGCCGCCCGGCATTTAAAGCTGGGCTGAACGATTCTGACGGCCATAAGCGGTTCACGAAAGGCGCCGCCTACGCGAAAGCCGTCCGGCTCAAGCCACGAAGGCAAATAGATAACCACTCGTCATCGCCATTGCCTGGGGTAAGCAGGGGGTCGGTTGAGGATCTATTTCGTACTTCGAATTCGGACTGATTCTACCACCGATGCCTCGGACCTATGTTCGCATATCAAGATAAGGTATGTTGTTTGAGTATCAGTTAAACGACGTCCTGAATCCCCAACAAGTGAACACCGCCCAACCGAAGTCCATAGGTAGTGCCGGTAAGACTAGAAGCTCCGAGATCCCCAAGAGAGGGATACAGAGATAGGCCAACGGGAGTTAAATCGCGCGCCGCAATTAGCTTTCTAGAGGGTGAGGGCGGCAAAGCAAGAAGACTGGAAGAGAAGAGAAGAGAATTGAGAAACCCACCGAAAGGCACTTTTCCCCGGGAAGAGACCCTATGTTGCCGGTCCTTCGTTCCAGGAGAAACGGGGCTGGTTTCCACTGGCCTTAGGCGGATTGGTTCTTCATTTTCCCAAGAAAACAGGACGCCATACCCTCGGAATTAACCCTAACAGATATACTGGGGAGATTGGGCATGGTAGTCGGTCTGCGATCGAAGGGCCCCCTATTGACTGTTTCCAAGGTTCGTTCAAATCGCTGGAAGCTCCCCACCGAAGATGCGCATGCGAAGAGGGACTCTTTTGCCAGTGGATTTCCTAGGTCAAGGAGTTATCGCGGCCAACCGGGTATTGGGGCGGGAAACATATACTCGAGATAATCAATTATCTTTACACTTGAAACCGACGATTTCAAAGCTTCGTTAGACACAGAAGATGCAGGCGGGAAGCCGTACGCCTGCTATACAGTTTACCGAAAAGGAAAAAAAAAAAAAAAAAGCCTCTGGATTGGCTAGGGTCTCGCCGATGCGACTCTTATAGGGGCTACTTGAGAGGAGTCCTTGGGAGATACGCCGTATTTCCTGTAGAGAGTGCCATCATAAGCGTCATGCTATCTGCTCTGCTCTCAACTGCATTAGAAGGAATCTCCCCGTGGGGATACTTAAGGTATCTTCCGAATTGAGGCTTTTGAGACGCGTCATCTACGTGTATCTTTTAAATCGTTTCTAGGCCGGCGTGGATCGGGGAAGCTTTATATATATATAGGTATATATATTTTTTTTTAAAAAAAAGAAGGAAAAATAGAAAAAAAAAAAAAAATTGAGCAAGAGACGCCTAGGTGCCTTTTGTGTTTATAGGCATATATGAACATATGCGTAGGTGATTTGAATTTGTCGGTACAATGGTACAATAGAAAGGATATGCACATCAACGGGTATGTGTTGAATCGGGTTAAAATTTCATCGACTCGACTTTTACCTCGTACTTGACTTTCAAGTTCCCGACAGAGTAAAAAGTAACCATCATCACACTTGCGTTTTTATGAGTGATACTCGAATGATACTCGAACGGAATCGAAAGGGTTAAAGTGTATTAAAAGAGGGACGCCGAAGAGGGATGCTAGAGGGGTGCCCAACACCTCTTGTGTAGGTAAAGGAGCAACCGGATTTCATGCGTATTCTCCCGAAACACCAGCGCGTAATCCTCCGCGCCTCACGAACTCAATGGCTACGGTACTAGAGCGCTTCGATGCGCTTCTTCGATGGGTAGAAGACGGCGGCGGGAATCTCAATCCTGCCATTGAGATTTATAATGACGAGACCACAAAGGCGTCTTTTCGTGTAAAGGATTCCTGCGCGGTTAGAGCAGGGGAAGCTATAGTTGTCCTTCCGCTTTCCAAGTCCCTCTCGTACCTCGACGCCATTCGCGGCCACCCAGCCTTTACCTCACCGACATCCCCCGCCGTCCAGAGTCTTGGGGGGAGTACTTTCTTTCCGGAGGAATTCTTGAAAGGAACCCCTCCCCATGTTGTCGGTCGGTTTTTCCTAATGCAGGAGTACCTCCTCGGATCTGATTCTCGGTGGTGGCCGTACATCCGGACTCTACCTCAGCCCGAGCACATGAGTAGGGTCCTCCCCGCGATGTGGCCGTCAGATGACATCGAGTTCCTCAGGGGGACCAACGCCTTCGCGGCGGTCCAGGATATAAAATCAACACTAAGGAAGGAATACAGAGACGCCATGAAGCTGCTACCGCAGAGTTACCACCCAGATTATACACGACCACTGTATCACTGGGCCTATAGCATCTTCACAAGCCGTAGTTTCCGCCCGTCCCTCATTTTCCCCTCCGAAACGGCGCTGGGCCTCCCCTGCGAGCTGGATGACTTCTCGGTGCTTCTTCCCTTATACGACATTGGAAACCATTCGCCGCTGGCGAAGATTGCCTGGTCTACCGACGAAAGGACGCAGCTGTGTACGCTAGTGTGCAGACAGACGTATTCGGCGGGGGAGCAAGTATTCAACAATTACGGCATGAAAACCAACGTCGAGTTACTCTTGGGTTACGGCTTCATAATCCCAGAGGATGATGACCTCCACAACGATTACGTTCACATAAAGACCAAGGCGGATCCGGAGGCCGGCGACCTGGCGGCTTCCCACGTCGTATCGCTCAGGCCTATGGCGCATCGGAGTTCTTTCGTGGGGCGATCGAAACTCTTGAGCGCGGATTCCATGAGCTGTCTCCCTTGCTTTTCGCACGTCCAGGACACTCTCATCGTGGCTCTCTACGAAAGTATTACGAAAGGACAAGAGGGCGCGAACGACGCTTGCCTGAATAAGATTATGCAGGGCGACATTCAAGGCGAGGTGCTTAAAAGAATTGTCGATTCATTAGGTTCTAAGCTGAGTATCGATCTCGAGGATATCGAAGCGAACGAGCCGGAATACGAGGCCGTCAGCCGTAGCCAGGAACTCGCCCTGCATTACCGCGATCAATGCAGGAAAGTGTTGATAAACGCGCTTCGCAGCCTCTTGGCGGGATACGACTGAGCTCTCGTGCGGATGCCAACGTATAGGTATTATGCCTGGTATGGCTTCTTAATTGATTAATTCACTCTCGAATTCCGAATTACTAGGGGTATCAAAATGCAGTCTGCCACCGACGCCCAATAATACTGGAGCATATCCTCCCTCCTCCGCGCCCCCTCGCCCCCCTTTCCCTTTCCCCTTTCCCCTTTCCCCTTTTCCCTTTTCCCTTTTCTCTTGAGGACCTAAGGTACTTCCACTGACTAGAGACCGAACCAGAGGCCATGCTTGTCCTCACGTATCGTGCACCTCCGGCTGTCCCTTTACAGGAAATGCAAGGTTAATGACCGCATTTACTGCCAACATTCGGCTGTCAATCCCCGAGGACGCTCTCTGCTTCATTGGGTAGAAACGACATGTTTTCGTTTAGGAGGTTTAGGCACGCCTTGGAAGCTGATACCCGCAAATTAGCTGTGTCGAGGGATAGCATTAAATGCTTCTTAGCCGATTGGGAAGAGATACATACGCAACAACAAGCCAACGTCTCCAGAGCTAAGCGCTGCGCTCATCCTCGCCGAGTTATAGCAGCCGTAAGTCTGCTGGAGGGCGAGCATACGCTTCCACAATCGTTCAGGGTCTCCGTCCGTGCCCTTTTCTAAAGCCTTGAGTGACTCTCGTCTTCTATTCCTAGACGCGTCTATAGAGACCGACGAACATTCGGAACACGGCGACGGCGACCTCGACTCTTGATATTTATCAACCGGGCTAATGAGATCGGATGCGTCTATTGTTCCGGAAGGGCCGCGAGGGAGTGGACATGGCGTGATAGCATCGATATCATCGACGGTGGCGCACGGCCTCGTTCTTCTCGGAACCTTGGACATGCTGTCTGGTGTTAACCTGTATCCGCTTCTCTGAAGGGCAACGTGGAACCAGGTCGTGTGCTTCTGTTTTCCTCTTATTCGATTGTTGACAAGACAGCTGCAGCGTGCTCTAGAACCAGAAAAAAGAAATAGACTAGATCGAAACCGGTGGCGACGGTTCCCTATTTCCGGCCTCCGTTCTGTCTCCTAAGGCGGTGCTTGAGAACGGGAATATTTATGTGTAGGTATTTATGTGTTGAAGTAATTTCGCGTGCCCGAAAAAGAAAATCGCGGGCAACTTCAGATCTGCAGAATGTGGAGCGACCAGCACACAACTTATACCTGCCTGCTTGCCTACCTTAGGTGCCTGCCTACCTATATATCTATATATATTTCTTTATATAGTCACACATAAACTGGCTAGAGTTGCATTGAGCTATATGAGTAGGCCGAACCGAAACGGCACGCATGCCTGATGCCTTGACGGCGTCTTTTTGCGTAGAGGGTGATGTGACGACGGGGCCTGCATCCCACCCAATCACGGCCATCCGGGTCTTAGTTGTCGACCCCTGCCCTTTTGTGTTGGCGTGCAGCTCCTATGCATATCACTACTGCTGAGTCAAGGGAGTTACACGCTACGACCGTACTGCCAGATCAGGGATGGCATAAAGTAGCGCAATCTAGATACATGAGGTATAGCAGGCCGAGTAGCGGGTGTCTCTCCAGGGACCGACGAACGCCTGACTTGAGCGAGCAAGACCGGGACGATGGCGACATGTGTCAGGCTACCGGACCTGGAGAATATACCCGTCCAACGCAAACGCAATTCATACGACAATGCCCTCAACTGACCAAATGGTCATCATCCGTTACAGGTAACCACCTACCTGTCCGCCTTCTCGGGCGTCTAAATCTTACCAGGAACTTACTTACTATCAGGGCGGTATGCGGTAGGCTGCGGTATCGAAGCCCTAGCTAATGATGTCCTTCGTACCCCTACGATAAGTTCCCGCGTCATATGATGCACCGGAAATGGGCTGAACCCTTTTCTCTTCTTGATCTCAAGTTCTGCGTTTGAACAATTTCGGTACGCGCCTGTACATTCCCGTACCTAGAATGCACGCCGCCCGGCAGAGTCCAGCTGATTTGGGCTTGGACTTGGGCTAAGACTCAACTGGGGAATACTACATAGCTTGCGTCCATTGTAGATCCTCAACTACCGATGCATTTCCGGTACTTCCCCCATTATCGATCCCCATACTCCGATTGTCCCGCAGATGCCGTATAACATGGTCTCCCCCCTCTGGCGCCCGTTATCGGGCAACGGCCCCATAATACCAGATGATCGGGTGCCTTCACGTACAAGCGAAGACGTCTAGCCGTCTGCTACTTCAAGTTCTCATGCGAGGTAACTAGGAGGCGACTACCGGACAGCCCCCTCGCCCTCCCCCCGGAGGGCTTCAGATCTGGCGGGAGTACTATGAGCGTAAGTGGCTTCGTACGATACGCTTGAGATAAGGCCGCGTTTGAATTCTAGGGGGGGCGGGGCGGATATAGTCGTAGCAGAGAGGCTCGTATGGCCATGACGTGGGTTGCAGGAAACGTCTGAATAAACTAAACTAGGCTTACCGAGGTCTATTACGCGGCTGGGATTCGACGGGCGAGATTGATTAGGTTTCAGACGATCACCGCTTCGTCCACGGACGATCGTGAATGAGCTTGGTACTAACAAGAGATAGCGTGGCACTACTAGCGAGATCTATATGGGTATGTAGTATAAGGAGAGGCATCCTTCGGCATGCAAACCAACCGCGCCGCCGTGCTGGTAGTCAAGTCTGCCAAGTTCTATAGTAAAATGCATCGTGTCAATCATTCATACATGATGCAGTGTCAATAGTGCGGGGGGGGATGCACGGCTCCAAAGCCGGGGGCAGCAATGCTATGTAGGCGTTTACAATAATGTGATTGTATGCGCATTTAGGGCAGGGCAGGGCAGGGCAGGGCAGAGCAGAGCAAGACAAGACAAGACAAGACAAGACAAGACAAAACAAGATGGGGGGCAGGGGGCAGAGGACAGGGGGCAGGACTATCTTCTCCGTCATCATCACCCGCCCGATATTCGACTCCCTTTGACCCTCTTGACCCTCTTCGACCCTCACGACCCTCACGATCCTCACGATCCTCACGATCCTCACGGGTTTTTGCACGTACGATGTCGCACGAGATGGTCAGGATTCCCCGAGCAGGGTTCGCATTATGGCTGTTCTACGTATGTCGTAGGTAGTAGGTAGGCAGCATCACTTTTCGGAGGAAAGCGAAGCTTGCTTACCGCCCTTTTCCCCTTCACCTTATCAATCGGTAGCGAAAGGCGATCGCATCACGAGCTATTGTTTCGATCCCTCTAGCCCCCTCGTCTAGACGACGGTGGGTCATGTCCTCTTATATTGATTGATACGTGCTTTGCCGACGGTACTGGTACGTATAGCATTTCTTGCTCTCTTTCTTTTTGTCTTGGTCATTTTGTCGCTAGATTACCTCGTAGATTCAGGAACGCGAAAAGTAGGATATCCGGTACAGATTCAAGAAAAAATCAAGCAAAAATCAAGCAAGAATCAAGCAGGCCAGGTATGTTCCCATGCATCCAACACCGCCAACATCGCGAAAACCCCCCCCTGCCGTCGGCTTTGATTTGATTTGATTCGATTCCTACCTCTCTGAAAGCTCGCCCAAGCCCTTTACGCATATGCCACAATAGGCATGTCGGATAATCCATTGTAGACTTACATAGTACTGCTTCTATGTGTGGTGAGTTACCCTGATCAGCTCCCACCCCCCAGTGGATTAGGCTGTACTGGTAAGGTAGTCTGGGGTTTGAGTTGGCTTGCATATGATCGACGTTTGGAGAGCCAACAGCAGCAACTCTTAGGCGGCGGCTATACGGCTTACTATGTGACGTCCCGGCCGCGCAAAATGAGTTATCAATTCCCTTTTTTTTTCCCTGCGTTTCTTATATGTATCTCCGGATCTAGGAGTGCCCATCACGATGCTTACCGACGCCATTCTTCTTTGAGTCAAGGGGGAGGGGAAGCATGTGTTACATAATAATCGAGAATAGTCGAGGCCGCGAGGTCCGACGCCGCATCATCAGGCAGTTGACGATCTATCTCGCATTATAAAGACAGCAGCAGATAACGCGAATCCAGAGTTGGCACATATGAGCCGAGTTTGATAGTTCCGTTCTCCCCGTCCACGTAAATCCTCATCGGATATGATGGGTGTGGCTAAAAGACTTCCGGTAGGTGGTTTCGTATGACCTCCGCGATAATCCATAGCAATCCGTGGCACTGCCGTACTTCCCATGCGCTCTCTATTCGAACATTCGAGGGAATTCCCCTCATTATGGAGCTTCATCGCCACCCCACATTCACATTATGGCGCGGCCTATATTACGTGGCATTACGATTCTATAGCGGCCTCTCTTCCCCTTTTCTCCAATGAAACGCGATAGACTGCCTACTCGTATAACAACACGGACTTCAGTAGATACGACCGGGTAGTCTAGTATCCCGAGAAGACATGGATGGGTCTCGCTAAGCATGTCCATACCCGGAACAGTTGATCGGTTTCCTTCTGCTGCCCGTGGCGCATACGAGGCAAAGTCCAAGTATTTCATGAGAATTCAATGAAATTTCAAATGAAAATTCAAATGAAAATTCAATGAATTCGGATGCTGGCTTTGCCGAACCGGACGTCGGCTATCATACGACGGCCGCCTAGGGGGGCCGGAGCGGAGTTGAGGACTACCCTCACCCCTTCATCTTTTTCGCCGTGCGTCGCCGTGCGTCGCCGTTGGAGCGGCTGTGATTATACACTACAGCATTGCCATATCACTGTTACATAATACTTGGCGGACTTAATTGGTCCCGTATTCGTGGGCTTTTCCTCGCTGCCTACTGCTAACCTATTAGCTCTATGCCGTCGAGCTGACTACCTTAGAACCTAGGTAGTCTACAGGCGCCCGAAGCCGAACGATGGTAGGTGATAGTTTTTTGAGTGAAGAATGTTTTTGTTTTCATTCAAGTGTCATCTTCCCTTTGCTTATTCGAAGTATATAATTCAATGTCCTATCGTATTAGTCGTATGAACCTAGGTAGGTAGTTAGGTAGTTAGATGCTCTGGCGCTCCGCTAAGTGACGGACGTATGACGCGTTCGGCCGCTAAGGAGGCCATAACAGGTCTGTCAAATTCGTCATTACGTGCGAGTCGCCCTCATTGAAGAAAATCTTTCAATGATACCGTGCCGTGTCTCCGTGGTGTCGCCGCCGCTAGTTTGAGTCCGACCTATTGTCGTATCCCGAACCCTCGAATAGAAGCTTGCGAGATGGGATCTACGCCTGACTCTGCCATACTTGAAGCTTGCTAGGGGTTGACGCTTCCCTAACCTTCGCGAGCTTTCTCAATTACGGTGTCCGTTGTTCAAGTTCCTCTCTCGAACGCGTGGGGATGTCTAGGTGGTAGGATGTCCCATTTCTCAGACCAGTCCTACAACACCACGATTCGGAAGAGAATCCTCAGGCCAAAGTCCGTGACCGAGTTAATGTAAACACTTCCAGGATCCGTCATGGCGCGTCTAAGGCAGATACTGTCCCTGGTTACACTTTTGCTCGGCGTCGGTTCCTTCTTGTTCTTATTTCTTCGTACGAGCGTCGGGCGTGAGATTATCAAGCCTACGAACGTCTATTCCGGCGAGCCGAAAGAATTACCACCAACCCCACGATATAAACCGGAACCTTCATATACGCCGCCGCCTGTACGAGACCCTTTCCCAGCGTTGGAGGCTTCAGTCCCACCTCCTATCCCAACGTATAATGTCGCCAAGCAGGATGCGTGGAAAGAGTATGGGCTGGAGATCGCTCCGCCCCTGGTAATCGGGTTCACCCGTTCTTGGCCCATGCTGCTCCAGGCGGTAGTCTCATACATCACCGCAGGCTGGCCGGCGGAGCAGATATACGTGGTCGAGAATACCGGCGTGCAACAAGCTAATGCGCGCGGCCAGCTAACTCTCCAGCATCCGTGGTATCTCAACCACAAGTCCCTGAAGCGCCTCGGCGTGAATATTGTGCAGACCCCAGTATTGCTTAGCTTTGCGCAACTGCAGAATTTCTATCTGTCGCTCTCCTACGCAAAAGATTGGCCGTATTACTTTTGGAGCCACATGGACGTGCTCGCCCTGGGCCACGAAAACGGGTTCGACGGTCTTACGCCACGTGCGGGCGATCCGGGTTATAAGAGTCTTTATACCCTGTGCCTCGAAGAGCTCAACCACACTCTGGCGACAGACGATAGATGGGGGCTGCGCTTTTTCGCGTACGATCACCTCACGCTGCAAAATCCGAAGGCGATCGAAGATATCGGCGGGTGGGACACCTTGATTCCATATTACATGACGGATTGCGACACCTACACCCGCTTACATATGCGCAACTGGACACAGAAAGATGCCAACTGCGGCGTCATAACGGACACGTCCGTCGCTCTCGATGATCTCCTTGCTTTATACCGGGACCCCGACGTATCGCCAAGTTTCCGAGACCCGAATCCGCCGTCTCCTCCGGCTCCCAGAGGCGGTAGACAGAACAGGGATATGACAAGCTCTCATCGGGGGCCTGCCGATCCGGTGGAATACTGGAAGTTACTACTAGACATTTCCAATCGCATGTTCCATTACAAACATGGTGATCGCGGACGTAACACGTGGCAGTCAGGTCAGCGCGGCGGCCGGGGTGAACCCTTCTACTACAATTCCGCAGGGTTTTCTGAGGCTCTTGATGTGTTGACAGAGGCGGGCAAAGAGGTATTTCGCCGTAAGTGGGGACACGACAACTGCGACTTGATAGTGGGAGGAGGTCTAAAATTCGACGATCAATGGCAGGTTTTGAAGGATTGGGAGAAATAGAAGCATACCTCCCAATGTACATCTCTGCTCCGGACTTCGGATGCTATGATATCTCAGGAACAACGGCACCACCCTCTTACCGGGTTGTCATTGGGCCGTTCTCGGCTTGAATACCTACCTGGGCAAATGGTAGAGACGGCGGCATCCTGGAGTTGGGCATTCCCGATCACGTCGGATACCTATCTACTTATACGGGTGGCTGGTCATATGTAAACGAATAAACCACTTACGGATAATGATGGAGATTGCGTTGATATAGGGGCTCAGGGGAACATCTATGTATCGTGCCGTAGAGTTGTAGGGTTCATGATCGAGTTCCTCGATCTTATTAGCAATGCCCCGGAGTGAATGAAGTACATAAACATCGTCCATTAAGTTTTCAATTGCAGAAAAAACAAAAGTAAAGGGTCGTGGTTGAGAAACAATAGAGAGCAAAACACTGACTGCTCGTCTTACAAACTGTGAATAATGTGCATGCGGACCGGCGGCCGATAGGGATGATTAATCTAGCGGGGATCGTAAGATCAAACCGGCATCACATTGGGCGTGTTCTCAAGGAGAAAACATTTTCCCCGGCACCATTCTCTCACGTTGGGTGGCGTGACGTGACCGTTGTTACCGTAGGTAGGTATGATAACGCGTCGAACTCTCACAGTGGTTCGTCGCTTGGTCGTAAGCGGCCAGCATTTCACATCTATGTCTCATAGCTTCATCGTACAGGCTATTATGACACCTCGGAGGAAGTCACTGCTCGGTAGCGTGCCAGGGATGACTAGGTGAGCCGTCGTCATCATTTCGTACTGATTCGGTAGCGAGCCAGGATCGGGGCAACCGTAGATGGGAATGGGGGCAGAGGGCGGCCGGGGAGCTATGTCGCGTTTCAGCCGCATAAGCGCGTCACGGCGGCGAGTATATGCGTTGCGGCGGAACCGAGACTTGGGAGACTTTAGCGTATAGGGTAACAAACTGTGACATAGCATTGTGGATGATGGCCGTCGCTGCGCGTCAAGGCTCGTGAATCATATGCTTCTGAAGACCTCTACGCGGAGACCCCGCTGTTGTCAGGTTCCCACCGACACTAGGCTGTCTGTCTATCTCGGACGACGTGGTACAGAAGCGCGGCGGTTCCGAGAAGGATCTCAGGTACCATGTGCAGGCCAAAAGCTATTGTAACCGGGGAGGATTGAAAGGAAGAGCGTGATGCCGCGGATGGAAGAAGCTACGAGTCCGCAGTGGTCAATCATGGCAAAGGGAGTAGGCCGTCAACGCCACAGTATACAGCAGGATGGCGGAACGAATTGTAGGATTCTTGGTAGCCGCTGCGCGGGTAATGGAAGAATCTGGTGATAGCTGCGGCCGACGAACCACGGTACACACCGAAATCTACTGAGAACAAACGCTGCCAATTCTATGCACCCCATTGTGTTTACTGTTGCCGTTTGCAACACACACACACACACACACACACACACACACACATATATATATATATACCTGGTCTGAAATACTACTCGTAGGGGCGGTTAGCAACAAGTAACCGCCGCCGACATGATATAGAAACGTGATGTAGAGTTTAAGCCCTCGTCGCTAGAATACCATGGTTCCATAATGGGACTACACCACCATTTGCCTAGGTGCTCTAAATACATAGGAGGTCGTTTCGCGTAAGTTGGACTCCCCAGACGCGGATCGGAGCTTCGTCGACGAGCCACGGCACTCGAATCGTAGCCGAGAGGCATGATTTAGTACACCAACCTTGAGTATACAATGATGTATCAATCACAGTTCGTAGGTAGTTCATCTAACTGAGATAGAGGGCTAATGAGGTCTATACTGAGCTTGTGGTTTTTTTGATGTGAACCGGAGCTGTAACGATCCCTTGAACTCGGCTCCCTTTCCGTCCAAGGCACCCCGCCAAATGCCGAGGCGCTTCCTAGCATCCATGTCTCTAGACGAGTCGCGATAGGTCCAATATCGTAGGCCCTTAGCCTTAGACATAGACATAGAGCAATGATACAGTAAGATCGTTACTCAGATAAGCCGAGGTCCTTTGGCCGTATGAAATGATGCTCAACGTTAGACTGCACAAATAACTCAGGATCCCGACGAAGCCGAACGATTCGTCCCGATAGTAGTGAGCCGCTAGCGGGCTCCGGTTGCAAAGGACCTTAATTCTAGCAAACGTTCCCACATTCTGGCTCCAGACACGCCTTGAGGAGCCCCAGAAACCCCGAGAAGCCCGTGAAGCCACTGACTAACTCGCCTATTCCTTAAAAATGCAGCAAAAGGCAAGGTGACCATAACGCCTAACCGAATGCAGGGGTCTCCGAAATCCCCGGCCGGTGCCCCCTGTAAAAATAGCGAGGATGCAGAATGGTCTGTCTAATGAATAACAACAATAGTCTAATTCCGATTCCGTCTGTGCGATGCTGTAGAACTCGAAGCGGAAGGCGTGCCAGTGCAGTATATCTAATACGGCTGTAAAAATGGTCCGGGTCGGCGCGTTTAATGGTTCGATCGAGCTGGCAATAAATGGTGATACACGCATAAAATAACCCCGTGTCTTCTATAGTCGCCGACGTGTTTATGCAATTACTATGATGGGTATATCTCGGAAATTTGACGAGGATTGTTCGAGCCGCCCGATTCCCCAGACCGAGGCCGCCGTTAACTCAATGCTTATCTTGCTCACGGGTACTGGGAGTAGTCGTCGAGCTCGGAGGATGGCGGTGGTGGTGTTGGTGGTGATGCTGGTGGTGGTGGTGATGATGATGTTGCGTATGCGAATAGTGCTGTCGTACCTAAGTCGCCTCAGTCAGCCGAATACTCCTATTTTGACGCGTCTCGGAATACTCGTCATATTCCCTTGGTCCAACTCACTCTTTGGCGGCCTCGCCGCTCCTCTTCAGCTGGGAAGCCGAGCGACTTTCTTTCTTCCTCGTACCATGCACTCAGGCTCTTGCCACCGAACATCAGGTCTTCGTCGTCTATTACTATCGGTTCCATCCAGCCGTGTTTCTGCAACTCTGCTTCTCGCGCATTTGTATCTGGTAGATAGTAACGTAGAGCGTCGTCGTTAGGATGATGGGACGCCGCTGAGGTGGTGGTAACCATCTTGAGAGGGGACGGGTTATGCGCTTGCGAACTCGTGGCTTTATGCGAAGGTTTATTATGGGTACATGGGTGCGGCGATCGTGGCCGCGAGTGTGATCTCCGGGTATGTTGAGACGCCGCCCTAGTTTGTGATTTTCTGTTGTCGTCAGATACACACGAGCCACGTCGCGACATGGGCAGGAAGAGCTGGGCGTAGACTAGGGAGAGTTTCTAGGGAGAGTTTCGATGGGACGGGTGAGAAACAGGGAGGAGTTTGTATTCGTCGGTATAAGGCACTTCGGTCTTGATCTCATCAAGTTAGGTAAATTAGAGGCCGCACCAGGCTGCCTGTGGTGTTTTTATCTAACGCCGTTCCTAGGGCGCGAAGTTGACGGAGCCTGTGACTCTGGGGTGACAAGTGGGTAAGAGGACGAGAATAGAATCGAGAGGAAGCAAAAGTAATATATAATACGCAGCAAGGGGGGGCCCGGACCTAGCAAGACGAGGTCTCAAGCCGTGACAATAGTAGTAACAATAATAAGAACGATAATTGTTGGGGGCCCGGCCTGGGAAAAAGGAGAAAATACGGTACCATTAAGGCGGGGGATTTCCAGAATAGGAAATCCAATACTGTTAAAACAATAAGTAAACGGTACAGCACAGTTTACGTTTACACTATCAGGAATACGGTGGGTGGACGGGAAGGTTTCTGGGGCCTCGAGGTCCAATCGACGAGCTGGTTAAAATGAAGTTCCAAAATGATGTGGTTGGAAAGGAAATTCCTTGACTGCCGGAGACTAGAGATGTATGGATTTAGTTCTATTTATTCAGGACGATTTCAAAGGGCCTGTGGCTAGACACCCAAATATACCCGAGCACTTACAAGGAAAGGAATTATCGAGAATTGATGGTGCGTATTTTAAAAGTGATGTAAGAGGTACATCGATATTTCGCCTCTCAAATTCAAGGATTAAATTTAGGACATTGTGGCGTCCAAGGCATTAGCAACTCGAGGGGAAAAAAGAAGCGAACGAAGGCCCATATAACACGTGGATAATACTCGATACGTAAACGATCTCTGCGGAGAACGTCCCTTGATAATATATATATGCCTATATATAAACCTATATATTCCGTCTGGAGCCCGCTCCGAGTCGAGGCTCGCGGTATAATTTCAAGGAACCTGTTTCTTGTTGGAATGTAAGCATGCAATAATGATGATGACTTGGCGAAGCTGTGCGATTCCCCTTCTTAAGCGGAGGGCAGCGCGACGATCGTATACCGTAAGAGGCATTCCTGCCTCTGGTGGCGGCTCGGCTGTATGGTATCAACAGGAGAAAAAAAAAAAAAAAAAAGGGGGGAGGGGGGGAGGGGGTAAAGAGGGAAGAAAAGGATAGGGAAAAAAAAAGAACTAACCGTCTAATGGAAACTGAAGTCCTAGCGGGTATTTGCCGAGAGTAAGTTCAAAACAGGTACCTAGGTAGGTAGGTAACCTTGAATATTCAAAAGGCGAACAACGAGTCATTAGCGTACCTAATCATTATGAAGAATAATGGGATGGTTTAACTTGGGGCCCTACCTAGGTACGTAAAGCACCACTCGGAAATTAAATGGTAAAACGAATATGGCCAAACCCGTTCAGACCGTTAAACCGTCGTTAGAAATAGGGCAAAACAGGGACAAGGGGCTCTAACAACTGGAAGAATGCTCTATCCAAGTCCCCGCAGCGGGCAGCGGAGGTATATTCCAAGGAACGGAAAGGGAAATCCGTCAAATTTCCGTCAAATTGCCGTCAAGATGGAACTTGACTTATCGTTGCCGTTTTTTAAATACGACGCCCACCAAACCTAGAGAGACCATTTGATTTCAATGTTGCGGCCTCAACTCGGTCTATCTTACATAGGGCTCCGTCAGCTTGTATGTAGATATGAGCTTACTTAGCCCAACCGGCCTTAAGTATCTAGATATGTACCTTAGGTAGGCCGGCCTGCTTGTCAGCTTTGCTAGCATAGGTCGCGACCGCAACTCAACTCCTCTCTGCTCCCATCGGCGGCGCCAACGCAGAGCGCAACCATGGGTAGGCAACTCCGGTCGCGTCTAGACCGGCCGAGATGATTCCCTCTGGCGGGATGCAAGTCAACCATCAGCGAGCTGATCGGCGGCGATCGGCCCTGTCAACGTGCCTCTCTAGGATATATATACATACCTACCTACCTATGTATGTAGCGTGCCAGCGTACTCGCGTCGAGATTCTAGCAAGCTTGGCCTACAAGAGATTATGGGACGTCAATTAGGCTAGATTTTGTGTGAACCGCCCTTTTTGGTGTTAACTGCTACATGGTAGTCTATAACGATGGCCTTTGGCACGGTAGGGCAGCCCCTCCTTCGAACGTGTACCGATATAATAATGCTCACATGAGAATTGTGCAATCAATGGTGGAGGTTCACTTACGTTGACCGACACTCTTACATGCCTAGCTGCTGAGTGGCATTGGTGCTAAAGCGTCAGCAGTTAAGTCTAGAAATCCCAAGGCCCTCAGCCGCGACTGCGACGCTGTGCCATGTATATCACACAATACGAACACCAAGGGACGCGCTCGAGTTCGAAGGCGGAGAAAAAGGTCAGACTGCCAGTGCAACCTTAATCTAGTGATCTCCCCAAGGGTACTAGTATCGAGTAATCGGGTACAATAGTTCTGAGGCCACGCCTTTCTCCGGTTCCGCCCAAAGCTGTTATTGGCTTCTATAAGTCCCCTTCGCTTATCGGTGCCCTCCTGTCAAATACATAGGTCAGCTAAGATACTGCGCCAAACCTGCTTCATACATTAAAATGAAGCCGGGGACTGACTTACTAGGGATGATATGAGAGTGGGCAGCCCGGGGCAAGCTCGTGGGCTTTGCCGCCGAAGTGAAAGCTAAGATAGGTAGATATACAGTTAGGAGCCGTTCATGTTAGTTCCCTTAACGTCTATATCTAAATCTATAGGCTACCATGTCCGTGCTTGATCGTACTATGGAAGAGATCTAGAGCGGGGTGAATCCGGAACCCTGAGAAGGCTAAGACCCTACCGTGCCGTGAAGACTACTATGCCCCGGTAGTAAATAGGTAGTACCTACCTACCTACCTAGGTGGTACCCAACGTAATCGGCAAGAGTTACACTTTGAGGGGTTCATCAGCCCACATTAGCGGCGATCTATGCACATGCTCGCCTATGACTTGTATATAATTATATGTACCTTACTATTTTACTTTGAGGGTATGGTGTTCGGTAGGTACCGTAAGTATGGGAGCTTAAGAATCGCGCAAGCAAATGCCAATTCATCGTTCCGGTAGCTAAACTAAATCTCCTCAACGGTCATATTCGTAACGGGTTTACCATTGGACTTAGGGGTAAACATATATAACTACAGTGTAAACTCGCCTAACATACAAGTGTCCATGTATATTTAACGCATAAGAGGGCAGTACCTAATATGTACGCCCCTTAAATTCCACGTATTCCTGTTTAATGCCGCTACGAAAGCCTTACTACGCGTAGGCCACTGCGACGAACAGGGGTCAAGAAGGTCTACGACGGTAACAAGAAAAGCCGTAACCGCACGATACTGTACGGTAGGATCGGACGGGACTTTTAACCAAATGCTCGTATGGGGATTCCGATAAATTCCACCTGTATCTGCTTAACTACCTAGATTCGAAATTTTGTCAGCCTATGGCTGCGAGACTCCGGTGTCAACTGATCGACCGCTAACTCGCTTTCCTCGGGGTGAGGCCGTCTCGAGAACAGACCTTGTGCCATGGAACCATATCATGTGAGGGCCGATTGGATCCCATCACAACTTCATCATTAAATACACAAGTACCCGCAGGTACTGTAGTAACAAAACCCGTGACGATTGATAACATAGCGGCGTCGCATAGAACGAGGAAGGAGAAAAAAAAAGGGAAAGAAAAAAAAACAGGACTACTAGTCATTCCGTCATAGGGAACTCCCAGCTGAGTGCCAAGTCGCATGCATCCGGAGTACCAGGCCCTAGAAGGGTCACATCGTCACCTCCGCTTTCCGTCCTTCATTGACGTCATCGACGCAGCGAGATGTCAGGGGCACCCAAAAATTGGGACTTCGTCCATACCTAGCCATTGAATCCCAGCACGAGAGTGAGTAATGACGACAGGAGCCAATCCGTTCGGTGGTCGAATTTTACTTAGCTTACGAAGACCACAACTTCTAACTCGACGACATCCCTCTGCGACCGAGGTAGATTCATATTATCGGCTGTACGAATACTACAAATTAATCGATCCTGCTGATATTGCCCAGGAGTCAACTATACTACAATTTTCGGGTTCATCAACCTCATCGCTTGTATTTAATACTGGAAATCCGCCTAGGTACGGTCGAGATTCGTACTAGGCTTATACCTAATATGCTTATCGCATTTCGGTTAATAAATGAAAGAACTTTGGTCAATAATAACCTTAGGTACTACCTAGGTATATATATTAACTATCTCTTGTACTGGCTACGCGCCCACGCGCCCACGCGCCCTCTGAGCTTTGGGCCTTAATTGCCCTGGGGGATATCTGAGAATTGGCGATTCTTTAGCATCGACAAAGGGTGAACCCCGATCGATCAATTGCAAGTACACGAATAGCGCTTAGGGGGTAAATGGAACGTTGGAAAAACTTTCTCAATGTACAATTAACTAGTTTCAAAAGTCCGATTATAATTACCTAAGTGAAGAAACCGACCTAAGTGGTATTTAGTAATTCTTAGACCCGTTTCTAAGAGCTGCAGGATAAATAAAGGTGTTAAGGATGTTGCACTCTTACCGAATATTGAGTTTATGAGAGGGGCACGAGATGGTATTGCTACCTTAATTGATACTGCCTCTTCCCCAGGTCTATGTATTGTACCTGTAACTTACATTGTAACACGACAAAGCGTACCTGGGCAAGGATAATGACCCGGGGAATGAGAAACAACTCGATAAACTATTAGTCCCTAGGTATACAAGTCGTTCTCAGCCCCTCATATTGCGGCTTGACGTGAAAAATAAACGAATAAATATTAGGTTAACTCACATTGAAAATATATATGTCTTGGACTTTGCTACTGAATTGCTGAGGTGGATTGATTGATATCTATCTAAACACTTATGCCAATTCTAGACGTTTATATATACCTACCTACCTACCTAGGTAACTACATGTATGCGGGTTAATAGGCTACTCCCCCGAACGAAGGAATTATTTCCAGCTTACTTACCTGTTACCTGCTACTTGCTACCTATTACCTACTGATTATTACCTATCATCGTCCTACATGCCGCCTACTCGATCGTTAGCGCATGTGACATTCCCCTTTTGCGACAGATACGGCTCGCCGAGGTAAGGAGGGAAACGATACGACGAGGAGGCGTCGCCCGTTCCGCCAAGGCCATATCTTAATTTGATTTGGTGTTCTTGTCTTGTCAGCTGCGTGCGCAAAGTCCTTCTCCACCCTCGGAGAATATGAGCTTCCAGATGCACTTTCACATTCACTCGCTCTCCTCCAAGCTTGGTTTGCGCCCGTAGCATCCAGACCCTCCCCGGCAGGGCATCTACCTACCAAGTCTACCTACCAAGTCTACCTACCAAGTCTTCCTACCAAGTCTAATCTAAACCTATCCTATCCTATACTTTATTATACTGTCCACGGATTTAAGGGATCTGTGCTTGGTGCAAGTTCTGTGAGCGAACGTCGTGAAAAAAAAAATGGAATCGCTTCTGAAGAACGCCAAGCGGCGTTACGTCCTCGCGACGGCTGCTATATCTATTTCGTTCGCGGCTCTGGCTGCCGATGTCTTCTACCTGCGACCCGGGGATTTGTCGCAGGGGAAAAAGGCATTTGCCATCCTGCTGGTACTCCTCGGTGTTTATACGAGGATCTCTCTGGGCGGGACGTATCGGTATTACTTGGAGATGGCACGGAACGGGTGCGCGCCTCCCCCATCCTTCCCGAACGACTTCTTTGGGGTGCGGTTCCTGCTAGAAACATCGCGGCGTATCAAGTCGAACACGTTGCTCGCAGGCTGGGGCCAACTCTTTGGCACGCTGGGGCACACGTTCCAGCACCGCGTGTTTCCGAGCACCGAGAACGTAATCCTAACGGACGAACCCGACAACGTCCGTGCCGTGCTTAGCGTTCGCTTTGACGACTGGGTCATCCCGCAATTGCGCATCCGCGCCTTTCTCCCCGTCCTGGGCCGCTACTCCATCTTCACCACGAATGGCGACGCCTGGCGACACGCGAGAGCGACGCTCCGGCCCGCCTTCGTCCGCGATCAGGTCGCCGATCTGCGATGTCTCGACCGCCACGTAGCCAGGCTGATCGCGCACCTCCCGCGCGACGGCCGCCCCTTCGATCTGCAGGCCATGTTTTCCATGCTCACCACCGACACCATCTCGGATTTCATGTTTGGCCGGTCTACCGACATCCTCGGCAACGCACCCGAAGATGGCCTGCGATTCGGCCGCTGCTTCGACGTGTCGATGCAGAAGATCGCCGATCGAGCTCGGCTGGGCTGGGTTACGATGCTCCTTGGCGACCGCGAGCTGGACGAGTGTACGAGGTTCATGAACGCGTACGTGGACAAGTACGTCGCAGAGGTAAGGAGTGAACAGGGCGAGAAAACCGAGGCGGGGCCGGGCGGCAAAAGGTACATGTTCCTGAACGAACTGCTCCAAACGGGCGAGTCGGACGAAGCTATCCGCAATCACCTCATAAGCATCTTCACCGCCGGCCGAGATACAACCACGAGTGTGCTGTCGTACCTATTCTTCGAGCTCTCGCGGCGGCCGGATGTGGTCGCGGCCATCCGCCGTGAGATAGATGACCTAAACCTGGGGGACGCAAACAAATTGCCGTCGTGGGAGAGCCTGAGGGGTATGCGATACTTGAACTGGGCCATAAAAGAGGCCCTGCGACTCGGTCCACCGGTGGCATCTAACGCTCGCGAAGCTGTGCGCGACACTATACTACCTACCGGTGGCGGTCCCGACGGCAAGTCTCCTATTTTTGTGAGGAGAGGCACCATTCTTCGCTATTTGCCTTGGGCTCTGCACAGGCGGCAGGATATCTACGGCAGCGACGCTGATGAATTCCGCCCGGAGCGCTGGGAGACTCTGAGACCTACGTACGTGTTCCCCACGTGTTTATTTGACCCCTGAGCTTGACCGAGATACGACGGGTTGGTTCTTACGTCTTTATAGGTTCGAGTACGTGCCGTTTAACGCTGGCCCGCGGATTTGCGTTGGCCAACAGTTTGCGCTAACACAGATTGCGTTTGTTACGTTCCGTCTGCTGCAGGCTTTTAAGGGAATCGAGCGGAAGGACGAAAGGCCGCCTGTTCAAAAGTTTGGTATCAATACATCCATGCTGTACGGATGTTGGGTTAGTATGACCCCTGCATGAGATTATCTAGGATGTTCGCGACGTCTATTGGAGACGTCGTTATCGTGAACGTATGGACGTTATGAGAAACTCTACGATAGCCGCATCGTTCTATATCCGAACACGTATTCTACCGTTGGCCCCGGAGAAGTCAACTTCCGGGTGCGCCTGTATCGTGCTGTCTTTCTATTTTCATGGTAATCGCTCCATCGGGCTGGTACGCTACGACCCGCCCTGGAATTGAGGGATAGGGAGTTATGTAAAGCGAGACGGCCGGGGGAGTACCCACGTGAAGGGTAAAATACCATATATATCACCTACCAAGATAGGTACCTAAGCGTAAATGGGGCTACGTATTGTATGTAGGTAGATCTCCGTCCCTGGGCCGAGATGAATGGATGGCTTGGATTGCGGAATAAGTTGCTCTAGATAATCCCAACTTTGATAGGTTCTTGATAGGTCGAGACCGGTGGCGCTGAGCCTACGGATATGCCCTGGATGCTGTAGAAATCTAACCAGTCGGAATTCGGCCATTCCGCCTACCCTCGGAGGTCTCCCCCGTAAGGATACGCCACCGCGTTCGCCTCGGTCCGGCTCTCAAAAGCTAAGATCAATAGGCGCCCGTTTACTTCGTAACACGTCGTATTTAAGAAAATAAGTACACGAAGAAAGGAAAGGCTTCTAGCTGGAACCCCGCGCTCGGCTTTCGAAGCCTATGGAGCGCCTCGTCCCGCTCGTCCCTTTTAAAATAACCCCCCCTAATGGTGCGCCTTGCTTGCTATTTTCCTCATTCGTCTCGAGACTTTCACTCATTCTAACCCTCTGAACCTACGATTAAACTCTTCCACAGCGATAGCCACCATACGGTACAGAAAAGCCCGCCCACTCTCTTCCCCCACAGGGATGAACGGCCCATTGGTGCCACCGCGCAGGACGATGCTGAGGCCTGTGCGTTCCTTCGCGATCGTCTGCACGTCTTTGAGAGGGATATCCCATTCGGTGGTGAGCTTTCGGCTCCTTATGAGGAGGATCCGGCTGAACGTGACCATGACCACCATATCTTCTCTAGGCAGCTCCAGGTGCGCAATGTAGTCCTCATTGAAGTATTTCCCGTTGTCTACTTGTTTGAGCCATGATTGTCCCAGAGCCTCGCGCTGGTTGTAAGGACGGACGATCCCGTCTGCGGGTATGAACCGCGTTAAGCGGACGCGGTCAAGCTCAGATCCGTCGAAGACGGTTGTGGTGTTGCGAATGCCCTCAGAGACGTTGGATGCGAGGTCAAACACGCCGACGGCGGGTTTAGTTGCGAGGCCGATAAAACCTTTCCCGACGCCTTTCAAGAACCCGACGGCACCCTCCTGCTCCGCACCCTCAAGGGGCTTCCGGGCGACACCACCAAGGCCGGATGCAACTGAGGTGAAAAAAGAATTTGCGCCCGCGGTAACACCAAATAAGGCGTGCTTCGGCCGGTTGCGAGCTCGCGTTATGCGACGGCGATCCTGGAACTGCTTGTCGAGAGTCGCGGCCGCTAAGCCCTTGCCAAAGCTGCCCGTAACTTTGGAAAAAGAGTCGGAAAACCCATAGACGGACTTCTTGACGAAGCTGGCGGCCCCCTTTGCGATACCTAGCCCGAGATCTTCTGGTTTGTCCGACATGATGAGGCCTTGGTACGGCTCGTAGAAGACATCGGTTATGCCGCTACTTATACTGTTAAATAAACCGACGGGATTGCCGAGGAAGTCGGCACTGCCAATGATTTTATGAACCTGGTATAGAACCTCTTGACTATAATGATTCGAGATATTCTGCGTTAACACCGGAATGGAAACTCGGGCATTCTCTAGCAGTAGGGCATTCAGTCGGATGGGGGCGTCGTTGACGTTTCCGATGGCCATGGTCATCACGTTGACGAAGAACATGATAGGATTGCGGGATGAAGTTTTATCCTCCACGTTGACGCGTTCGGTACGCATGAAGGACAGGTCCAATTGCATCGGCTGTATGTTCAAGACTTCAAAATAAATATCTTGGCCTGATTGTTCTTGCTTCGGCTCAGGGATATCTAGTCCCTCATCGCAGAGTTTACCCTCATTGGTTTCGGACCACGAAGCCCCAGGAATTTTGGAAAAATCTAGGACGGCGTAGATGAAGTCCTCGTCAAGATCGATAGTCATTTGTTGGAGGAGAAGCGTAGCGTATTTGACGTACAGAACGCCGTACGAGTCGTCTTTGACTCTAGTAACCATGGCATGTAATGAAGGGTGCAGCTCAGTCTCTTGTGCTTGCTTTGGGACTACACTGGGATAGAGTATCATCGGGAAGAGACCACCGTATAGTTGGTTATCGACCTGGATCCATTTGATGGAGGTGCTGATGGTCTGGTAGAGAGCAGATTCATTATAGCGAAGGTTGATGTCTCTGAATGTTATGTACGCCAATTCCTTGAGCTGTTGGTTGATGAGCGAGATGCCGACTCCAGAGAGTCTCAGTTGTGCCTGGAATGTCGTATCGGTATCCTGGCTCTTGACTTCAAAGCCTCCTGCGTTGGTACTCGAACCCGACTGTGTCTTCTGGCGGTACAGGCTTTTGCTTGGCTTAAAGTTGGACAGTATAAGGGTCTGAGTCGGCCCGTCGGCAGCGACGTTGATATCGATGATCTTTTGGGTACCAGAATTAGTGACACACTTCATTGGGACTTGATTACCAATCTCCGCGAGTTTTACGTGACGCTCTCTGCCGAAGGCGTTGATGACTACTTCCTTAAACTTAGCCGCCGGAAAGTCCCAAGCATAAGGCATGATGCTGCGCGGTGGCAAGCGGTATCTTATGGGCCTCCACCCAGAACGATCTTCAATTCCGTCTTCATCTACGTTGGGATTGGCTTGATAAAATGTGAATTCGACATCGCTCTCATTCCGCATGGAGAATGGCCAATTCTTTGTTTCCATACTGAGGTGGAGGAAGATTGTCGCGTCCTCCATTAAAATCTCGACTCGAATAAGTCGTTGTCGTTGCCCAGCTTTTGCAATCTTGATATGTATGGTGCCCAGATCCGAGATATTGATTGGTGATGTCCACTGATCGTCGATCCCTGGAAACCTCAAGGCTATTTGCTTCGTAGCCGACCTTTGGAGCCAGTGGAGAGGCTGTAACCCGCCGGGTTTCAGGGTCATAGTCTTAGACGAAGTTGGCTCTCTAATGACAAGCTCTTCGCCGATCTTATTTTTTACTACGAATCGTGGCGCTAAGGTAACGACCTTGGTCAACTTGTACTTGCCTTCGCCAGGCTCGACGGTTATGCCGATGTGTATCTCCGAATCTTTTCTAGACGAAGGTAACACGACCTCGGTCGTGCTTCCGATAGCGTCGAAACTCTGAGGTTTACTCCACTCAGAGTCCCCTATTCTCAATAGAGCTCGGTTGCGCTGGTCGTCGTTGGTATACGAGAACATGAAAGGCAAGGCTTTCGGCCGCTCTTGATCAGAGGTATCGGCTATGGCTGACTGGCCGGCGGCCCTCCTCGGCTGTTGTAGGAATTGTTTTCCACGAATGTCAACCTCCAAGCCGGTCTTGTTGAGCACAACATAAGGGCTATAGACGGTAACTTTGAAAGCACCGCCACCATCTGGGATCCTGAAGTAGTGGAGCCTGAGATGAAGCGAGAGATCTTCATTATCTTTGCATATGAGCTTATATTCCTTCCGGAAGTCTTCTTGCGCGCCAGGGTTGATGATAGCAAACTCGCTGGGTTTGAATATGGTATCTTGCATATTGATACTCAGCAAAAGGAGATGCGACAGCTCTACCACGTGGACTGGGCTAACACCGCCCTTTCGTAGGAAGTTTGTCCAGTCTCGTTTGGTGTTTTTGTCGTAGATGCGGTATTTGAAGTCGTAAGGTAGAAGGTTTTCTAGAATTATCGGGGGGGAGAGTTTCAATCTCATATACGGGTACTTCCTGTTAATGTTTAATATGAAGGATCTAAAACAGATTACATCTGGGAGGACTTACCCAGTGAGGAAATGACCTCTATCGAAACTTGTATTTAGTTGGAAGTAAAACAAATCGTTGTTCTCGCCTTTGCAGACGAGTGTGCGCGTAGGCCGCTTGAGCAGATCTCTCCACCATAGATGTTCAGACGACCACGCGTAACCAAACCCGGAATCCGGTCGTACAAGTAGGGACTTGATGTAGGCTGCGGCCACCGGGGCCGGCCGGCTCTCTCCTGGAGCAATCTTTTCTATTTTGAGGAGATTGCCTTCTTGGACATCGTATACTCCAAGTTCGACTGGTATCTGCGTCTCGTTTTCGACTACGAGAGGAGATCGAAGAGTGACGTATTTGATGTTATCTGAACCCAGCTTTACTTCGACGAGTAATCGATGAAGGGTGTTATCCGTCTTTGGTCGTAGGCTATATAAGAACTCGCCTTCGCGATTGAGACGAACATTATTAACTTGGTCGAAACCACTGCCTTCGATTTGGATAGTGACGCTACTGGCCGCATTACTCTCTGACATGATATTTTCTCGAATCTTTTCCCAGTGTTCAAAGCTCCATGGGCCTTCATCGCCATCCTCCAGCTTGAGGGAGATGTTCTCGTCGTTACTTTGGCTTCTAGCCTCAAGTAAAACATCGAAGCCCGTATAGTTTCGAATCTTGTACGGAGCTTCTACTCCGCGAGGCTTACCTAGAACGTCTTCGTCCTTGGTTAGAAAGTCAAATGATTTAGATGCCAAGGCGATTGTTGCTGTTGTGATCGTAACATCGAATGTTCGTTTGGACGAGACGTCAACTGAGAAGAGTCCACTCTCCTGCTCCCTCGCGACACCAAGTCCGACCTGCCAAGGTTCTAGAAGCGGCTCCCAAGCAGATTTAGCGAAATTGTAGACGTTGATATACGTATCGATCGCAGCCTCAGCTTTCAAAGTACTAGACCAATTCGCTGCCGATGCTGTAAATTTCTTAACGCTCAGATCTAGGATTGGTAGCTCGTGGACATCTCCGATCAACACAACGCGAATTCCCTCAATCGCAGCAGTGAGTTCCTCATGACGCTTAGGACTTGCGCTAATGTCGTGAGGTTGGTGATACTGATCTTTCCCAGACCTTCGACTAACTACTGTACCAGGAGCTTTGACTGTTTTATTCTTGCTGGCGGCAATAGTAGAGCGCCCATGGCCGCTCGCCGTACGTTCCTTAAGTCCGGCTTGTCTAATTTGCCTAGCCTTCTTGTCGGAAGCGCTAGCCTTAGGCTCACCGCCGTCTTTCTCAGAAAGTTCGGATGCCTTGCTAATAATCTGGAGGACGAGCAGAATATCTCGAAGGGAAAGGCGAAGAATCAACGGATCAACGTCAACGTGGATATTTGTAAAGTCCACTCGCGAGCTGTCCATCGATATCTGAATTGAGAAGTCATCGAGGATACGAAGTCGAGTTTCATCGAATTTGTCCATGCGACAGAGAAACATCCCGACTTGCGCAACTTGGAAAGTCAGTGAGTGTTGCTGTGAGAGCAACACCTGTTTTGTCCCTAATACGATTGCCTCCGAGCTAGAACTGAGAGGGTTGGCTATCAATATGACCTGTGAATCGACGATATTAACGCGGAAGGCAAGGTTCAGCTTGGAGTTTTCGCTCTTGGTAACTTTCTGTTCCCCTTGCGAACTCTTTTGAGAGGACCTTCCCGTCCATTGAACCTGCGTCGACTCAGCATCAGACATATCAGGAGTCTCTACCGGACTTTCTAAAGTGGCAGGTGAAGGTTCATCAGCTTGCAAGCCAATCATGACGAACTTGTGAATTGCAAAAAGGTAATCCAAAGCGAATATGATTCTGGGGCTATCAATAGCGATTACGGCAATTAAATTTCGCTCCTTGCCTCCGGTCATAGACACGCTGGCCATGAATTGCTGGACTTTCTTGTTGGATGAGGTCATGATCCTCCTATATTTGCTGCCCTCGCGAGCACGGCTGTCGTGTATAGTAAATGATTGGATGACGAATTCCGCCTCGAGCGAGCCGTCTGACAACATCCGGGTCTTGAGCTTGCTGTCGTCTAGCGAAAATCGCGATAGGCTAGCGTTATCAAGATTTCCGACGGGTGTGTTCTCGTGAGCATTGATTAGTTCGAGGCCGATTTTGTGTATGTTAAATACGAGATCAAGTTTCGTCCAGGCATTTTCTCTCGGGCCCAATTCGGGGGAGAGGTCGATTAACTGACTCTCGGACCCACTGGTAGTAGAAGACATCGTTTTGGCACGCCGTAGTGTACCCTCGTCAACATCGCGTTCGGCTTCTTCTCCCCTAGCGTTGGCGTCGGTCGCGAACGCAGCCGGCACAGATCTCGAAATTGCCAACAGGAAATTGAGTTGATATTGGGTAATTCTCAAATTGACGTCGGTCATGCTACCTTCAATCTCCATATCTGGCCTCTTCCAGCCTTCTTTATGTTCAGCGTAGGTAATATTGAAACCGAGATCTACGTGGTCAATCATTTCGAGTTCCTCGAGGATTTCATTGGGATAATGGAACAGAGATGTCAATCTAATGTTCCTGATACCCGCAGAGAGTTTCATGGCTATTTCAGAGTCTTTCGAGTCGTCTAAAGGCGCGAACTTATTCTGGACGTATATCTCTCCCAGGTAAGCTGTGATCAGGTCTCGCTTCGGCCGATCCGGGGAGAGAGCACGAGGGAACACAATAATAGGAGTGTTCACAATAACGTCAAATTTGAATCTGCTGGTGCTCTGTTGCAATTGTTGGGCCTGGTTGGCGGCTGCTTGACGAGCTGCGTTGTAGATAGCTTGCATTTTGCCGAACTTGACCAGGAACTCGATAATCTTCCTAAACGGCTCCTCGAGGAAGTTCACTTTGATGGATCCAGCACGTAGATACACCGAGGAGTCGTACCCGGGATAGGCATTCCTGTTGCTTGCGTCATACGTCTCGTAGCGAAAATCTGCGAGTTCGTCTCCTTGAATTGTCACAAGCTGACGGAAACTCGAGTCTTCCGATGCACCAATATTCACGTCGTCAACCAAGGTTAGATCACCCAGTTTAGCTGCTATTCTCATTGTCCTGCCGAGCAAGAAAACCCTGATATCAGCATGGTTGAATGAGAGAGTCGCCAATCGAATACCATCGTTGTTTAGTATCATCCGAATACTTTTAAGGTCAACCTTGACGCGGATCGAACCGCCCTCATTTTGCTGAGAATCAGTCGTTGGCTCAACGATCTCGACCATTTCCTCGTCCCTGTCGATGTCTCCAAGTTCCCTCGACGGTTGGGAAGTAGAGTTATTATTAGTAAAGGTGGTAAGCACAAAGTCCAATAGGGTAAGTAAAGTCTTCCTTGTTACGACTAGGTTGATCGTGGAGACGGCGACATTGACATTCGTTTCTATGCCCTCGTATACTGGCATAAACTCAGGCGATTCCTTCTTGACTTTAACAAACTTAACATGGACAAGAGCCCTCTGTTGCTGGCGATCTTCAACGTCTCCCGATGACACGATGGATTTGAATTCAGCTGGAGGGTTGTCCACGAAATCGTCCATTGTCACGGAGCCTAGTGATACTTCGGCGGCCATATCGAAAGGCCTGATATAGAAATTGAGGTCGAAGTTCTCCGCGATAAGTTCCACGAGTAGGGACTCAGGCCGCACTCCGTCGGGGTCGCTATGATATAGAGAGCCTTGCAACCTATCAACGGCGAATTTGAATTCGAAGTTTCGTTGTTGTGTCTTAAGTTGTTGGGTTAAGCTTCCATCTGCAGCATCCTCAAACTCATCCGAATCGTCGTCCGACTCGTCCTCCAGGATGACGGCAGTCTGTTGAGTAAGGAATAGATTGGATGAACTTTTGCGGCCGTGCGATTTTGGCGAACGATTCGACGCAGAACTAAGCAATCGCGGCCTCCTGAGCTGGCCTTCGGTTCGGGCTTGTTCCTGCTGCTCATAAAACTTTGGTATCGCGACGTCAATCAACTTCATAAGGCTCTTATATTTAGTGTCGGATGCTGTAGCCTGTAGTACCGGCATGTGCCCTGATACTTTTACTTTGGTCAGGTTGGGCGCCTTTGGTAGGATCGATAGAGCTACTACAAAGTCAACGTTGATCTTGTCCACGATGTGAAACATCCGGGCATCGTCTTTCTCGACCAACTGGGACTTTGTCTCTTCGATCGAAGGGCCGATTAGAACCTGTGTCGACGTCAATTTAACAAGGAAGCGGTCGTACATGAGAGATTCAAGCTGTTTAAAGTCTTCCTCGGAAAATTGCTGGTTGTGCTTGTCTTGGATCTGTTTCAAAGTGCCTTTGTCAACCAACTCACTATTGACGCTAATATGACCAGCATCTAAAATGAGACACGTAGACCGTGTAGTCTTGATAGACTGAGGGATTATGATAAGGGGTGCTTGAAGGTCTAGCTTGGCGTTGATGGTCTTATGTTCTTCGAGGGCGAACTCGAGACCAGCGCGCGTCTGTTGTCTGAGCCCCTCGACGGTAGCTCCAGCAGTCTCCATGAGCGCGGTTATGGATTCCATGTGTCTCTCCGGTGGTTTAAAGAAGTCAACGACACCGACAATGAAATTGGGATTCCACACAATCTCCAATGGTTTGAGCTTCGCTGTGACCGCAAAGTCGCTCTGGCCGTCGAGGGGATTCTGTTCGACCTGCAGGTCGAAAAATGTTTCTTGGTCAGATCGCTCAAGCTCAGCGATAGAAAGCCTCCTCTTGCTGTTGGTGTCTGGAGCATCCTTTACACGGACAATCTCCTTGAATAAACTATCCGGAGTAGTGCCATCGTTGACTCGGAAGCCACCAAGACTGATATTAGCAAGGACGGAGTCGGGTCTTTTGAATGCTTTCGCCTTGAAGACATCAAAATGCAAGCTTAGTAAGTCGGTCGTACATCCGTGAGGACCTTGCCTTAGAGTAAAGCTTCCGGTGCTTAACGATGCATCAATTTGCATTTTGATGGTATCACGAGGCGTATCCACGGCTTCAGCCAGAGCTGTTTTCTCGTCCCAATCAATAGCCTCGTAGAGCTCTTTGCGTTGTTCCTCGGTCATTTGGGTGTTTTCCTCTATAGAGTCTGTCGTCTCGGCCGGCTTTGAACCCCAAACCCAAGCTAACCAGCCCTGCTGTTGCTGGTCAGTTTTCGGTGACGTTTTCTTGAGAGCCTCTGCGTTCTCCTTTCTTAATTGGTTCCGTGCCAAGGATCGCCAGAAACGCAGGTCCTCGTACCCAAGCTTCCATTCAAGCTTGGCGAGATCGTCGGTTTCCTGTGGTGACAGTTGCTGGTTCGCTTTCTTCTTTTTGAAAAGCTCGATATAGCGTCGACGGTCGTCGCGGCGCTCGCGGAAGTAGTCCCAAGTCCACCGGCGATTCCTCTCGTGGATTTTAGTGAGTACCGCGTTACCGGCAAACTTAAGCCAGGCACGGGGGTCCTCTTTAGGCGTCACCCCCTTGGGTTGGAGCTTCTTATACTCTTGATGGCGTATAAAATAATGGAAGAGATCAACCATCATCAAAGCATCTCGATATTGGTCATCGTCGAGGACTACGCCAATTTCATCAAATAGTAAGCTTGCTTTGAACTTGGGCACGTGCACGTCTCCCGTCTTATCCAGTTCAATCTTGGCTTGGCCGCTCACTGGCTTCAGGATGAATTGGTGGTCCGCCGAGGAGATATCATCGTCGTTCTTCCCAATCATGCATTTGAAGTTCTTGATCATATCGTCGTGGGGCATTGACCCGTCCACATCCCCTACTTCGCGGCCCGGGCCGAGCAACGTCGTGTCTGTGTTCCAGTACACGGCCAATGCACCGAGCGTAGCTAGCTTGTGTGTAGTTTCGGTTGAATTCTGGATGAAGGTGGGCTTCCATTCACCGTCCGTACTAACCGCGCTAAACTCGGCGAGCGTGACGCCGAGGGCAAAAGGATGGCCGGGCGCAGATATTGAATCCTCATATCTCACATGAATATTTTTAACGGTGACCTGCAGATTGTCGACAATCTTAGTGACCAAGCTCTCTGTAAAACTCTGGCTCTTCTTCTGCTCTTCCTGGCTGAGACCCTCCTGTGACCGTTCTTTCAAGAGCTCGGCGGAATCTAATTTTTCCATTTTCAAGCGCTGGCGCCTGCGTTCCTCCTCATCTTCATCATAGGCCGCTTCTTCCTTGGGCGACGCAAGCAAGAAAACATCCTCGATGAAGACTTTAACTGGTGCTCCCCGTAAGTTAGACCAAGGTATAACGAGAGTTAGCTCTCCCAGATGGCCCTCCATGACGTTGATGGGGAGCTTCAACTGGTCGAGCGCCTCCTTGCGAAGTTCGAGGTTGCTCAGCTTCACATCGCCAGACCATATACCGACTTTCAACTGGGTAGGGTCGAAATTTTTAACGTACATGCCCAGGAAACGGTTGAGCAACCCCGCAACCAAGCCTTCCAACATTTCGACTGTATAACGCCGTAACCCGGGCCGGGGCGAGTTCGTAGGCTAACGATTGTTATCAAGTCGCTTCATCTGCGAGAAACACGGCTGGGCTGGTCGAACGGTATTTACTGCGAAGCGTTTTGGTTGGCAATTGTATTGCTGCTTGTCATTTCCGTTTTAGCTACTGCTGACGGCGTAAAGGCGGCGGCCCGTGACTTCGTTATTGAGTTTTACTGGCAGAATAGGGTATGGGATACGTGTGCCGCAACCATGAAGATGAATTGGGTAAGTTTGAGAATTGCTGGATACAAAAAGCCTTGCCTTGAACGAATCCGGCCGAGAAAGGTAAGTTACCCGGATTATTTGGATCGAGCGAGCCTACGCAGGCAGCTTGTAGCCCGTAGGTTTGTGAGGGCGAATACTAAAGGGTGGATAGGCGGACGTAGGAGAGGGAGGGGTCGAGTTTCGTGGCTATGTGTTTGATACGTTGGGTAGGTCAAGGTGGGCGAGAAGCTCTAGAGCCAAGGAACAAAAGCCAGCAAAATATTGTCAATCATGCCTAGAGAGACGTCGGCGTATGGGACTCGCTCAGCACAAAACAAAAAGAAAAGAAAACAAATTGAAAAGGAAAGTGGCCAAGCCTGTCAATTTGAGATTTGCGACTAAAAACCCGCGACCGGCTGTTGGTGGAGGTACCTGCCTAGGTAGGTATTTACTGAGGTTGGTCGCTCAGTCTTCGAAGAAGGTCGGCTGCCTTGCCGGCTTTGAAGGATTGATGACGCTCTTCGGTGGTCCGTGTTTGTGGCTTGACCTACCTCGGGAAGTACATGGATGCCTGAGTGGTAGGTACCTGACCCTGCAGCCCCCTTGATACCGCCCACTTTCTCCATGTGGCAGGCCTCAGCCACGAATTGAGGGGTAGTACCCACCTCGCACTTCCGTATTGGGTAATCTTAGCACAGATCAAGTTCCAGCCCATTACGTCACCACATACAATCCAGCACAATCCGAAGTCAAGTGCTGGGTACTGCTCATATCGCTCTGACGACGTAATTGCATCAATTATTCCCGTCTCAGTAAAGTGAGCCTGTTCTCTCTTTGTTCCCGTCTCTATATATATAGGCAGGTACTTACATGTTTTTCTACTTTTCCTGTTTAGGTTGAACAGTTCCCTTCGACTTCACTTAAACGTCATATTTCGCCGAGAGTTGTAGATCTGGTAATTTGCTATCGTGGACGCCTATACAAACCTCGTAGAGTTGTATCCCCTCAGTTTTCGCTATAGTCGTTTTATTATTTCTTATTAAATAAGCTACCAAATTCTTCCTACTCCCCCTTCCGCTCATCTTCATTCTTCTTAGTTAGGTTTCTCGGTTGCGCCAACCAGCTGTAATGCTACGAAGCACGCGACTTCTCGTAACAGGCTCTTCTAGAGCAATTGCTTCGCGGGGAACCTCGCTCTCCTCAGGAACGCGTCCGTATTTGAAAACAATATTCACAGCTACCAAGTTCAACTCAATACGCACAAAAACACCCGTTTCCCACATCATCCCACCAATACGGAGAGCTCGATACGTCACTAAGACACAGAGTGGCCTCCAGTATGGAAGAGATCCAGAAGAGGAGAAGAAAGCCGGCCAGGCAAAGCTCGAGTCGAATCCAGAGGTGGTAACCACGGAGTCGAGCGTCCGCCATTTATATGAGCCCGATAGCCAGGGAGTGCAGAAACCCATCAAACATGGCATTAGGGACGATTTGGTACAACTATTCTCCAGCCCCATCCGCCCAGGGCTTCTTACACTAATTCCCTCATTCTTCCATAGGAAACCGTCAAGGACACGTTTGATCTCTCAGGTGTCCCGAGAGAGCCCTATTTCTTGGGTCTCGCCGGTACATTACCGTACCTTGCCACGTCTATATCCACCGTCTACCTCTCATGGAACTTAAACACCGAGTGGCCAACCACGTCCAATTTTGTAAACAGCATTATGATCAGCCATGATACGGCGCGACACTTACTCGGCGTTATCGAACCTATACAACTGGGATACGGCGCTATCATAATAAGCTTCCTCGGCGCGGTTCACTGGGGTATGGAATATGCTGAGAAAGTGCCCAACCCGGATCGTACGCGCTTCCGGTACGGGCTTGGGGTCCTGGCTTCCGTAGTAGCTTGGCCGACATTATTGATGCCCATGGATTTCGCACTGACGTCTCAGTTCGCGGCTTTCGTCATGCTGTACTTCGCCGACTCTCGTGCTACTGTCCGAGCCTGGGCGCCCTCGTGGTACGGAACGTACCGTTTCGTATTGACCGGCGTGGTGGGCGCTGCCATTTTTATTAGTCTCATTGGGCGAATGAAGGTCGGTGACGCCAAACCAAGGCTTACAGGCCTCAACGAAAGACTCCATGACCGAAGGGGCGAAGAGGACTATACCGGGAAATGGGAAGAACTTGAAAAGAAGGAGAAGGAAAGGATAAGAGAAGAGAAGGAGGCTGCCCGGAAGAGGGAGGAGGAAAATAAGGCTAAGGATGAAGCTGAGAAGGCGAGTCGGGAAAAGCGGGAGGGTAGTGAGGAAAAGGGCCAGGATGGAGGCTCTACAGGAGAGAACCAAAGCGATGGGGGAAACAGTAACTAAAAAAAAAAATTAAACCTGACGGAAAATATTTCTGGTAAGCTATAAGCTTTTACGTCCATTGACACTTAGATACTGACTCCCTAAATCCAGTGGATAAATTTTACCTCCGTCCAGGGATGCTAAAAGTTATAACGGCTTAAGCCTCGTAACGACTAGCATTCCTACACCACTATAATAGTTCGAGGCGATATATTGCGAGCATCATCTGAGGAGACACTTATTCCGCATAGGGAACGGCCGTAATCTATAACAGTTAGTTAACCGATGTTAGTTCAGTCACTCAATAACGCATCCGATACGTTCAACATTCTCACCCAATAGTCTAAATGGGAGATGAATCCTTCTCGACAGACCTTATATAGTCCGAGCTGATCGGATCGAAACCCTCGGGGCTAACCGTCGCCGAAGTGCGTAGCTTCACAGCCAACCCCCATACCCCCCAATCAAGGTAGAAGAGTAGGAAACGTCCTCGCTCACCGGGATTCATACTATGTGATATGTACGGTGATTGTAATCACTGTGTCGTTCCGGTCGTTTGGAGCCACACTCCGGGGATGGATTAAACGTTGCTCCCTAACAAACCAGGGATGGTGCCGGACACGGTGCCGCGGACTCCACCCGGGCTCGACCGTATTTTCGTTAGCATTATCGTAATATAGCTAAGGGAACGCCTAATGGTCAAGGCTCCGACGATTGTAATCGCACAGTGGCAGACTGTCAAGATATCATTGGCACTGAGTTCGGCGTATGCGTACATTAATGGGGCGCGAGGGGGTTTCCGGTCTAGAAATCGATATCCAGCGGTTAGCGATATAAGTATATATATGAGGATCATGAACTTCCGTAAATCTTGTTGATTTCCTCTAGATCCCAAGAGTTGACGACACACGCGGGGAAAACACGTAAACAAACGACGGAGACGGGAAGCACGGAAACTCCCGAAGCTTAGTCATAGTCGAGTGGCGTCCCCGCGGCGGCTTTGCTAAACTGAGCCCTGCAGCCCTGGCATGATCAAGCTCGTGAACAAGCAGGCAGCCACATCCACATTCCCAGGCCATACAAGTTTACCATCATTCTTCTCACCCGATGTTGTCGCCATTGGAGGGCGAGTAGCGGTAAGGCAAGGCGGTGATTCATGCGTTCCTGTATGTATATACACACATACCTAAGCAAGAAAGTACAGTATGTACCTGGCTCTCTGCCTCATATACGGAAACACGAGGACCTCACACGCGGCCAGGAAACGTGCGGTGGTCGGGCCTTAAGCGAGGGTGGAGCAATTAACATTCGGAAATCATACGAGGCTTTCTGAAATTTGTTTTTCTTTTTGGGGGTGGGGGGTTTCTAAGTACCTGCTTAGGTATGTCGTGGTAGGCGGGCCGGCTTACATACCTAGGTACCTAGGTAGGTAGGCACTTACCTACGTACTTCGTAGGGATATGCCTCTTGATTAGAAGTTGTTATATAGGTACCTACCTACATATGCTGGATGTTATATATACCAGCTCCTCGAGGTGGTAGGTAGCTACTACCTAATACATACCCACCCAGGTAGGTACATAAGTAGCTCTTAACGTGAATAAAACATACGATAATACATTTGGTACGTGCATGGTGCCTACGTGTAGGTAGGTACCTACCTTCCCAAAAGTTGGCTTAGACGTGAGGGGCGCTTTCGCGGAATGGGTATCGATTAAGAGGGAGAGGTAGGTAGGTATACATACATCCTCCTACATGTACAATACAATACAATACCAGCTGACCAATATACCTAGGTAGGTAAGGTACGTAGGAGAAAACCCATGGACTCGGGAGGTTTCTTCAGCCTCATTCTAATTTAAACCTACGACCACCCGTATATCGTACGTGTCTAGCGACTCGCGGTGACTTGATTATGGACTCAGCATGGGTGCCATATCCATATGTACGGAGTAGTACCTACCTATCCCTCCTCCTCCTCCTCCTCACCCCAATTCCAACCCCCACTATCGGGACCCCCCAATTTCGTGGACGAAATGCGTCATGGTGACGCTACAATTATTGCCTAGCTCCCGGCTCCGAGGGATACCTACCTGGCGTCCCAGTCCTATCCGTGTTCGCGTGTGCCTACCTGCGTGTGGGTAAGCACGCACCTATCTATCCTTACTTGCCCCCGCCTGGCTTATAGGACTCATGCTAAGGCAAAGCCGGCTCAGGCACCCCTAAGCAGAGACGGGCAAGTGAATCGCCATGGAAAGTCGACATCATTCGACTTCTTCCGGATTCGTAGGCGGGCTGCGGCAGGTGCCCGATGGGTAGACATTGGTAGATGATATACCTACCTACATACCAGGTATGTGATCGGTACCGTAGGTATACGCCAATACGCCAATACGCCAATACGCCATCCATACAGGTACCAGTCATGTACTTCAGGTATCAACTCATCCTCCCTCTCTCAGCTCTCGCCGCACACCGCATTTCTCTTTCGAATCCCTCACCGGTCCATCCGAGCACATGTCAGGTTTTGCCCCTTTGGATTTCGTAGATAAAGACCGCGGAGGCAGTTCTCTCCACGGTTAGGATCGCCTACCAAGCCTACACGACAAAGACAACCTTCCAGGTTCCTCCGTCCGTATGCTCACATAAGGGTATACCCCCTCTACGCACCAATCGGTTACTAGACTGCTAGAATCGTCTTCATTTCTCATTCTGGTGCCTAACCAATCATGGCACCAATCCTGGAAAAGAGAAGGAGGTTTTCAACAACTTCGGCCCACCACCAGCGCCGGTTGAGTGAGTTTGCTGCTAAACGGTTAGTGTGAAAGACACGCTCCTTGAAACCCATATTATGGCCTCCAGAACACCCTATAAACGAGCCACTGCCCTACAGCGAGACTGACTCACGCGCAGTACGTCCCGATCCTTCTTGCTATCGGCTTTTCCCTCCGCCAGTGAAGATGCAACACGCCCCTTCCGGACTGTTGCTTCAGGGTTTAAGGCCTCGCTTTCTATAGGAAACTGACGCATAGTAGATGGGCCTTTCGCTCGAGCCCTCACGGTAAGCTTGATAACTCGGCGCAGAAAGACGAGGCGTAGATAGCTAACGTGCCTCTCAAAGCCGCTCTTCCTCGGCATTTCAGTCGTGACAAACGGCGACAATACGGTAGTGCTGTCAATCGCCACCCACGACCACACGTATCTTATCGACTACATGGTTGAACACTTGAAACTCAACGACCCCCCTCACCAGGGCAAAGATGTTATCGCGGATTATGTAGTCTCCCAGGTGCAGAAATACGAACACGATAATTTTGTCAAATTTATCGGCGCCGGGCTCCCTTTAGATTTGAAAGACTTGAGCCCCACCCTCAACTCCCGCCTGTGGCTGGAAATCGACGTCGTTCCCATCGACTTCGACGTCGATAAGTCTGAGACGTCATTTTGGGACGATAAAAATGTGGATGAGCAAGCAGATTCGATGGCACGAAAGTGCGTAATGTAAGTTGCCAAGCCCAGTCGTATAGGCCGTGTGGGCTCCCTATGATAACCCGATCTAATAGGGTTTTTGGACCTTCTCTTGTTCCTATTCTACAGGTTGGCTTTCGGGGTGCTGTTATGAGCGATGCAGGATTCAAGGCTCACTTGACAACCCTTGAGGATTACAAGTCCACTTGCGGCAGTGCCACGTGGGATTCGATGATGCACTTCGCCAAACAGTTGAAGGATAAGAAAGTCAAGATCGCCTTTTTCAGTTCAACCCCTCAGGGGGGTGGTGTTGCACTCATGCGACATGCCCTGGTGCGGTTCTCTCGTTTGGCTGGTGTTGACCTGACCTGGTATGGTATGTTGAATCGCATCTAAGGAAAATAGTTTATAATGTGGACAGCCTAGCCGGAAATACCTGCTCTACTGACAGTTTTTATCAGTTCCGAAGCCGCGCCCGGGCGTTTTCCGAATTACCAAGAACATGCACAACATCCTTCAAGGCGTCAGCCAGCCGGATGAACGAATCTCGTCAGAGGAGCAGCAACTGATCACCGATTGGATTACCGAAAACGCAAATCGTTACTGGCTCTCAAAGGGGGGCCCCTTGCGCCCTGTTGAGGAAGGCGGCGCTGACATTATTATTGTATGTGGTGAAGTCGTCGTGTTCAGCGATGAAACTGGCATGCCCCTTTCCTTTGGGGTCATCTGTTCGACCACATGGGGTTATTCTAGGCGGATTTCATATTTAACGATGTGTATTTCTTTACGCGGTCAGTTCAAGTAAAATTGGTTACTCTGGCTAACTTAAGACACCCATAGATCGACGACCCCCAAATGCCTGGGCTTATTCCGTTAATCAAGGACATCACTCCAAATCGACCCGTCATCTATCGCTCGCATATCCAAATCCGCAGTGACCTTGTTGCTGAGAACGGTTCGCCGCAAGATCAAGCGTGGAATTTTCTGTGGAACAACATCCGCCATGCTGATATGTTCGTGAGCCATCCAATCCCCAAATTCGTCCCCGACAACGTCCCTCGCGACTTGGTTACATACCTGCCAGCAACTACAGACTGGTGAGTCCTCGTTGTAATTTAACGCCCAACGGTTCATTCCTTGCTAATGCTAGGTATACAGGCTTGATGGACTGAACAAACCTATGAATGAGTGGGACAGTGGCTACTACGGGAGCAACTACAACGAACAATGCCATGCCCAGCGCATGTAAGAATAATCTGGGCTCCTTGGTTCGAGGAATAGCGCTAACCAGTCCCAAACGTTTCAGGACGCCGTTGAGATATCCAGAATGTTAGGTTTATTATTCGTATACTAATTTCACCAGGCTAATACGTAGTCAGGTAAATACATCATTCAGGTTGCTCGCTTCGACCCAGCAAAAGGCATCCCCACGGTTATAGACTCGTACGGCGAGTTCCGCCGGCGCGCCAGGGAACTGGGGCTACAAGATGTCCCCCAATTAGTAGTGTGAGTTCACCCTGGCTGCATATTCTTGTACCGATGCTCACCCCTCCATATAGTACGGGCAACAGCTCGATTGACGATCCCGACGGAAATTTGATATATGACGCCGTCATGGAGCAGATTGAGATGTATTATCCGGAATTCGCCGATGACATTAGCGTCATGCGCCTGCAGGCCAACGATCAGCTTCTCAATACACTAATCGCAAGAGCACACGTAGTGCTTCAGTTATCCACGCGGGAGGGTTTCGAAGTCAAAGTGTCCGAAGCACTGCATGCTGGGCGGCCGGTGATTGCCACACTCGCGGGCGGCATACCAATACAGGTCAAGGATAAGAAAAACGGCTTTCTGGTCGAGCCCGGCGACTACAAGGCCGTGGCGCAGCATCTCATAGAGCTATTTACGAACCAGGAACTGTGGGACCAGATGAGCCAAGCAGCGAAGAACGGTGTCAGCGACGAGGTCGGCACCGTTGGCAACGCCCTTTCCTGGTTCTATCTTGCGAATAAATTCTATGAGGCCGGAGCCGAGCAAGACGGTGCCGGGGCCTTCAAAGGAAATTCTAGATGGGTCAACGACCTGGCGCGAGATGAGGCCGGTCATCCGTATCGGGAGGGAGAGAACCGTCTCCCACGCGAGTTTACTCGACAGACCGAGTTACCTAGGTTCCATGAAGGTGATATGAAGGTGTCGCATGGCTCAGACGAGCAAGGTTTGTGAAAGGGATGCTTGTGCCCGTTTCTAGGAGGAAGCACGTGGGAAGCCATGGCGAGGGGTGAGGGTTTTGTGGGTTGGTGGGTTCTGTTGATCCGGATATCAAACGTGTTACGGCTGGGTGGATGTGTCTTGTTAGATGTGTCTTGTCTTTCCTTCACGGTTCTCCGATATCCATGCGGCTCGCGGGAGATGCACGATAGACGGCCGGCTGCCTATAGATTGCGGTATTTGCCTATATCGTATGACTCTGTAGCGTTGATGGCCATTTCTGAAGCTTGGGAGCATCTAGAGTCTGAACCAATTACGTAAAGAGTGCCCGTCTTGGGCTGGCACAACTTGGCGGGTCGCCTAGGTCCAGTCGATGAATAATAAAATACTTTCTAGAGGTGGACTTCCAACCAGTTCCCCCCCTGTTGTTAGGTTGGTAGGCGTTTGTGCCTGTTGAATCTTCGCTAATTGCTACCTAAATTTCCGACTTTCTCTTGTCCGCGGGGAAAGGCAAATCTCGAAGCACCTGACAAAATTACCCGAGTTCCTTTTAGCTGGAACCGGGTCCCTAGAAGGCGAATATGCGCATTGCGATAATTACCTTGAAAAGAGAAGTCGGGGTTAAGATGCGCCATTGCCGAGATCGAAGTCTTAAAAGGTTGGCCAGCCTACCCTACCGTACCTAACCTAATGACTCGCGACAATAATCGGTATCTGGAAGACGTAGGCACCAAGCCGGCTCTGGTATAATCAAGCGATCCGCAAGCCTTGCCTGGAAGTTGGTAGCAGATGTGGTTAAGCCAATTGAAAATGTATAAACGGTAAATCTACAATATACAATGAATAATATCGAGTGTTGGCACCAAGAAGGGCAGGCTCAATGAGAGGTGCCTCGGACCGCCCAGGGGTTGACTACCGCGGAGATGGTAAATCCACGAAAATAGTCGGAGCCCGGTGGGTTCATCTAGGACGCAAAAAAAAGAACGACTTTTACATCTTGTTTCGTCGCCACAGCTGAGTTATGGGCATCAACCCGGCGTCTTCCACGGAAAACGTGGTACGATGGACTGATGGATTTCCGGAGATGAAAGCATCCCGTGTCTTCTACAAACTCCAGCGGCCAATTACATTCGGGTATGTATATTCGGGTTCGTAGGGCGGATAGGAGTATTTAAGGCCAGCGTTATCGCAGCCGTGAAAGCCATCCCAACCGCATGCCTACTACGATCTTTGATCTATATTGCCAAAGCGTTCTGTCCATTAATTAAGCTCAAGAATCGCCATTTATTCATTCATCATAACCTCGTAGGTAATTCACCCAACATGGCTGTCGCAGCGCCCATCTCGCCCGAGCACATCGCCATCGTCAAGGCTACCGCCCCCGTCCTAAAAGAACACGGCACGGAAATCACCACTCTCTTCTATAATAATATGATTAGCGCCCATCCGGAGCTCAAGAATATGTTTAGTATGTCGAATCAAGCAAGCGGAGCCCAGCCGCGGGCCTTGGCCGCTGCCGTCTTTGCCTACGCCTCCTACGTCGACGACCTTGGCCAATTGAAGGCCCTTGTGGAGAGGATTGCGCACAAGCACGAAAGCCTCAACGTCCAGGCCGACCAGTACCCAATCGTCGGGAAGCACTTGATCGAGGCCGTGGCCGCTGTGTTAGGTGACGCCTGTACACCCGAGATCGCCGAGGCGTGGACCGCAGCTTACGCCGCCTTGGCCGATATATTCATCAACCGAGAACGACAGCTCTACGCGGCGCACGAAAACTGGCCGGGCTGGCGCCGTTTCAAGATCCAGCGAAAAGTGCAAGAGACATCGGAGATAACCAGCTTCTACCTCGTGCCCGAAGACGGAAAGCCACTCCCTTCGTTTCTGCCGGGACAGTACATCAGCCTGCAGGTATTCGTCCCCCAGATGGGCCACATGCAGCCTAGGCAATATTCGCTAAGCGAGGCGCCGCGAACCGACTACTACCGTATCAGCGTGAAGAAGGAAAAGGGCAAAGAAGCCGGGATTCCCGGCCTGATCTCCAATTTGTTACACGCGAATTATAATGAGGGTGATATTCTCGAGTTGACGGCGCCCGCCGGGGAATTCTTCGTGGATCCCAAGGAGGATGAGGACAAGCCGATCGCTCTAATCTCGGCCGGCGTAGGCCTCACACCCATGCTCTCGATCCTCAACAGTTCCGTGAACGCGGGTTCCCAGCGGCGGATCTCATGGATACATGGCGTGCACAGCTCCGAAGTTCGTGCGTTCAGCGACCACGTCCGGGACACGTGTTCCAAGAGCGTTAAGAACAACATCAGCGCCACTTTCTTCGTGACATCCCCCCAGCAGCGTGACGTCCAAGGCGTCGACTACCACTTCGCGGGGAGGATGGACCTCAGCAAGGTCGACCCCAAGTCCGGTCTTTTTCTTGATAATCCTCGCGCTGGGTACTACATCTGTGGCCCATACGCGTTCATGAAAGACATGGAGAAGTATCTGGTCGGCGCCGGAGTAGCCCCAGAAAGAATACATCTCGAAGTTTTTGGCACCGGAGACCAATAGATAAGTTATCGACTTGTGGATGGGGAGCTAGCCGGCAATATACCTAATTCTAAACGTTCTTAGCGGGCAAGCGTGATTCATACTGTATATATGATACTCATTTGTGATAATGATGGTCCCTCTACGGAAGGTTTGGGCGCGGAGGTTAGTCAGAGGCGTATATGATATCTAGGAAGATGCCCCTCCAATAAATTATTCCCTTAATTTTATTGGCTTTTCCGACGTGGACGCACCGAGAACCTTCCCACTTACCTACCCGGTAAGTACCTACCTGGGTAGTACCGTCGTTCGCGTACGTAGAGGCATTCCATTCCCCTAGAAGGATGTATAGATCCATAATTTTCCGCAAAACGATAGTTTAGCGGAATAGTAATGCAACAATAGTCACATGCTCATTTCCTGGGTTGATAAGGAGGTAGACGCTACAAACCACATCACCAAAGCAACCATGGATACCCTATTGAAGTGCAGGAGGCTGATTGGAGGTTTGGTGACCAGAGATTGGCAAACGTTCTGCAACCGACGACGCGGAATAACGGCCCACTCCGAACGACCTCGGGACGAGCTGTATTTGCAGCATTCGGACACATCACGATATAACTCGAAGGCGATTCACCTGCGCAAACTTCAAACGTTCGATTTCTCGGGATTTACTATCATGGCAAACAAATTGTGGATCTGTTTAGTAATTAATTCTGTAATAATTCTCTCTTCCCCCCCCTTTCAGAAGGTTAGTCTCGACGTCTTAATCCGTTGTACAACACTATACTCGAGAACGAAAGATATAGATTTATATATATTTATATTTCAGAATATACCTTTTAATGCCACGTTCACCTTAGTGCATCCTTTCAAATTGCAACTTCACTTTTACTCTAGGTATAGAGAATCCTTACATGTTATAGGTCCTGCCTAATCCAGAGTATCCGGTTACTAGGACGTAACGCCCCATTATAGCGCATACTTAGAGTAGGTGAAGCCATACATGCGCATAGTTATTGCTGTATTAGCCATCACTTACTTGGTATTGTATGTTTGGACTGCCGTACACCGGGCTGCGTGAAAACATAGGTACACTTAAAACCTAATAGGGTTATGGTTAGACAAATTCGACACAAACAAACCCCGTATACATGGATGCCTTGTTCAAGTCGACCTGACATGGTAATTGGGTTTATTTCATACAATGCTATAGGAATTATTGACATCGAACAAAGTCCAACAACCAAAGCTTAGTCGCGAAATGGAAAAAAAGGAGGATGTGAGTAACTCGTGGTGAGAGCAATTGGGAATTCTTACCCATTGAGACATTATTCCAATGTGCCGTATAACCCCGCCTATGTAGGTAGTTTACATATTGATCTTCCAACAAGAAATTCGATGTATGATAGGCAAAGCTTAGCCTCAGGTATCCCTAGCCTAGCTTCTGTACCGAGGCTAAGAGCACGGAGGGCAGGCTCAGGGGAAGTTTATCAGGGTTCTTACTTATCAGCACCTATCTTTCTTATTCTTTTCGACGAGACTCGCGCCGGAACTTGTGGGTCCGTTGTATGTTATATACCGGCAGTCGGGGACAAGACTAACCATTGCTAATGTCTAATGAGAGACAAAGCTTGTGGCGACACTTAACGATAGGTGCAACCAAGCCTTTGGTAAAGGACAAGGTAGACTACGCTTTCTAATTTTACTTATTCATATTCCTATTAATTTTCGTCGGCCACAAATTGCTCGAAAAACACAAAGAAATAGACCAAACTAGATGGGTATAGACTACGGGACTACGGGACTGCATGAATAGTTAGATATGATGTGGTATGGTATGGTATGATACGATGATATGTCCATCCGTGTTTGTCGAATATCTGGTAAGTAAGATAAGCATAACCTTGCTAATCAATAGTCTTGAATAGCCTCCCCAACTAATACTTTAGTTACGTGCCCTACCTACCTACCTACCTAAGTTAGAAATGTTCCAGTAAAAAGAAAGCTTGATTAGGCCCAATAGGAAGAATGACATACGTTCACGCCGACCTGGGTAGGAACTACCTCTAATACACCTATTTATTAGCGCCTATGTAGCCACTACCTATATGCACGTAGGTACCCAAGATACTATTTACATCACTTGGGACCGGCTTAGTGGTATTCTCTGGTAGGCAGGTACTTCGCTACGGGTTGCTATAGGTGACGCTGTTCTTTCCCCGTGTGAAATTATAGTCGTTGCCGTAGAACCCTGGCCTTACGTATGAACTAGCCGGACTGTTTTGTTGCTTCAGTGAATAAAAGCTTTTTCGTAGCAGTCACGTCCCCGCCGCGCGGGTGCCTATATAGAAGGTGAGAACTACCTACCTAGTGTCTGGGTAGAATACGTACATACCTCTGTAGAAAGTTGTTTAGTGAACCGCATCGTTGTTGCCTCCGCCGCATTTGAACCCCGTAGTTAATGTGCTCAGTTCCTCCCCTCGACTGATTTTCCCCTCTACACTCAGTCTAGGTACATACCTACCTACCTAGTTAACCTCTACACTTGTTGTTTTCACGGGCCTTTCTACCCTCCTCACTCCTTGAATACCTACACAAAACAAAAAAAAAGAAAAGAAAAAAAAAAAATCAACACTACCCAGGTACCTACCTAGGCAGATTACCATCTACGTCCCCTCCAACACCATCTTCGTCCCAGTCTCCTCGACGATCAACCTCAAGTTTCGACTTCAACTTCTAAAGGTTAACGTTAACGCCAACCAACTGCAACATCAACCGACTGCGACGTCGGCCAAGTTCAACGTAATACGTTCGCCAACATTGAAATTCATTCACAGTTACCCCTAACTCCCACTCTCTTCTGCGTTCTGTTATCGTACAGTCTCGTAAGGTCTCAAGGGTTCGTACCTACTTACCTGCGCTTTCGTCAACGTCACTTAGGCGGGCGAAGCCTTAACATTGCCGCACCCTCCTTCTCCAACACCTCGAGCTTTGTACATCATTCATACCTCCTGAAAGTGTAATAGCTTGCACGTACTACAAGTCACTTGTAGTCTAACCTGAGGCCATGGCGTATAAGACGCCCGTGAAGGAGCCTATCGCCATCATCGGCGCTAGTTGCCGCTTTGCTGGTAGCGTTGGCTCGCCGGCAGAACTTTGGGAGGTTCTTTCCAAGGCCCCTGATCTTTCACGAGAAATTCCACCCGAAAGGTTCAACGCCAAGGCGTTCTACCACGCTGATGGAGAGTACCACGGCACGACAAATTCTATCAAGGCCTATTGGATTGATGACCATCACTATTTCGATGCGGCCTTCTTCAACATCACGCCTAAAGAAGCGGAGGCTGTTGACCCCCAACAGCGACTGCTCCTCGAAGTCGTCTATGAGGCGCTGGAATCCGCCGGCCTTGACCTGAACTCCTATTATGGAAAGAAGGTGGCTGTATTCTCCGGTGTCATGACTGCCGACTACGATACCCTGTCTCAGCGAGACGAGCTTTTGACAAGCCAGTATTACGCTACCGGAAATGCTCGTTCGATCATTTCGAACCGTGTCTCGTACTTCTACAATTTCCAGGGCCCATCCATGACCGTGGACACCGCTTGCAGTTCGAGCTTGGTAGCTCTGCATCAGGCTGTCTTGAGCTTACGTTCCGGTGAATCGGTTTTGGCCTGTGTAACGGGCACGAACGTGATGATGACGCCGGAACAGTTCCTCGTGGAGTCCAGTCTACACATGCTTAGCCCAACCGGAAAGAGCCGAATGTGGGATGCATCTGCCGATGGCTATGCAAGAGGAGAAGGCATTGCCGCAATGCTGTTGAAGCCCCTATCTAAGGCTTTGGCGGATGGTGATAATGTAACCGCCATCATCCGTGAAACCGGAGTCAACTCAGACGGTCGAACAAGGGGTATCACTTTACCTAACCCGAAGGCTCAAGCCCAGCTGATCAAAGACACGTACAAGAAAACCGGACTCGACTCCGCGATACCAAGCGACCAACCGCAATATTTTGAAGCCCACGGCACCGGTACTCCCGCCGGCGACCCTAGAGAAGCGGAGGCAATCTTCGACGCCTTTTCCCACGGGGTTACCAGCCAATCCTCTCCGTCAAACCACACGAAGCTATTGGTTGGATCCGTGAAAACAGTGCTCGGTCATACAGAAGGTGCTGCCGGATTAGCCGGATTGCTGAAGGTCATACAATCTATGAAGCATGGGCTAGTGCCGCCGAATCTTCATCTAGACTCGATCAATCCTAACGTACGGCCGTTCTGCGCGCGACTTGAAGTACCAACCTCGCTTGTCCCCTGGCCTTCCCCGCCAACTGGTCAACCAAAGAGGGCCAGCATAAATTCTTTTGGATTCGGGGGTACCAACGCCCATGCTATCGTCGAGTTGTATGATCCACTCATCCATGGTGCAATTTATGGCAAGCCGGCCTGTGAAGAGTCGAGTTGCGATCCACAACGTTTCGAACAAGCTCGCTACAACTTTGCAATTCCTCTTTTCCTATCCGCCGCATCCCAGAAATCGTTACGGGATGTCGTTGCATCGTACAGAGATTACCTCCTAACACATCCTGGAGTTTGCTATTACCAGTTAGCATGGGCAATATTCACCCGCAAGACAGCCTTGCCGTATCGTCTAGCGTTGTCCGCAAACTCAAGGCACCAAGCGCTTCGAGGGCTTGAGGAAATTCTAAATAAATCTCCTAGCAGCATAGGTACCCGAAGCACAGCCCTGAGTGGGGAGAGTCCGAAGATACTTGGCGTATTTACGGGCCAAGGCGCACAGTGGACTACAATGTCTAGGTCGTTGTTTCATGCTAACACGGTGTATCGAAACACCATCCGTGACCTTGACAGGGTACTAGAGTCCTGTCAGAACCCTCCAGACTGGACTTTGGAAGGCCAAATCATGGCTGAGGGCGACCAATCTCTAGTTCATGTTGCGGCCATATCTCAACCTCTTTGTACCGCCATACAAATTGGACTGGTCGATCTTCTAAGAGAGCTTGGTATTGGCTTCCACACCGTAATCGGCCATTCTTCCGGGGAGATTGCCGCAGCCTATGCGGCAGGGAGACTCTCTGCGAGAGATGCGATCTTGATCTCGTACTACCGGGGTTATCTAGCCCACCTAGCCGGTGGTTCTGAAGGCCAAAGGGGCGGCATGCTCGCAGCAGGGTTATCCGAAGAAGAGGCACTTCAGTTCTGCCAAGCATCTGCATTTAATGGCAGATTGCATGTGGCTGCGAGTAACGCGCCGTCAAGTGTCACGCTTTCGGGAGATATCGAGGCAGTCCAATCAGCCCATGAGGAGCTGGCGAAGGGCACGAAGTTTTCTAGGATTCTTCGAGTGGACTCGGCCTACCACTCGCCACATATGTTTAAACCTGGTGCTAAATATGTTGAGGTCCTGCAGGGTATCGGTATCAAGCCAGAGGCTCGGGGCAAGGGGCCAATCTGGGTATCTAGCGTTCACGGAAACCCCGTGGATGGTGACGAGGAGCTTAGCACATTATACTGGAGGGATAACATGGTGAATATGGTACAATTCCACAAAGCCACCGTAAATGCAGTCTCACAATATGGCCCTTTTGATTGTGCTTTGGAAGTTGGCCCCCACCCGGCTCTCAAAGGACCAGTTGCGCAAACCCTGAAATCTCTTGGGCATAAACTTCTTTACTCAAGTCTGCTGGACCGGTCCAAGGACGACGCGGATGTCTTTTCGGACTTCTTGGGTTTCATGTGGACTCATTTCGGTATTCCGAAGTCTAACCTCAGCACATATATTCAAACGTCCCCTGTTTCCGGTGTCCTCGGAACGCGTCTTACCAACATCCCAGCATATCCTTGGGACCATTCTCGAATATACCATCGAGAATCGAGAATCTCCAGACAGTTCCATCACAAATCGGCTATACCCCATGAGTTGCTTGGCGTTCGGACCAGAGATGATAACGAACATGGGCTTCGCTGGCGTAACATGCTGAGGCTGGAGAAGCTACCCTGGGTAGAACATCACACATTCCAGGGTCACGCTCTTCTTCCCGCTTCGGCATACTGTATCATGGCGTTCGATGCGGCTCAGAGCATCCTCAATGGGAAGAATGCATCTGTGATTGAACTGCACAACCTGCAAATTTTAAGTGGGATCAACGTCGAGAGAGAGTCTGCCGGCGTCGAGGTCCTGTTCACCCTCACTGTCATTCCGCAGAAAAAGGAAGACGATCGTAACTCGGCCATAAAGGCTAACTTCACTCTGGCCTCATGCCCCGCTGATGGGACTACAATAATGAGACTGAACATGACAGGGAATCTCATAATCCACCTCGGGGAGCCTACCTTGAACGCCTTGCCATCGCGACGCGCATCTCGGTCCGAGGCATTCAGTGCTACACCCGAATCTTTCTATAAGATGATGGAGCAGACAGGATTGGTATATACTGGGCCTTTCAGAGCTCTGAAATCTATCAAACGCCGATACAATTACTGCTCGGCAACGTTAGGACGTTGGCACGCAGGTGATACCACCACACTGTCTATCAGCCCTGCTACTCTAGACTGCTGTTTCCAATCTGCATTTTTGACTTACGCCTTCCCTGGAGATAGGTAGGTTTCATGAAAATCAACCCCCTGGATGGCTGGTGTTAACTAATATGAAATAGATCCCTTTGGACCTCTTTTCTTCCCGTACACATCGATAGCGTGCGCTTTAATCTTGCTAGGAGCAAGAGTCCCGACTTAACGGTGGACAGTCATATGACAGATATCCAACCGTCTACGCCTAATTCTAAGGCCACATTTGACGTCGACATAAACATATTCGACGAAGACGGAAAAATGGAGATACAAGTTGAAGGGCTTAGAGTTGCTGCTCTGGCCCATACACTGGCGAAGGACGATTATGAAATGTATCTTCATACTATTACGGACATCGACCCCTGTGACGAGATTATTCTAGGGGAAAGTGATCGGGAGCAAATTGCGCCGGGTTCTCTATATGATGCAAACCTCGTGGAGACTTGCGCACGAGTTGCTACGTTCTTCGTCAGAGACAGGCTCGGCGCGCATGCACAGTTATCGTCGGATCTCGACCGTTACTATGTAAAGCTGGCGAAGTCATTTCCGCCAATCCTAGGAACGATCGGCTCTGATTATTGGCCTTCTGACACTAAGGAGACCATAGATGCCCTTATACGACATTCCCAGTTTTACGACCGGCTCACCCTAATCAGCCTCCTAGATAACTTTGCGCCGGATTTTGTGTCCGACTTTCTGGTTGCCCTTGTCAAGAAGACGGTTTATTTATCACCGTCCCATTATCGGGTTGGGAGGATTATGAAGCAGATAGCCCATCGCTACCCTCGAATGAACATGCTTAGTATCATTGGGTCCGAGGTGGAGGTCATGGTCGAGGTTCTGTCCGCCATAAGCCCGTCTTTTTGCTCATTTACTATCTGCCACACGGCGGCTCCCAGCTCACCCGGCCACGTGCAGCTGGAAGAATTACCAAGTAGGAAAGTTCTTTCATTACTACTTGACCCGAAGAAAGACCTAGGAACACAGCTCGGGTCGGACAAAATTTACGACCTGGTTCTGCTATCGGTTTCAGAGCTCGAGGGCGGAAATTTCCCTGACTCACTCAAGAATATCCGTGCCGTGATGAGACCAGGGGGCTTCCTGGTGTTGGTACAGCTACCAAGCAGCCGGACGAGCCAGTTCCTCCACAGGTCGAATCATCCGGATGCCGGGGCGCAGGCACCGACTCCGCCGCAATGGCCGGACGCTCTCGATATATACGGCTTCGTTCGGGTTGCCAGAAACTGCGACCAGTCGTGTGGCCCTGGTTATACCATCATGGTTAGACAGTTGGACACCCCGGATCTCGATTTTGTCAGACAGCCCAGTCTAGCTAATGGTAGACTCTTAACAAGCCACTTGCTCATCGTCGGTTGCAACGATGTATGCAGCTCCGCGGTGGCCGGTACCCTAAAACAACGTCTTTTTCCGTCGTGTGAGAAAATATCTCTAAGAGCAACATTTGGCGACGCCGACTCGCAGGTCCTCAGTAGCTGCACGGCCGCCATCATTCTGGCAGATTTAGACGAACCACTGATGTTAAACATGACACAGCAGACACTAGATCGATTGCGCGATCTCTTACGCCCAAACATGTACGTCCTCTGGATTCTGTTTGATTCACGGTTCGGAAACCCGGATCATGCGGCAACTCTGGGCTTCACCCGTACAGTCTCGGCCGAAATTCCGAGCCTTAGGTTACAAGTACTCGACTTGGATGAGGTTATGGGATCCGGAGATCTCATAGCCGACAACTTTATTCGCCTCTTGGCGGCGAGGGAGGCTGACGATAACGTTCTTTTATCAACCGAAAGAGAAATACATGTGCAGGATGGGCGACGGCTTATCCCCCGTGTTGTGCCCCTGAAAGAATCGAACGATGGAGTCAACTCTATGCGCCGGGTCATCTCTAATCAGAGAAGCTCTCTCCGCGAGTGTATCGAGATTATACCGCGGCCCATTCCTGATGGCGCTGTTCACTTCGAGGCTAGACTAGGAAGTGCCAGCTCCCGGCACCGGGGCCCGGATCAGTTCTTAATTCGGGTAGATTACAGCTCAGTTGAAGGGTTCAAACTAAACGAACACACTAAAGCACATATGTGTTTCGGTTATAACTTGACCACGGGTGAATTTGTTATAGCCGTATCCGAGGTTAACGCGTCATACGTCCTGCTTCTGGACGACCAGCTATATCCCATTAAGCCAGTCGCCAATATCGGACTACCCCTCATCTCCCTGGCTATGAGATATCTAACAGCCGAGCTGATTGCGGCTCAGGCTGGCGAACGGAATATCGTCCTGATCGACTCAGACTCTGCTCTTGTCCAGTGTGTAACAGAGATAACATCGACCAAGCATAAGGGAAATACTGTCTTTTGGTACTCTACGGGCCGTTTTAACAATGGGGAAAAGCAAACCCCTTTGTTCTTGCATCCTCGTGCGTCGGCAAGAGATATCAAAGCGATATTCCCACCGACAGGGGGGGCCATCTTCGACTTTCAGACGCAGGGACGCGAGGATTTATCGCAGCTAATCAGGGATCTGCTTCCTCTAAACTGCGAGTATCATTCCAACCCTTCATTCCATAGAGTTCGCGACACGCCTAAAGATAGCACACAGCAGGATCACCGTTGGAAAACCAGGTGGAGAGTGGCGGTGCAAAGAGCCTTGAAATCGGATATCGCAGGCCCACAAGGCCACACTGACTTCAAAACTATCTCTCTTCCGTCTCTACAGTCTCATACAGAAGCCTCGCCAGTGCCCTTGGCGGTCGTCGATTGGACGGCTGACCGTAATTTAGAGCTCACCACCAAGTACTTCGCGGCGGACCAGTTCTTCCGCCCAGATAGGACGTACTTACTGGTCGGTCTGACCAAAGACCTGGGCCAGAGCTTATGTTCGCTGCTCCTTAAGCGCGGAGCTAGGAACATTGTCCTAGCCAGTCGTAATCCAAACATGGGTCTTAAGTGGGTTAGGGAGTTGGCACAGGGTTATGCCGCGAGGATTGAGGTGCGCAGGTGCGACGCCACCAATCTCAACCACGTACAAGCGTTGAAGAAAGACCTGTCAGAGGCTATGCCTCCAGTAGGCGGAGTGGCAAACGGTGCTATGGTTCTCGATGACCGAATTTTTGCCCAGATGGACGCGGAAACCTGGGAAAGAGTGCTCCGTCCCAAGGCCGTCGGTTCGCTGAATCTCAACATCGTTTTTAACGATCCTGATCTTGAATTTTTCATCATGACGTCGTCGTTTGCCGCAATCGGCGGCCATCCGGGCCAGTCAAACTACGCAGCTGCTAATATGTACATGAATGGGTTAGCAGGCCAGCGACGCCGCCTCGGGCTTGCAGCTTCGGTGTTGAATATTGGCGTGATCTACGGTCTCGGTTTCTTACAGCGCGAAAAGGAGCAGCTGTATGCTGGGCTTGAGCGAGAGGGATATCCCCCCATCTCAGAGCGTGACATCCATCATATGTTCCTCGAAGCCGTGCTTGCGGGCCGCCCCGAACGGGTGGCTCCGATCGATTTGACAACTGGTCTCCGTCGGTTTGACCCTGCAGATCCTAATCCTTTGCACTGGCACCAGGATCCTCGTTTTAGCCACTATAGCCGTATAGATAGCGAGGATGTTGCCGCCTCGACCACGGAGACTCGGAAAGGCCTGAAAGATATCATTGCGGACCTGACGGAACTAGCCGATATCGCGGAAGCGATCCTAACCGCATTTACGGAGAAGTTGCGGACCCTCCTCCAACTGCCCGAGGACGCCGTGATCCCAGCTCAGAGTATATCCGAGTTGGGCGTGGACTCTCTTGCAGCGGTCGAGATTCGCGGGTGGATCTTCAAGATGTTTGCGAAAGACGTTTCCGTTATTAAGCTGCTCGGTGGTACTAGCATACAGAAACGTAAGTTAATATTTAGCACCCCCTCCACCCCCCCTTTTTTTATATATACCTAGGTATGTATATGAGCATGCAACATGCTAACCATTATCGATAGTGTGCACAGAGCTATCTGAACAGATAGTCATCGACCGTAGCAAGGCCCAAAGTGGTAAAGCATGATGATCCGCTATACCCTCCTATCGATAGTCTTGCCACTTGTCTCAGGCATGAGAGATCTAAAGTACGCCTCATCAATTTTCATGTCTTCCTAAGCAGCATGGTATAAGGCTGGACTCTTGCTATCCTTTAGCACCGGACTGCGGATGGCCGTATCTTGGGGCGTTATCAGGAAGGTGGTCTTCGGAGCTGTTTTGCCCTTGTGAGTAAACTAAAGGTTACGTCTCCAACTCGGATCGATTTCAGAATTAGGTTCCAATGACGAAGAGGTCCGGTTTACCCGCCTATGTACCTACACACATATACCCTTGCAGTAGTAGAAAATACAGAATGCCAAATCCCGAAGAGGTTCGTAAACAAAGTCGCGTAGGGAATTTGAACTTTTGAATCTCGCAAAAGCAACAGTTGGCATAACTTGGAGGGCCGGGGACGGCAGCTAATTTACTAGTGAGCGGGACTTATTTCGTTCATCGTTCGTATTAACTCGCACACAACAAGGATACTACTCTGCTGTCGTCGCATTATCTAGGTACGCAAAAAGAAACTTGTCCTAGCTCATGACTTCTCCAGCCTCTTAGCGACGGTACCCCAGTTAATAACGTTCCAGATAGCGTTGAAGTACTCGGCCTTGCGATTCTGGTATTGTAGGTAGTAGGCGTGCTCCCACGCGTCAATGCCCAGTAGCGGGATATAGTTACCAGTGACGGGGTCCTGATTTGGCCTAGTGAGGACTTGCAGGGTGCCGGCAGACTTGTCCTTGACAAGCCAAGCCCAGCCGCTTCCCTGGATGCCGGCGAGGGCGGTGTTAATCTGCTTCTTGAGGGTGTCGAAGGAGCCGAAGTCCTTGTTGATGGCGGATTTCAGAGCACCCTCGGGCTCACCACCTCCTCCCTTGTTGTGCGGGGCCAAGTTCTCCCAGAACAGCGTATGGTTCTTATGGCCACCACCGTTGAAGTTGAGCAGGGGGGCGACGGCGGCAGCTTGGATCTCGTCGCCCTTGGCCTTGGCCTCTTCGATAGTCTCTAATGCGCTATTTAGGCCATTGACGTATGTCTGGTGATGGCCCTTGTGATGGAGCTCCATGATTTTGCCCGAGATGTAAGGTTCAAGCTCGCCATAGTCATCTGGGCAGCGCATGTTAGCCGACTGAGTGCTCTATAGGTTGGGTTTCTTGGAATACCGTGCGCATCACTCACAGGAGAGATCGGGTAGGGTTGCCTTTCCTCTGACGAAGGAGGTGCCGGCCAAAGAAGCGATGCCAGGCTTAACGGCGCTAGCACGCAAAGCAGCTCGCACGGCGGGGGCTGTTCGAAATAGCGCTGTGGCCATCTTGATTGATTTCAGACGGAGTGATGTTATATCTGCAGGCTACCTATGCTTGTAATAAGAAGAGGAAGGGGGGGAAGGAAGGGAGGAGAGAGGAAAAGAAGTTGAGATTGGAGATGAGGATGGAATAAGTAGAGGAGGAGGAGGAGGGAGAAGAACAGGTCGGTTAAGTTCTACCTCAAGGAAGCTTCGGTAGCTAAATAAAATCTATGCTGCAAGCTCTACTCCATACATCTCAAGGTACAATGCATGTACCTACCTACCTAGGTCGGTGGCCTATAAAACTATAGAATGGTGCCTACATTTAAGTATGTGATGTACCTAGCTAGGTAGGTAAGAGCCGTGCTGGTCGCACCTCGGATCATTTTCATCTTAGGTACAGCAGAACGAGCGGGAATGATGTCAACCAACACCAAAGTATCCTAATATTTACGAACCATTGCAGGGGATTGAGGGAAGCTACTACGTATTTCCGAGCTGTCAACTGGGCGCGTGGTGGGGCTGGCGGGGCATGGGAAGCTTCTTCGGCCTCTGAATTGGGACGAAAGGATCTAATAAGTACCTAGGTACGAGTGCGATCGCAGCAAAACTACCATCAACGTTCCGTCATGCGTTAGCAGAGCGATTACATAAAGTTTCCAAACGTTTCTTGCACTAACGATGTACCGCTGACGATGTACTTACTACCTAGGTATTAGTGCTACACAGTACATGCCTAGATGTACCTATGTAGGTACATGTAGGCACCTAGGTAGGTATAGATACCTACCTAGGTAGGTAGATAGACTTTCCTAGCCTACGTGGATCGTTGAATTTATTTCTTTTCTTTTTTTTTTGTTATCGAGATCCTCCCACCGACAACGATCGCGGAATGAAGCGTCGTCTTCCATTCACTTCCAAGGGCTCGTCTGCAACATGTCCTACTACGACATAGACGCGATACTTACTGATGCCGAGGTCAGTGAATCTTATTCACGTCTAATCCGCCCCTGGTTTACGGAGTACACCTAACAGCCCTCTTATCAGAAAGTTCCTTGCACATTTGAGCTTGACGTATCCGAACTCGGTTATCTCAACAACAATCCGTCGCAGCCACTCAAGTCCGGCACCTCGGTTGGCCTACCGCTATGGCTCGCCGAGCCCCTCGCTCTCACCAGTATGTCCCAGGGCAGGTCAGAGGAGGATTCCAAGTCATTCGTCTCTCTTAACCTCCCGCCTTCGCTATCGAACGAAGTCATGTCTGCTCTGAAGGCAGACCCCCGTGCCGTCCCCCTCCGGGACCAGTCCCACAACTTCTATGGCCTCGGAACGCGTATGCTCGACATATTTGAAGAGGGGGAAATATGTGCCATCCTCCGTAGAACCTTCGTAACGAGAGCTGCTGAAATCGCACTCCACGCTAGGAAAGCCGGCGCTACCGAGGACATGGGTGTTGGTGCCGGCGAGGAGTTCTTGAGAGGACTAGAGGAGTGGGAGAGGAAATTATTTAGGAAAGCCCACGAGGGTACCAAAGCGACCAAAGAGTGGATGGAGGGCATCAAGAAACATTGACGGCCTAGCCCATCCTGACCTCCCCCGCCCCCCCAGTGTGATATGCCATTAAAACACCACCCGCCGACACAATTTGAAGATCCGACTCTGCGGCCCGGCCACTGCAACCCGATCACTGCAACTATGGGCACACTGGGGTAGTATGGTTTGCCACATCTCCTTCATCTTGCGGCTGGATAGATAGGTAGGTATCTACTCAAGCAGAGGGTTGCAAGAATAGCAATCATACCTAGGTGACCTATTTTGCTATGGACGGTAACTACCCGAGTACCTAAGATACCTAAGATTCTGATCAGGAGTCTATGGATGAATATTAGTAAACGTAGAAAGCTTGATATTTCTTGTTTCTTCCTAAAGAAAAAAAAAGTACCTCGACAGTGTAGGAGCTGGCAAGGGGTAACACAAAGAAAAGGGGAAACATAGGTACCTAGGTAGCTATGAATATTAGGTACCTATTACGATGTGCCTATATAGGTAGATACCTAGGTAGGTAGGTATTATGTAGTGCCTACGAACGTATATGTAGGTACTATGTACCTATCTATGTACTACGTACGGTTAATTAGGTAGCGTACACACACAATGCCATGCGATACAGCACGGTACATATGTGGTACGTAGGTAAATATATGTATCATCGGCCGCTATAGGTACCTACCTACCTAGGTTCGTGGTATCGATAAGGCCAAAAGTCAACGAACGAAACAACAATCACGTAATTACCTAGGTAACCTACTATCGCGTTCCATACTTCTTCCAATCTACTATTACTTCTACCATACGCAATAAGAAAAAACTAGAAAATCAAAGCATTCACACTGATACGCCGTACGCCTCGCCGCCCACTCGGCACCCAGATATGTACCTATGCAACCTAGTCTGATAAGCGCAAAATCCCTTCCCGATATCCGCGCACGATAATACCAACAATATGTCTTTCGATCCCGGGAAGATATCCAAGGCCGATGCTGCCGCCTATACATCGTCCGAAGACGACGACGAAGACAACGACGAATACCCGCAGCCATCCGCCGACCCACATGCTGATGAGTTCTTTGACCTGAACCCTCGCAAACGAAGACGAACCGGCCGCAATGCTAAAGAAAGTGCCGCCTTGGGAATATTTGGCTCTGAAAGTGAGGACGACGGGCCTGGAAGGAGGTGGAAGTCCAAGAGGGATTTACGCCATAGGAATGTTGCTTTCGTTTCCGCCGGTCGGGAAGACCTGAATCAGAATCTAGACGATGACGCCCAAGATAATAAGGGCAAAGAGGAAGACGAAAAGGAAGATGACGATGAAGATGAAGATGAAGATGAAGATGAAGATGAAGATGAGGAAGAGCTTGGCGTCCACCTTGGCCTAGGCGCCAAACCGTCTACGTCACAAATGCCAGAGGGCAATAACGAAGACACAGACGAAGATGAAGACGAAGATGGAGACGTGACGGGAATTGGCCTGGGATTCGGGACCTCCTCGCGTGGACTAGGTTGGGCGCCGTCCGCGCGATCACAACCAGCCCCGACCGCTGGCGAGACACCAAGCAGGCCACCGAAAATTAAGGCAACATACGACGGAACCACCCCCTTAGGGAAAGGCTTCGTTCCTTCTTCTGCGAACGAGCCCGTCCTGAAAGCGAATCTTAAAGATGGCGCTCCCTCGGCACCTCAGAGCCCTAAGCCAGGCGCGTTCGGTGGTAAAAATAAGGCTAAGTCATTTGCCGCCCGTATGATGGAAAAAATGGGTTACGTGGAAGGCCAGGGCCTGGGTGCTCAGGGCCAGGGGCGAAGCGGTATAATAGAAGCAACTCTGCGGCCGCAGGGCGTTGGTCTCGGCGCTGTGAAGGAGAAGTCGGAGCAAGAACGGAAAGAGGAGAAGCGGCAAGCCCGCATGCGGGGAGAGGAGGTCGTCGACTCGGATGAGGAAAGAAAAGCAAAGCGCGAGAGGAAGAAGAAAGGGGTTCTGGACAGCGCAGCCGGAAGCGGCGCGAGCACCCCGAGGAAGCCAAAGACGAAATATCTCACCGTTACCGATATTCAGAAAGCCGCGCCGGGTCTAAACATTCCGGATGCCTTCGTTCCAATACTAGACCTTACCGGGCGCGATCAGAAGCTCCTGACATCTAGTTCGGGCTTATTGACTCCTACGACTGGTACCGAAGTGGCCACGCAGGCGGAAGCACGTAAGTTGGCAAGGCGCGCCCAGGGGGATCTGGCGGCATTCGTGGAGGAGTGGAAGAGCCTCGAAGAGCGTAAGGCATGGCTTTCTATGGAGCAAGCGCAGCGTCAGCAAGAGCTCGACGAATTAGAGAGCGCTTTCTCGGGACTCGCTTTGTTCTCATCCGTCCTGGATGAGGTTAACCAAGCGGCTCATGATAGGAATTGGGACCTGGTCATTGCCGGGCTCAAGAAAGTCGAATCTGCAAAATCGACCCACGGCGACGAAGAGCTAGCAGCCCTTGCCGTCTCTGTTATCCATCCTTTCCTGAGGGATGCCGTTCAGGGGTGGCAACCCTTAGACGACCCGAGACTGGGGAATTTTGCCTCAGATCTCTCCGCTATTCGGGGTTTGTTGGGTCTCTCCAAGCATCTTGGTGAGAATACTATCTCAAAGTGGCAGGACGTCGAAATCGACGGCACGCACCGCTACCACACAAGGTCGGCAACGCCTTGGGAGAGCATGATATATCAGATCATTTTCCCCAAACTTGTGACAGCAATTTCCCAAGAATGGAACGTCCATGACGCCGGGCCGCTTCTAGATGTTTTGGAGAAGTGGGCACAGCTTCTACCCGAGTTTGTTCGCCTACAGCTCCTCGAACAAATCGTAAGGCGGCTCGAGAGTGGCATCAGTGGCTGGAAGCCTAAGAAGAGACATGAGAATCTGCATATATGGCTCTTCCCTTGGCTCCAGCATCTTCCGGTTCATCATCTCGAGCCCAAGGGGACGGGGCTAGTCGGGGAGGTGCGGCGCAAATTTAGACAGCTAGTAGACGGGTGGGATTTTTCGAAAGGCGTAGTACCTGGCCTCAAGCAGTGGAAGGACGTATTCCGGCCGACTAAGGAACAGGACCAATGGCGACCCTTGGTTATGCACCACATCCTCCCGGGTCTCTCAAGGTACCTGCGGGCCAATTTCCGCGTCGACCCAAGCGATCAAGAACCGTATCTGGAGACGCTCAACAGGGCTCTAAAATGGACAGACGTGGTCTCTACGTCTCTAGTAGGGGAGGTCCTTGTTTCTGAAGTGTTCCCTATGTGGCACGAGATTCTCTATCAGTGGCTTACTAGCGCGGAGGCCAATTACGAGGAAATTGGCTCGTGGTTCGAATGGTGGAAGGATCAGGCGCTGCCAGATGAGATATCATCTTTGCCGAGCGTCTCGGCTGAGTTCGAGAAGGGCATGATCTTGATCGAGACCGCTCTTGACCTCGGTGCCGATGTAAGAGCCAAGCTTGCCCGGCCGGACGGGCGGCCGGCCCATCGACCGCAGTCCCGCTCTCGCAAGCCGAAAACGGACAGGAAACCAGCGCTAGAACGCCCGCCACAGCAAATGCCGGATAAGCCAGAGCCGACGTTCCGCGACGAGATCGAATGTTGGTGCCAGGAGAACGATCTTCAGTTCATACCAATCCGCAAAGCTAACGAAGAAGGCAAGCACTACTTCCGCATAACAGCTCGCATGGATGGCAAAGGGGGGGTGCTAGCATACTTCAGAGGCAGCGATACCTTGGCCGTTGAGTCCCGCAAGACGAATCTAGAGTTGAAACGAGACGCAAAGGAGGATTGGGGCCTGCTGATCGAGCCTCTATACCAGGAAGTGGAGCAAGGCGGGAAAGGATAGAGATTCTCGAACAAACTGGCGAATGCCCCGGTAGGAAAAGGGGAATCGGGAGTCAACGATTCGCAAATTCGCGCATTCGTTTGCTCGCTCTCTACGTCTCTTTACTATATTCGCTATATTCACTATAGCATTGTTCCGTTCATTACATACCAAGGTAGGTAGGCATATACACCATGTTACGTCGTATTGAAGACACCGAGCCGAACAGCACCGTGTCAGTGAATAGGAGAAACCAACCTCTCTAATTTCTCTCCATGCTTCTTGACTGACACATAGAACGTGGATAACACATCTACTAATGATAAACCGTCTGCTTAGACTACCACTGGATACTTACCTATTGGATTAGACCTATTGGATTAGATACATTAAAGATTTATAACGTGCTTGCCCCTATGTAAACCGCACGCTAGGTTGATGTCCGAAGTTGGATAGGTTAAGGGGGACGATGGAAGGTATCGCAACCGTTTCCCTCTTACAGGTCGCCAAGGTAAGTGCCGTATAATGACGACGAATAGAGTAAATCATTTAACTGTGCTTTCCCTCATATCTTGCAGAAGCTTCAACCCACGCTGAACCCCCTACTGTATCCGTTATCCCCGTCCTATTCCTCTCTCTTCTCTCTTCACTCTCTCTTTTCTTTTCTTTCTTTCTAGAATTCTTTTTTTTTTTTTTTTCGTCTTCTTAACAGTAACTACAACACACCAACCACCGCCATCAATTCGCGATCCTACTTCATAGCTTAATTTCATAGCAAACATTGTATGCGTTAACCATCTTCCGTTCTATAGTATATTGAATACTTTCAAGAGCCCCGAGCCCATTGCCGAGTTACCCTTTAGCCACGCCTTGCCCTGCTCCTCCGGCTACCATGGTCTGTCCAGGAAAGCTGCAAAGGCTAGCTCTCCTGGCCTTACCCATGGCTAGCTCCGCTTCGGCGTATCCTCTCCTACCCGAGGGTAACGCGAATCACAACATTGGGCGGTATATTGTCACCCTCAGAAATGGATTGGACCCATCAGTCGTGGAGGACCACATGCAGTGGGCGGCCAATGCACACTTTCGCAGCAACTCACACATGGTGAAAATGGGAAGGCGATGGAATATTGGATCGTGGAATGCTTACTCATGCACCCTGGACGACGGCACCCTCGCCCAGATCAATAGCGACGACGCGGTGGAGTTAGTTGAAGTTAATAGCCCAGTTTTCCCAATGAAACATGACAGACAAGAGAATGCGCCTTGGGGCCTAGCGGATATTTCTCACCGAGCGATGAACCACACGGATTATATTTACGATTCGAGAGCCGGCGAAGGCACATATGCGTATATCCTCGACACAGGGCTCCTGACGACGCACGAAGAGTTCGAGGGCCGCGCCTCTTTAGGTTACAACGCCGTTGGTGGCCAGTTCGTCGACGAAATTGGTCATGGGACGCACATCGCTGGAACCATTGCGGGCAAGACATTGTATAGTATTCTCGAACCTCTCCAAGTTTCCGAGAGATGACGTTGCTGATCACCCCGCAGCGGCGTCGCAAGGAAAGCAAAGCTCGTTTCGGTCAAAATCTTCACAGATTACAAGGCGTACACATCAGATCTTCTCGAGGGGCTCCACTGGGCAGTCCACAACATCACGAGAGGACAGCGCCAGGAGGTGTCCGTCATTAACATCAGTGCCGGCGGAGAGGTGAGGGAATCCGTAAACCGAGCGGTCGAGGAGGCATATAAGCAAGGCGTGCTCTCCGTTGTGGCCGCTGGAAACTACGACGTAGACGCCCGTGGAATCTCGCCGGCTTCTGCGCCAAACGCCATAACCGTTGGTTCTATAGGCAGGAGTCGTTCCCGTTCCGGGTTCAGCGACTGGGGCGAGCTGGTCGACATCTTCGCCCCGGGCGAAGGAATCATGTCCGCGTGGATCCGTAGCAACAAGGACACGCGTACCCTCGACGGTACAAGCATGGCCACACCTCATATCTCCGGTCTTGTCCTGTATCTGAAGAGTCTTATTCCGTACCGGATGCGGACACCAGCCGATAGTGTCAACGAACTACGGCGGCTGTCAACGAACGGGGTCGTCGGTGATGCCAGGGGTTCCAAGAATCTCCTTGGCTTCAACGGCAACGGCGTAGTCATCCTCACGGGGGACTGAGCACAATCGCCGCTTCACGCGGTTTGCTTAAGCCCGGGAGCAGACATAGATGCCGTTTCATAAGCCAGGTCTACCCGATAAAGAAGCTTAGCAAGATGGGCTCGGGTGATGGAACATGTGGTTTCTTTTTCCTACTACACACGGGAGTCAGTCCTAATACGCCCCGGGGCAGTAATAGAATAGTAATACATAACCCCAATATTATACAAAACCAGGTAGACATGCTTCATAGTTCGTATTGCTTGGCTAGGCTTGGTATTTCGCTCAACCTAAAGCATAGTCTACGCGACATGATGTGGTGGTCTGGGTTTTTGGGTGTAACGGGTCGCCCGGAAAGGAGGCGAGAAGGTTGGCCATACAATCATATGGCTTACCAACTGAAATACTTAAGGCGTCAACGAGGGGTTGTGAAGCGGGATCTGAAGCGCGCCCACCAATCATCATACCAACCAACTAACACCTACCTAGGCAACGTAGCCCGGATTCTACCTTCGAACTGACATAGAATGATACCACGATTTTCAAGGTTCAACAATTCGTCCAACGCCTGCGGACTAACCATAGACATGGATGGGTATCTAGGTAGATTATATTTAGTAGGCACGAGCCCAACGTAAAGCCAAGTCGCTTTCGCATTTGAGTATATTTCTTTGTACACTTCCCAGCGGCCTCCATCAAAAATACATCGTCTCCGAACGGAATAAATCTACGTACAGCTTCGCAACTTAGAATAAAACGTTTAATAATCGCCTCCATGCAGGCATGGCGGCAAGCTGGGCACGGTACGCGTTGACCTCGTCCCAGTCGATCTCTCGTCGCCCGGTGTCCACGTCAATCTGGGACGTGCGAAGCCAACCGGTACGCTTCCATGCATAACCTATGGCCCAGAACAACATCACGACGGGTAGTGCGAGGTATTGTTGGAAGAAACCCTGCACGTCGTTGAAACCGGTTTGTTTTGGAGGGCAGATGGCGACATAGAACTAAAGTAGGGTCAGTAAACAAGACATCAAATTGCACATCGTAGACGGAGCTTACCTGGGCAACTAAGACTAGGAAAACTAGAATCAATCCGAGCCACGAACCCCAAACACCGCCGATCGCTTTGAATGGGATTTCGTCTAGGGTGTGACCGTGATAGGCCCAAGCTCTTCGGAAACGAATGTGTGATAAACAGATAGAACCCCAAGTGAACAAAGCAGCGAGACCAGACAGAGCTTGTAGCCACGTGAAAATGTCCGGGCCGGCGGCGGCTAAATTGATGTAGGCGAGCAGGCCAAAGGCGAGAAGTAAACCGACAGAGAAGGTAGGACGACCGCCGCGGTCGACGTAGGAGAAAATCTTGGGGGCATAACCCTGCTGGGCGAGCGCGGTAAGGGTACGGCTTCCGCCGTACACCCCCGACACGCCGATGGACACGACCGAAACCAAGATAATGAAGTTCATGAAGTGGTTGAATCCGTTCAGGTTAGCATATTGGCCAACTAGCACGAAAGGCGACGCGGCAACGGTAGTCGAATCGGCGTTGAGGAGATGTTCGTCAGTGCTGGGGACCAGCAGGCCCACAAAGGTAAGACCGAGGATATAGAACCTAAGATATATGTCCTCATTAGGGCGGACCCTCCTTGAGATGGTAACGAGACGCTGGTCGGATCGGGGAACTTACAAGGTGATACGCCAGAAGACCTGTTTAATGGCGCCCGGAAGGGATTTGGCGGGATTGCGAGCCTCAGCGGCAGCGAGACCGACTAACTCGGTTCCGCTGAATGAAAACGCGGCTGTGACGAATACGGCGCAAAACCCGCGGAACCCATTTTGGAACGCGCCGGGGTCGTACCAAAGGCGCGCACCATAGTAGTGATCGTACCGACTACCGTCGGGACCACCTCCCAGGACGCAGACGAACGAGATAACCATGAAGACGACGGTGGCAGAAAGCTTCAAAATAGAGGCCCAGAACTCCTCCTCGGCATAGCCAAGAGTGCCGAAGATGTTGACTATGACGAGGAAGACGTAGAATATGGTAATCCAGACACCGGGGCTTATGTCCGCGTTCCAATACGCGATCGAAATAGAACAGACGGTCAATTCAAGGGGAACGACAACGGCCCATTGCAAGACGTAATTCCAGCCCATGGCAAAACCCCAGGAGGGATCAATAAAGCGAGTGGCGTAGGTGTAGAAACCGCCAGAGACGGGATACATAACGGCGAGCTCACCAAGAGCGTAAACTGGAGACGGACGGTCAATTCAAACGACCAAACATAACCTATGGCGAGAGAGTCGCTTCCGGGCAGGTGCTTCACATACCGACGTTGAACATCATGATACCGATGATCAAGAAATCAATCAGAAGAGTCGCGGGGCCCTACAAACATGCGCAATGTCAGAGCCGAGCCAGGACGCAGAGAGGAAACCAAGGAGAAGGCCAAAAAGGAGGCGATGTAGCGTGTCGTGGACTTACACCTGTATTCAAGGCAGCGCCCGAACCGACGAAGAAGCCTGCTCCGATGGAACCACCGATAGCAATCATGTGTAGATGCCGCGGCTTCATGCTCCGGTCGAGCTCGACGATGCCGGTGCCATAGTCACGCTTTTTAAAAGATTCGAGATTCAGACCGTTGCGCGTTGCCCACTTCTCGGACCGCTGAGCACCTTCGGCCTGCGTGGGCACAGGGCTAGAATAGCTCGGGAGGCCGACATCCTTCTCGTCTTTGCTGCCGCTGCTGGCGGCGGGATCGGAAGCCACCATTGTGGGCGGGAATCGGGCTAGACTACGTCGAGAGGCGCGACAAAACGATGACCGAGATAATGACCGGCGACGATGGTTCCGACACACAGGCCAAGGAGCGAGTGAATGAGAAAGAGGGTTGTTTATTCGGGGAGAGAGACGGAGAGAGGGGGTGGGAGAGAGAGAGGGAGAGAGAGGAAAGAGAAGAAAAGAAGGCTCGTTGAATCTTCCTGGCGATGGGCGAGCGAACAAACCAGGAATGCGGGAGTGGAAGTGCTAGCCAGCCCGGAAACCACCGCCGCTTGGGAGAAGGGAATCCGAATTATGAAAGTGAAGAGAGCGGAACGATGTTACAGTAAGAGGGCTGCGAGGGCGCGAGTCTGAAAGTATTTATTATTTCGAACCTGCGGATTAATCCAGGAAATCTATTCGCCTAGTAGGTATCTGCCCAGAACGTGAGAGAGGGCAAGAGTGAGAGAGATAGGATACACAAGGGTACCCCGGCTACAGGGGATACCACAAGTACAGCTGGTACAATACATACCTACATAGGTACCTACTATACGCAGCATAACATGTACATAGCTAGGTACATGTAGGTACACATTACACACACATACAGGGGGCTTGATGCGGAGAGTCAGGACATGCCCGCGTATCGACCCCAAGCAGCCAAGCAAGTGTATATCGTCTGGGCAGTGTAGTCTAGTATAGTTTAGTAAAAGTAGCGTGCTCCAGATGTACGGACATGGATGTATTATACCAATTGCAAATGCCTACTGCATACAAGTGCAACAAGGGTCTTGATAGGGTTGGTGGATCAGCGTAGGTACCTAGGTACATACCTAGCATATGGGGGTGGAGGGGACAACCCCATGCGACGGCTCACTTGCCAAGCTATCCACGATAACCGCATGAGGGAGGAAGAATGGGTTGCTGTCGTGCTGCCGAGACAGAGGAATAACAGGTTTGCCTGGTACCTTCGGTATAATATAATAATAGCACGTAATCCGTACGGACGATATACGCAACTACATGTACCTACCGAAGTAGATACCCCAAGGTACTACCTATCTCGTGTGTATGTAGGTAGGTACGTATGTATGTACCGTGCATGTGCACGTATTATCTATTATAATTTGGAAGGTTTTCCTATGACGCGTGACCGTGAGAGTAAGAGTGAGCAACTCCCCCGGAATCGAACTAGCAACCTATCTACCCAGGTACATACATAGGTAACAGGTAGGTATGTACCTAGATCTAGGTATGTAAGTAAGAAACCAGACGAGGTGGCGTGGTACTTAGATGCACATATATAGGTACTTACACTTAGGTACCTTCGGTCGGAGGCAATCTGACGACTCGCGTGATCGCGCAGCAATCGATCTTGGCCGCTCTGCCCCCAAACCATGCTACGCCATGCCACGCCAACCCGAAAACAGATGTGGCGTCGACGAAGCATGCACTATACATGATAGGTGCGTTCGCAGATATTCTGCATCCCATAGTTCCTGAACAGTTCATCGCATATTATATAGGTACCTATCTAAGGCACACGCACGTGGTAGTCGGACGGTTCTAAAAGAATCCCCCCGGGTACCTAATGTGCACGTCGAAATGGGAACAAGAGGAAAAGAAAGAAAGCAATAAATAAATAAATTATAAATAATAAAAAGAAGACGGATGGAGACAAAGAGCGCCTTCGCGGCCCTGCTCAGGCTTATCCTTCGTTATCGGCTTTTCCAATGTAAAGATTCCCTCCTCCCCCGTCCTCCTCCATCCAAGGTACCTATCATATACGTCTAGGTACGTATATACCTACCTACACGCCTACCTACGGTACCCAGGTACGACAGAAGTCATACACACACCCTTGCCTCCGGCCCGAAAGGGATTTTTATTACAAAGTAGGTAGGTAGGTACCTATTGCGTATATGTAATTTATATTGTACATAAAGAATTTCGTACCTCGCTGTAACCTCATCCAAGGCATACATGTACACGGTTTAGAGATAGGTACGTTGGTACTACGTACATGCTAATTTTCTTTTTTTCAGCTGAGGGAATTGCCTCTTTCAACACCATACCATGGTCATGGTCACGATACCCGTATCTAGTGGGTAGTCTTTGGACGAATTACTAATAACTCTATCATGCCCTAGAGCGTTTCGCTTCTTTTTTGGCGGCCGTACTATGCGCCTATGGGGCCGTGTTAGCTCGGCGCTTTATCTAAGGTTTCTGGGGGTTCCTCTTCGAGAGGATCCGCCCCTAGAGCCCATCGATCCTCCTCTAATAATTCTCTTTTATTTTCATCAACGCTCGTGGCGCCAGGGTACCTGGGAAAGAAGTTTGCTCCTGTTCGTACAGATAAGAGGTCATGGAGACGCTGACACGCTGGTTGGCTGTGGTCGGTTGCGGTCGGCTGTGGTTGGCTAAGGGCGAATTTACCAAGACCTCGCCAACCTCCTTAGATGCGCTACGCCGCACAATATCGTATATTCATTAACTTACGACAAACGATTCCCTACGCAGAGGTAGTACGATGTCCATAGGTACCTACCTAGGTGCCTACATACCTACATGTAATACGAAACAACAAAATACAAATACATACATGTATGGTAGTACCGCGGGCGCCAGTCAATGACGAATGACGCAATCCCGATCAAATTATATTTGTCGCCCCGATAGAAGGGGGCAGCAGGTACCTAGGTATGCTGTAATGCTGTCATATATGGGGTACCTTAGGTAATAACTTACATATAGCGGCCCAGACAGCGCCAGGTAAACACATACAAGAAAACAAGCACATTATCGGCGCTATCTACATGTACGCTATCAATTCTACCATCGACGTTTTCATGGCACGCATATTGCCCTAGGTACCTAGTAGGGACTAACGTAGGTACCTAGGTACCTTTTAGGTGGTAGCTATTACGGTTTCCCCCTTAGGACGGAAAGCTTGACCGACCTTCTCTTCTTGGAATTGTACATGCATTTATTTCACCTGCGACACGCGGCAACTTTTCCGGTGCCCAGGCTTTTGATACAGTTCCAGCCTCCGCCTCCGTATTGTACCTACCTAAGTATCGTACGGGTAGGTAATGTACCTAGGTACATACATATTGTACTTAAATGCGAACTCGTTGAAAAACGACCCGGCCTGCCTGTCAAGGTTAATGATATCGCCACATAAGTTATCTTTACGTACTCGTCGCCATAGAGCTGCATGCCTAATAAGAAGCGGCAGTATATGTGTATTCGTTCACCACACGGAGATACTCAGATAAAGAGTGCCCTAGTATCTGAGAGATACCTAATGCGTACGCTACGTATTGCATAGGTACCTAGGTAGATATTGCAAGCAGGATCCGGTAGAAAGTTTGAACAAGATGCAGAGATACAATAAGAGAGAGATAGAGAGTCTTTTGGTAATCGGCCGAGGGGCACCCACCCAGATATCCAAATGCTGTACTGTACATACCTAGGTACCACATGGATAATACGTAATCTTATGTACCTACTTAGGGGCATTCAGGGAAAAACATGGTTCAGAACCCCGCGCATCCTCTATAGTACACAAGTAGGTAGGTACCGTACCTACCTGATACGCAGGGTACATACATAGTACAGCCTACGTGCTTCCTTCCATGGGCCATTCGAGATTCCCCTAATCATGTCTCGCGTCTGCCCGTCTAGACGCTAATCGGTGGCCACAGCTCCTACTAGCGTTAACGGGGTGGCCGGGGGTTGTTGTTGCTGTAATCAGTCGATTCAGTCTTCTGGGCCGCGAATGCCTTCAACTTATGACTACCTACATACATAACGTACGTACGTACGTAGAACATAGTACAATACGTACCTACCTACCTACCTACCTACCTACCTAGCCACATAGCAATTGCTATGTAGACCGGATGCGCGGGAGTCCTCGTCCTGTGCAACTTAACTGGAAGAAAACAATTCATCACTTACAGAGAAGCTTCACCGAATACAAAACAGTCAAGTGGGTGCCTAGGCCATGGGGGGGGAATGACTTATAAGAGGAATATATAAATATATATACATAGTATATATATATATATATATATAGAGAGAGAGAGAGAGGGAGAGGGAGGGAGGGAGCGCTGAATAGTTCTAGAAGCTCTATACATTCTCCTATCCATTCCGTCCTGCCTGTGATTGTACTCGAGCGTTCGAATCGCATGTCTAGTCTCCAGTAGTCCCATTAAGACACCAACCGGCGTTGAAATTAGTAGGCGATTCATGCGCCTCTAGACTTCCTAGCTAGTTTATTAAAACAAGGCCGTAAAAATGCTTCGACTCTCCGACATCCCTTTCTATCACCGTTCCCCCCCTATCTCGAGAGAGGAGGAGAAGAAGAAGAAGAGGAAGAAGAGGAAGAGGAAGAGGGTGATTAGGGCTTCTCGAAGCGATACAAAGCAAAGTGGTTAGTAACGTAGTATCGTTCCAGAACAATTCGCCAACGACGACATTAGTCATAGCGCTGCTCGCCAATCTCATCAGACACGCCATCTACTACATTTGTATTGCGTGTACGGTACGATGCACAAGTGTCCTATGTAGTAACTCTAGCCCACTAAAATCCCCCAGATAATGTCCTTCGTCAACGCCCAATTTCTCTACCGTCCCATGTTTCCGACTCTTACCATATTAGTCGATGGCTTTGTCAGTCCGGTGATTGGGCGAGAGGGAGCCCATGTTTATTGCGTACTTCTTGGCACGTTCCCTACGAGCGGGAATCCTCCTTCTACGTACATACATACCCAGGTATATACATAGTATGCAGGAAGGAATCGTGAGATGCTCATCCGTCCCATTCACCAGGTACGATGCATACACGTATCGTCACAGTATGCTCGCCGTGCTACGGACCATAGCGTGCGCCAGCTCGGCTAACCCGAGTCGCCCTACTTACCTGGTGCTATGTATGTATGCAGCGCGCTACGCCTCTGCGTCCGTATCAGCTTCAAGAACAGCTGAGCCCCGAGACCCAGTGCTGCGGGAACATGCCCCGATAAAGCTTCGGTGTGGCCCGTGGAATAGCGACCCCTTAAACCTGCCCCAGATGCAGCTTTCCCCGAAAGAGAAAGAAAAGACAAGTGGGGTCTAACCAGGATGGCCCCAAGTCGGTATCGAGGGAGGCAAGGAGGATCCAAGCAAAAGGACTAGATTACCATCTGCCCTAGCATTGGCCGGCTATTTGTGATTTGCCTTTTCCTGTACGTAACATCATCTACCGCCATTGGCCAACACCGTCGATGAAGCTTTCGTGGAGGATGTGGAGGCTATAGAGGCTATGGAGGCTATGGAGGCCTACGATACACTCCATACATTATACGTACCTATGTTACATACAACACACACATATCTATGATAGTACCGCCCAAGGGGCCGCCGCCAAGGACATCGCTTGTGGCATAGTGCGTACTATTCCGATCTACTGTATTTTTTTTTTTTTTTTTTTACGTCTTTTTCCTTTTTCCTTTCCTTTCCCTCGGGTAGAGCTAGGCTATGTAGAGACCTACGTAGAGCCGATTAATCGCGATCGTGCGCAGTAACATAGTAACATACATATCGACATTCAGGGTCTTCGGCTTGCCCGTATCCCGAACAACAACGGCGCACGTCTCGATAAGGTTAAAGCCCACGCACCCCGAAGCCACTCAGCTCGTCAGGTTGGAACCTCGCGGCGCATATGGCATATGGTCACACGACAGTAGCTTCGAAAGTGTGGCGGCCGTGCCGCCGTTTGGAATCCTTCCAAATCTCGGTCACCCCTACCGAGACGTGTCGAGTGAAAGAGAGCCTCAACTTTAAAATATCAACCGTATTTTGCACACTCTTGCAACCTACTCATCGATCAGCGAATGTTAGTCGCCGACGAACTTCAGGTAAATTTCCCCTTCGTCCTCATATCTCATTCGGACCCGTCTAAGGTTTTCGCCCATTCGCCCATTCGCCCTGTGATTATAGTATCGTTCCCTCCACGGGAACCAGCCGCGGTCGTTTCTTTTTACCCATGTTTCTAGATTGCTATCGGGAATCTCGGAAATATGCCCACACCTGGCCGATCTTTTAGGATAGTTTCTTTGCGCGTAAACGTCGACGCACACAGCGATGTCCTCACGCAGTGGTTACGGGCCCTTCCAGACCTCTTCCAGATAGCTCTTCGTCAAGTCTACATACTGAAAAGGTTCGATATCTCAGTGTGAGCTGTGAGTATAAGCATTACTGGCCCCCAGAGTCCTACTACGGAATCGCTCGCGTCGTCTCGGGGATATTCAGTAGAAGATTCGTCACGCCCGTCACGCTCGTCACACCCGTCACTTTGCGGGGCGGCTTGCTCACTCAACCACCGCCGCCATTCGATATCGACCATTAGCCATCTGCGAGCAGCTATTTATTAGCGACGGAGTGTTAAAATGGGCAGTGAATCTTCGGCTAGGCGGATATTCGTAGGTTGAACTCTTTATTTTGGTGGGGGGAGGGGGGTCCGGCATACTCATCTGGCATCCTATCGGGAATTCTTCTACTAGTCTGCTCATCACTTAACCATAAGTCGATCTGCCGCAAGCGGTCTTCAAGCATACAAAATCTTGAGCCGGAATATTCTCGACAAGCCCTCATGAGAAACATCTGATCCCTGAATTCGTGTTTGAACCACTCCGTGTCCGAGCGGGTTTCTAGTTCGTCTAATACGTCTCTTGCTAGCTCAAATTCTATTTTAGACATTTCAAGCTCTCGTTGTATGCTTTCTTCTGCGTTAAGAAGCCAACCGTCACATTTCCCGATGGAATTACCAGTTTCTCCACCGACGAGCGGCGGTGATTCCACTTGGCTGCTACGATGTTTCCGGGACTGGAAAGGATACATCGAATTGGTTGATCAGGATTCTATGCGGCCTCGTGATTGTATGGGTTTCTCGATAGAGCAAAACCATCGCCTCTGTTCGAGCCTTGTATCTTCGCTTTGGTTACTGGTGCGGTATCTCATAAAAGGATGTTTTAGTGTATCAACCGACTGCTTGCGACACCGCCAGACTACTTAAATCGCTCTCCGGTAGTCACATTATTTACTATTTAAAGTTGGAATAATTTTCGAGAAAAAAAAAAACTACTTGTCTACCTACCTGCCTATAGGCATAATTCCTCGCTCAAACCTCAAAAGGGGTTAGTTCAGATGTAGACTATTTCTATACAAAGGAAATTCTTTCGTTAACGCAAGGGCTTTGACGTTCTCGTTTTATTCTTAAGTTCAAGTACAAAGAAATTACCCAAATCACCAACAAATCGACCAAAGGTAGGTAAGAAGGATGAAATTAGGAGCCCAACTGCGAGTCCCAAGGCAACAAAACGGTTCAATCCGAAGTATAGCTGCGTAGGGGAATTAGACAAGGAGGGTGTTACCGTAGCATAATTAATTCCTAGGTATATGCCCAATTTCATGTATAGAGAACCGCAGAGCCCTCAAGGACACTGTAGGTAGGTACCTATAGCTCTGCATACGCGATTGAAGTGCGATGGTTGAAAGTCCTCCGACGGAACCAGTATAGAAACCACCTGAGTGTTCGAGACATGCTAGTCCAACCTATGGTATATGCAAAGGACAGATTTCCTAATATATAACAAGGCTCGAACGAGTATTGTTTACGCTTATACGGCGGCAGCAAAACAGACAAAGAAATGTAATCTTCCTTATAGGGATACCCCCGGGCCTTTTAGAGCTAATTTGAGACCCGTCTTTAATAACAATGACTATGTTAACGGAAAAGAGTTTGATAGTATTTATAAAAAAAATGCTACCCATACATAACCTACGCGGCAGCCAATCCCCGCCGCTTACCAACGGAACGAAAACAATTGCATTCAAACCCTATCATTGGTACCTACCGTTACAATCAGAAGGTCAGAGATCCTAGTTAGTATAATAAGATGTGTATGACCTATCAAGGATGGTACCATTGCTATGAATGCCAGCAGGAATATGGTCACCAAGTGATTTTCAGGTCCTGCCCCAAAGTAGAGTCTGGTAGCTGCCCGAATATCATTGAGCAACGGCCAATCGTCCTGAACTGCAAAGTCTGCAACAGCTGCAAGAGGTCCAGGAAGGCCGAGGAAATATGCCAGCAGAAAATCTATCATCAGACGCCGTTGTATTATAACACCGAGAAACGAAGGTGTATTCTGGAGCGCTTCTGGTAATAAACCAGCAGCCTAGCCCCTGTACTTACTCATGGTGTTAGTTACCAAGGTAACCAAGGCAGCCATGCAGTAAACGAATAGAATATTAAGTTAAGATTTTGTTATTGTGAAGATTCTTATATATACCTATATATATAAGGCTATTAATAGGGTACTGGTCCATGAAAGCGCAGCGATAATCTTAATGTGTGAAAACTACCATCTTATTTTTGTCTCATCTTTGCTTTTCAGTGGGCGACATGGTTTCTCGAGCCACGGGCCGGGGCAAGGGTAAAGGGGCATCCAGTCCACGTATTTCAGGGCCTAGCCTTAACTCATGGTCCTCCGTTGCACTTCGGGGGGAGGGCCCGTTGAATCATCTAGCTAAGGTAGATATCCATTCTGGCAAATCTTGTACCAGTTGTTGGTAATACGGTATCGTTCGCCCTAGATGTAACTGTAATTGCCAAGAGGATGTTAAGTCTCGTTCCTGTTCAAGCGCTCAGACGGAGGTAACCCTCTTCTATGATGTAATTCAGATGAGATCGTAGAGTCGTATATTGGCCAAACATACGTAACTTCCCCATTCCTCTAGCCTGAGATGGTAGGTATCATCTTTCTAGGAATCGAGGTCTCCGTCGTCTTCATGTTGTTACGCTCCATGACCGTCTTCGTCTCTGGAGTGCTAGGACTCGATGGACTCTCCACTTCCTTTACTTCGCCATCACCGTTCTGGCTGCCACCGACGGTCGCCGTCTCTATAGAAGTGCTGGTATCTATAGAGCTATGCTCATAATTTGGGGGTGAAGCGTTCAGCGTGACGCTGGCTGGATTCGGCGCACTGCCAACACGGGGTAATTTGCGTACACTTTTAACCCACGCTGATTGTGTATACACTGAAATAGGATTCCTATTACGTCTGATCCGTGGCCCTTGCATTTTAGAGATGATTAATTCATACTGCTGCATCATGGTCGGGTGGTTTGTGATTTCCTCCATTGTAAATTCCGTCGGCTCGAGCCCGAGCGTAGATGGCACGTTTTCCGTGAAGTATCTAGCGAGCTCAGCAGCGGGAACGAGTGTGCCCCAAATTTCGTAGAAGGGCACCGAGCGCATGTTAGGTAACCTAAGTGAGTAGGCATCGAGGATCGTATCCCATGCTACCGAAATCATAGTATGGGTGGCCCAAGCAAGGTCGGGGTCAACCGACCTGACACTAGACAGCGCATTAGGCTCTTGTTTGGGTTCTGGGAGCGGGATCCTTGGGATTGATTGGTCATTACAGAGACTCTTCAAAGTTATTGGCTCCATAACGAAGCCCGGAGCGAGCAACGAGATAACGGAGCAGAGCATTTTCAAGGTTCCATCTGCGAAGAGAATAGGTACGTTCTTCTCACAGAACGTGAGTGATACATCAAGGTCAGTAGATCCCGTCATGACCGATTCGACAAAGATATCCGAATCGTAATGGTTCGGCTCTACGCACTTCAGCTTACAGCTGGCTTTGCCGATGCTAAAGCCCGTTAAGCGATCGTCATCGCCTTGAGAACGATGATAGATAATACTGCTGAAGCGGGTCCAAGAGGGCCATGGAGTACAATTTCGCACGATATCGGAGGTCTGCATACTCTTTCGCATGCTGATAACATGCTGGCTTTGGATATATTGCAAATATTCATACGGCGTGACCGGGGCATCTGGCAATTGCGTCCGTACGGGTGAGATATTTCCCATAGGACCAACAATATCCAGAGGGCCTTGGTTATCGAGGGGACTGTCAACAAGCTGCCCGAACACCACATCGCTAGTGCTAGATAAGTTCGAGAGCACGACGGACCACGCTCCCCTGAGAATAGTCTCGAATGGTACGCCTAAACTGTGGAGCGGTCCGGAGGGGATCCGTCGACGTAAAGTCGCGGATTTAAGGTTGACGGTCGTTGGAGAGGATCTCGAGACGATCCGCGTCATTTCTGCACCTGCGAGCAGCACCCGCCAATATTCATTCGCGCCGTTCGACGGCGAATTTTGGGCAGCCCTAAGCCATTCGCAAAAGCTAGGTCGTTTAAGAGACGGGCTTCTGCGACTATAGGAGTCGCTGAGGTCTTGAACAAGGGCCGGTAACGAGGTGTCAACGCATTGGGCCCTAGAGAGCCGTATGAGTAGGAGGGAGCGTTTCCCTGCGTCAATATACGAGAACTTGGTGATTGGCCGCGAGAAATCAACTGGTAGGGCCCGGTCTCTCTTGACTATCTTCACGGCTAAGTGCCTAAGCCTCCAACCTTGACATTGGTACCTTAGGAACTCTGGGCGATACGACCGAAGCACGGTCTGATAGAGCTTGCGATTATGACACATAAACGTAGTCCGAAGGGTAGGGTGGACTTCAGTCAGCAGGTAGCACGCGCTTTCAAGTTCGCACCAGTTCAGCGCGCCGGTGATGATGATCTCTATGTAGTTTATATTGCCGCGGCCCCGCAGCATCGCGGACTCGACGAACATAGTCTGTAGGGAAGACGCTTCGGCGACGTCCTCGACCAGGCTCCTATTGGGCTCGAGCGGCGGTATACTCCTCTCATCGACCAACCTATCCAGGGCATTCGGCTGTAGGATTCTAGCTTTTTGAAATGTCGCCGGAGGGTCCCCCATTTCCGTGATACCCTTACATATTTCGATAAGACTGAGGTTTCGAAGGATATCGATGATAGAAACATCAATGTTCCGTCGTCTGCATTCCACGATCAGATCATGGGCTAAGACGGCGTCACCACCTAGGGTTATGAACCCGGCACTGACTATAATTGAGTCTCTCTCAGTGCCTAGAATCTGGGCCCAGAGCATCCGCATCCCACTCTCGACTTGGGTTAACCGAAGAGGCTTTAAACCGGCCTCATGAGCCTCCGGCGGATTTGAGATCTCGGAAAACCCTAGAATCTGCTCCCGGGAGAATCCTGCGATCAGGCGCTGAAGTTTTAGCCTGCTTATGTCCAGCGCTGGTGTTAGAGGCATGCGTTTAACGGGTATATACGCTGAGGGCACCATATAACTCGGTAGAGTTTCCTGGAGAACGACAGTCGCCATCTTCTTGTAGCGATATAATCTCTCCTTAGCTGTGCGGCTAAGTCGAGGCAAACCCTGGTTTCCTCCAGGCAAAATCTCTCCCAGCTCAATAAACGCAGCGAGGACCGGGGTCGAGTTGGGGTCATTGAAGGCTATTATGTCGACCACCACGCCGACCCCCTGACCAAGACACTGCCGGAGCTTCGTCTCAACGGTCGAAAGACGGAACCTTCTACCATTAATCTGCGCATCTTGAGTACCGTCGGAGGCAAAGTCAATCCCACCGTCTTCGCGGTACCGGACATACTGTCCGGTCTTGAGCAGGCGGCTTCCCGATTCTTCTAGCGACGGCTTTGCACGAGCCGCGTTCCCGCCAACGCAAGCCTTAACGTCAGGACCATGAGTATCAAACCCACTCGCAAGCGTTGGACCACCTATTAGCAGTTCGCCGAGGGCACCGACCGGCATTAGTCGGTTATTATCCTCGGGACTCACAATCCAAAAGTTACCACAGAATGGGCTACCTAGACAGCGAGGAGCCTCCGGACGGGTCACCTCAATCGCGGATAGCGCTAGGGGGCAAGCTTCGGCAAAGCCATAAGCCAGCAGTACCTTAGCTTTACCTATCCACGGCGTATATACATCGTCATCAAGGGGTCGTACACGGAAGCAGACAACGGCGAGATCTGACAGGCTCTCGGGGTCAAGTTTCCTAGACAAGGTCGGCGTTAAATATGTCCAATTGACATGCATGCGCCTGGCCGCCGCAGAGAACCCTCGAATTGTTTCCGAGGCTGACGGGACACAAACACAACCTCCATTGACTAGGGTAGTAAAGACTTCGGAGAGGGCGATGTCAACGCTATACGAGGAAAGCTGCATAACTCTGCTTGACGGGTTGATCAATAGCGTAGAACCCTGCCCGGAACACGCCGTTGCGAGAGCGCCGTGGCTATATGAGATACCCTTCGATGCCATGCGTGATTTAGAGCCGAAGAGAATGCACGCCGTCTCATAGGTTGTAGGCCATAGAGGGTTCATGTTGACGACCCGCGCCGCCATAGCCAAAATGGTGTTTTCATTTACGATAATAACCCTTTTCGTAAGGCCATCTACACGCTTCCGGGCTTCTTCGGAGATCAGTACTAAATCTGCCTTGGTAGCATTGATAACCCAGGCGAACATCGAGGGAATCTGCGCATCAACGGGCACCAGAATCGCGCCGGCGCTCGAGGTAGTTAGTACGGGCTTCCGTTTGTATGGGGGTTATCGGCTTACTAGAGAACCGCCAACATAGCTACTATAGTCCACCGACTCTTATTAACAATCACCGGTACAGGCATCTGCGGCTTCAGACCGCAGGATAAAAGATATTTAGCAAGGGCTAAAGATGATCTGTGTAGGTCGCCGTAAGACAAGTCTCCGTCCCATGCGCATATAGCTTGGATATACGGGTTGAGACACGCATAATTTGCGACTATTTGGTGGACGGGACCTTTTGGCACGTCCGTCTGGGGCATACTATTCCAAGCCATAATTTTTTCGTAGTCGCGCATACTGAAAAGATCTACTTCCTTGACCATGCTCGTCGGCGCGTCTAGTATGGCTTCGATGGCCTTTCCAAAAGCGCCAGTAATGGTGGTTGCATGCTCAGAGTTAAGTATGCGGTATCCAATATCGACTATGATATCTCCGTTACGAAAATGCACGTCCATGCTGATATCATACTCCGAGGATTGCTCAGTTCCGACGCGACAGAATTTCGAACCCCCAGAGCAATCGCTCAACACGTGCTCATAGCCGAACGAGAGGTAGGTATTAAATAGGTGGCCCCCCTTGACTTTGAGCTCGTGTTCAACTCTCGTTATAGGCACGTGTTGATGATCAAGCACTCGGCTACGCTCTTTTTCCGCCTCTAGTAGTAGACGCGTAATAGACCCGTCGGAAGCCATCTCAAGCCTGGTGGCCAATATAGACGAAAAGGAACCGACGGTACCACCCAGTCTTTCAACGGGAAGATCTCTACCGCTGACGCGGAACCCGAAACAGACACCGTCCCTCCCGGTATAAGCTCGCAACACTAAGCCCCAGGCAACCTGAAGCACGGCAGATGCGTCGATTTTATGGCGCTTAGCAAAGACCTTGAGCTTTTCATTCGGAATCTCGAGGTCGGTCGATGTCATCTCCCACTTGCCAGAGACTAAACATTCAGAGATAAGTGCGGGAAATCGGCATGGCTGAACACCGCGTAAATGCTTCTTCCAGAAATCAACGCTGTAAGCAGCCATCCCTAAACGTCGCATATACCTGGAATAAGAGGCCTCTGTCGCGGGAGAAATCTGATTGTGAAAGTAAGCTTGCTCGAGTTCTTTAAAAAGAATGGTCATACTCGCAACCTAAATTTCTCGAGACTAAGTAACAGACCTTAAGCTCAGGGAAGCGAGGGGAACATACGTCGCATACCGCTTGACTAACCTCAAGCTTTAAGAATATCTTCCTGCCCACTCGACAAACTACGAGTCTATGCCAAGGAATTCCTTCGTTCAACAATAATGGGGGAACGTTGTCCAGAGATGTTACTGCGTCCCCGACGCTGTCACTCTCGAGGAAGAGCATGCTAGGTGAGTGATAACGTAGGACTATCCGATCGTACAACCGGTTCTTCGAAAGACTGGGACAGAAGACGGTCCTCAGCGCCCGGTGACTCGATGATACCTTGAGCCAAGAAGCACAGATACGAGAAGTATCAACGGGTCGATCGGGCGTTTCAAGGCCGTAAATCATTTGCGCCCTAGAGCTCCCCGGAATTAGAGACTGGTTAATGAGGATGTTTTGTTGGATTTCTGTTGCGGGCCTAACAGTCTCAACGTTGGAGACATTAATATGTAGACCACGTAATATTGTCATATTTAGTTGCCTGATTTCTTCGTCCATGATATCCATGTGAGGAGCGCTAGATAAAGATATGCTGGGCGACTCACTTTGAAACTCAGCGGGAGCGTGACGCAATATCTTCTCGTAAGCGCGAATCCAACCCTCTATTCGCTTCTGCTCCGTTAAGTCCTCGGGGTAGATGATTCTGAATCCGGCTTCGCCTTGGTCGATAGATATTGACGCTTCGAACGTGGCGATACGTTCGACATCGCGCCCAATATCCGGCGTGCCGGAAGCCAGTTCCCTACCAGGCACAGGAAGCTTCTCTAGGAGAGTATCCTGACTTTGCGCATTTGGCGTAGGTCCAGCATAGGCGAGGATGAGTTCGAAAGGATAGTAAGAAGAAAGGAATGAAACAGCAGCGGGGGTATCTATCATGCTCTTAGTGAACTGCAGCACACCTTTCTCGGCGGTAGCCCTTCTTGAATTTCTCACGCGGTGGAAGACGGTCAAGATATCGTCCGTAGGAGAAGGGTCAATAAAGGTTGGACGGAGGGAAGTGAAACACCCTACGGTCCCTGGCGCATTATGACCTCTTTCGGATACGATTCGCTCGTCTTCCTGCTCCCAAAGGACAGGTACTGGGCGGTTACGGAATGTTTGCGCAAAGGAAAGGACAAGGGCAGCGACGAAAATGTCTCTGGGACCAGTCTTCCACTTGCAGCAGCTAGCTTCGAGGGCCGAGGTGACTTCAGCACTGAGCGTAAAGCCGGCCATCGCTGTATGTCCATACGTGTTAGAGGTAGTATCAATTCCCCAAGGCCCAGAATTTCCCGCTGGGACGTCGAGGAGGAACTCCATCTCCTGGACGCGACGTCGGCGCCGAAGCGCCCATTCCCTAAATGATAAACTAGGTCCAGATATGAGACAGCCATTGGTCAGCAAGCCTTCTAGGTCTTCCGCAATGGTGTGCCAAGAATTTAGATCGATAACGAGGTGATGCGCGACCATATAAAGCATTTGGAAGCCATCCCGAGTATGGAAGTGGCAGGCGGCAAAGACCGGGCCAGTCCTGACATCGATTACCCTTTGGGAAGCCCCGATTATCATTTCGATTTCAGCGTCCGTCTGAGCCGAACAGTGGGTAAGATGATATGAAGAGGGTATATCCGGCTCGATATACTGATACCAGGAGCTTCCGCTAGGTTGGAACCGACATCTAAGCATCGGGTGGCGACCGACTATCGCCTCTATAGCCGCCCCCATATCCTCGGTGCTTATAGTTCGTTTCAACCGAAACAGCATGCTTTGGTTGAATCTATAATCACCGCTAACATGGCCTTGCCGTAGACAGTCGCCGCCCATAGGCGTATGAAAATACAGACGCTGCATAGGCGAGAGCTCGAAGGTCGCCGCGGTAACTTCATTCGGATTCCGCCCGTTTGACCGGTTCGATGTCGCGAGAGTGGCGAGTTGAGCTAACGAAGTAGCCTGCATGGCGTCTTCCGCACTGAAAAGGATTCCCCGAGATTTGCATTTGTCGGCCAAGTGTATTGCAGCACCCTCGTCGCCGCCTAGGTCGACGAACGACGTATTCATGTCGATTCTAGAGTGGTCCACTGACAGCACCCTACTCACTGCCTTTTGGAGTCGCCTTCCGATTACGCTCGTGGGCTGCCTTGGACCCCCTGCCAAATCCAATGACAGGATTTCTTGATATAGTTTGTCGTTAGCGTTCTGTATCCACGTCTGTAATTTTCTTCGATTAACGTTGCCGGCGTTATCTAAGGGCATCCTTTCCAACACAACCCAGACATTAGGAACCAGGCTTGGCGCAACCCGCGACTCAATCGCCTTTCGGATAGTCGGTAGTTGGCTGGTATAATAAGCATTTTGCAGTACAACTTCGCAATCATCGGGACCCTCTCTTGGACAGGTAACGAAAGTAACAAATGCTACAAGCTGGCCCTCAAATGGGCCCGCCTTTGGTTTGAGCACGGAAGCTTCTGAAACTTCATCATGTTGATATAAAGCTTGCTCGACTCGTATGTGATGTCTCCGGAATAGGCCGGGTTTAGGCTGCGGCCTTGCGACGGAATACCTAGCCGGTGCCTTGGGCGGGATTGATGGAGGCTGGCAAAGTTCCGACACTTGACATTCGGAGTAATTTAGAGGCATCTCCAGCGGGCTGGTTTGTAGTGAGCCGGTGGCCGCACGCAGATCCCCATTCTGGGAGGCCTTGTGCAAACTGAACGGCGCCACATGCGTCTCGAGTTCCGCAATGGTCTTGCAGTTCATAATGTCTCTAGTCTCGACAGCTAGGCCTGCGCCCATGCATTCCGCCCGGAGTTCACTAGCTTTTTGGAAATTACCTCCGAGATCCGTAAACGACTCATCCAAAGGCAACGAGTTGTAGTCAAGGCCGAGAACATCCGTCACAGCAACAGTGAGGCGCGCCTCGATCGAGTTGCCCCCTGAACTCTTCCAAGCAGAAGCATCACTAGAGGATGAATAAACTGAGGCCGAGCCGGAGGAATTTGCCTTTCTTTCTAAGCATGTCCTACCATAGGGCCATCGAGAGCCATCCGAGTCCGAATGAATCGAACCCGAGTCGTCGTAATTATGTGCCAGCTCATGGATTGGCCGAGGGAGCTCGCTTATATCAATACCCAAAGCATTGGCTACTTTAGATCTTAGAGAGGGTGCTGTGTCCCCTAGCTTTTCCTGGGAGAACGAGGTGTTAATTGACAGATCAACCTTCCTCGTGATTATACGGTCTCCCCTATTAGCCAGGGGCTGCTTATTTAGTCTGCTGGATGCCTCAACAGGCAGCTCCCCTGGGGCTGAGACATCGGTGAAAGGGAGTGTCGAGAGGCATTTTTCCATTAGGATCACAGTGACAAGGAAGGATACGAAGAAGATGCCAAAAGTATAGATAGGTATATGGATATAGGTTCGACAGTAGGCGACTTAAGGGATTGTGTATACAAGGGAGAAGGGAGTAACGCGCTGAGCTTATAGCCTAGCTAGGCATCTACTAGCAAGCACAAATCGAGTCCTATGACAGATGGCAAGGAGGAAAACACAGGGTTATGTGTATGGGAGGGTTGGCGACAATAGAAGACGGAATAAGAAAAAGACGAGGGAGAACGCCATTTATCATCATTCTCGATACCTACCTACATTCGATCGACACGGCTAGCCTAGACGACGTAGTCCCTTAGTAACACGTACGTACCTCCTCCTAGCCATGGTATGATACAGAGTACCCAGATCTCTATACTCGGACCAAGTGTTTGGACACCTTATGGATCCCATGACGCGTATTCCGCGGCAACAGGGAAAGCGTAGCTTCGGTTTGTAGGAGCGTCAAGTAAGGTGGCTGAAGAAATCTTGTTACTCGAGGCCCGAGACATGGCGCATAGGTACCAGATGTTAGGATTAGCTGGCGATCAAGGGCAGGGGATTGACGACGACGGTGGGCATAATTGGGTGGGAATATCGTATCGTTTTCGGGGCGATTGCGGGGAGGTTAAGCCGGGAACGTGAAGTTACCTATTATTGTATTGTGTAATGCATTGTATCGTACCTCTTGTACGATACAATGCGAGGTAAGTTATACGTCGTAGGCACTCGATACGCTGCCTATCCGGGTGAGTTGAGCTGTTGAGCTAAAAATACCTCCCTTACATTGATCCCCCGGCCTCAACTACCTACCTAAGGTGGGGTTGGCCGTATACCTACCTACCTATATATAGGGGTAATTATTATACAAAAGAAGATGTCGCTACTAACGATACCATACCTAGGAACTATATTAGTTAGGTACCCAGGTACCTACCTACCCAGGTACCCTTATGTGTAGGTACCTATGTGCAGGTACTTTATGTAGCTTCTATAACCAACAGTAGAATCGTTGTTAGGACGTTTAGTTCGGCATATAAGCATTTAAGTGATCCTCTGAAGGATCCCACCGTCGATCGCATTACGTCAATCCTCCAAGGAATCATGCTTTAATTCGAGTCATTCGACCTTTTGATGCCACTCGCCATCTACGTTATGCTATACCTGGAATCCCACAACGTTGTTCTTACTAGGTACCTAGGTACCTACGCCAATCACGACGGAAACATCCGCTTTTATGACTTGTACGCCAGCTCCCGGAAACAATAATAAACGAGCTTATACACATATTAGCAGATTGAAACTAGCCTCATCTACCACCACACCGCCGCATATCTCAAATATCCCGTACATGGTAGATCAGCATAGGCTTGGCCAGGTATCTTGGGTGGGGTGGCGATTTGGTGGTTAGAACAATCCGGTGTAGTTCGCTTCTGTATTTTATACCGGGCCATATTGGGAATCTTCTACCATTCCGGGACTACTATACAGACTGGGAAACCGTCCAACATGCAAACAGCTATCTTTAGAACCACATTTATAATACAAGCGCGTTCGACGATACTCATGCCGCATTCATCAATCGTGCAGTAGACCTAGCCCTTCACGTGTCTATAGACAGTGTTCGCAGAATTGATCATGGGGTATCATCCGTCCGAGCCTCGAGGAACATTGATAAAACCATCGCACAAGACCCCGCTCACCTCGGATGCCGGCTCCTAGACAACCACTTCCTCGTCATCGGGGTCTTCAATGCTTGTCCTGCGGGCTGCTTCGTGGGTGCTCTTGATCTTTTCGCCGTCGTCACCTGTAATCTCGCCTGGAGTCTCAGGAGGCACTTCACTCCCCTTAGCCTTCTGTTTCTCCTTGTCCTTTGACCCAAAAGGCCAAAGGCTAGTGAAGGCCGACGTCTTCTGGCTCTGAGAAGGCGGGTGAACTGGAAGCGGTTTTACGATTACCCCAGCCTTCTCGTTGCCCCTGTCGGCCTCGTCTTTGTCGACCTCGGGCATTGCAAAGTCGCCGAATTCTTCGTCCCCGTCCCCGTCGCCTCCGGCCGGCTCGTCCTTATCCGAGTCTGAATCATCCCTGCCGTCTCCAAACTTTTCACTGCCCCTCCGTAAGGCTCCCCGCCACCAGCTACCCCGGGATGGCCCCGCGCCCCAGGACTCCATATTGTTGCCATCCTCGACCAAGCCGTCGTCGCTTTCATCATCCACGTCCTCCCCGTCATCCTCAAAGGGGTTGCGCAGAATGCTGTCAGACTCTCTGCCAGGATTGGACTGGTCGAGTTGCTGGTTATCCTCCCCCTCGCCTGGTTGAGTAGGGGTAGCAGTGTTTTTCTGATGCATCGCGAGCCTTGCGGCTAGTTGAAGTCTCGCGCGCGACGGGGGAATATTCAACGGCGGAGGTGGCGGTGGAGGTGGCGGGACGGAAGGCGGGTCTATCGACGAAGAAGTCGCATTGAGCGAATCCGTGTACGCGCGGAACTATTAAACTATCAGCACTTCCTCTAGACTCGCCGTCATGGTAAACTGTCAAAGTAGGAGCTGAGTATAGCAGTACTGCTGGGGGCGGCTCACCTCATTGTTGACATCCTCTTCGTTGTCTTCCGCATCGTCTTCATCCTCGTCGCTAGAGCTGCCAAAACCAGACCCCGACAGCAAACCAGAGCTTATGCTGAAGGGCCCAAGGCTGCTTCCGCTACCGTTATCCTGGATTTCCATGCCACCTCCGCCACCGTTTAGCCCGGCCTCGGCGAGCGCGGTGGAGCCTCCACCTTGCCCGCCCCCGAGACCGAGACTTGATAAGCCCATACCACCCAAACCATTGCCACTCATTTGCGCCCTATTATTTAGAGCGACTTCGGGTCTAACTCCGCCAAGAATAGCATTGTCCCTCTCCCGCGTTTCTGCCAGGGCGCCCTCGACGTAGTTGATCCAGTCTTGGCTCATGACCCTGTCTAGAACAAGCTCAGATAGAAGTTCGGGTGGGTTGCGCTCTGTGAACTTGACGACTTCCTCGGCAATGAGCGTGAGGTGGCCCATGTAGCCCATGCGGGTCTTGTTCCGGGCTTGGGACTGCTCGCTAGATGTTTGGCCATTGATAATAGCATTAGTAATATCGGCGGCTTCAAATAGCGAGATGGCTAGAGTGGGATTATAGCCGCGATCCATAGGACCGTTAAAGACCTGCTGGACTATGTCGTAGACAACGTTATGAAGAAAGTTGTTCCAGGGATATGTGAAAAAGAACGACTACGGCGAAATTAGCTTATAACTCGACTATGAGACTGTCTAAAATTACTTACCAGTATCGTTGGGACCACCTGATATTCGACAAATTGCATCTTGAGATAGTCACCCACAACTGGACTATGGTGCCCCACGGTCCCGGGTGGGATCACCTCGGACTGGCGGGTATCAACGCTAGGCACTTCATTCGATTGACTGCCAGGTGCAGTACCCATGCTCTCATGTTGTGGGTGCGATAGCCTATTGGAGGCAGGGCTGGATTGACTCTCTGCAGGCAGATCAACAACAGCCGGGCTCTCAGCAGAGAATTGAGGGACGACGCTTTCTCTCGTTGGGGCTATGGAATCGGCAGGGTTTTCTGTTGTTCCGGAGGTTCCCGTGGATGGCTCTTCGGATGAAACTTTCGGCTGCGCTCCTTCGGTGGCTATCAGCAAGGGGGGCTCACCACCATTAGGGTTGCGGACCATAGCCCCCGTCTGGTGTTCTTCGGCGTTTGACTGAGACGACTGCGACTCCGAGCCAACCGTTGGTGCATCAGTTTCCCCCTTAGGCGGCTGCTGAACCATCACAGGTTTCTTAGGGGAAAGGGGTGCTACGACAAGCTCGGGGTTCTCGAATCGTTGCTCGCTCAGCTTACCGTCATGCAAATTCAGCCTTGGTGAGCTTAGGGGTTCTTCTACAAAATCCTCGTCTCTCTCGAGAAACGACGAAACCGGACCGGTAGGGATTTCATCCTCGGCTTTGATGAACTCGTGAGATGTATCTTCGGTCATGTCACCTAGCGGAGTCACCTCTTCGAATCCATCATCATCGGAAGCGTTCGTAACCTCTAGACGGCGGCCATCGTCTGGAGAGGATTGGCGCATCCTCATAGTGAGATCCTCAGACGATTGAACCTCCTCACCGCGGTTGGTTGCAAGGCGGCCTTCGGCTCGCAATCGCTGGCGCTCTTCATCGCGGAGAGCTATTACTTGCTCGGAACCGACTTCGTTCAGCAGCGCCATATTGCTACAGTGTAGGAGCTCGGCCATGAGCTCGCAAGTTTTAAATCGATCAAAGCCGAGGGGTTCAATCTTCTCCCCGAAGGTAGAGTCTAGACGCCGTTTCTGAGCTGGGGCGTTTAGAATCAAGGACATGAAGTCAGGTACATGGTCGGCAAAGAGCCGAAGAAGGGTACCAAGGTAGATCGGATCGCGGCTAGAAGGTAAGGCATTCGAGTCAGGACCAACATCGGGGTCGTAGTCAGAGTTGTTCTTGCGAATAACCTCGATAACAATTCCGACACCAACAGTTAGGGCATTCCCACCACCAAGCATATATCCGATAAGCTTCTGGACGCAAGGCTTGGATACGAGTTGGCGCGTGAGTTCATTCGGGCCAATACAAGCCTGCTCATTCTGTGAGGCGTTAGCTGACACTGTAATGATAGCTTTGATGAAATCCCCGGCGGACGTCTGCGTCGCATAATTATGTTCTGGCCCAAGAAACGAGAGTAACGTCGGCATGACATCCTTTGTATAAAGCCACTAGTGTGAACAGAATCACGTTAGCCGTATTCCATAGTTTGTTTAACTCTCCAAATCCCGAAAGGAACGCACCTCAACTACTCCCTGGCCGTTCTCGGTTCTCTCGAGACTAATTATCTTGAGCAGGAGGTCCATTATCATTGGGCAGTCAACATGACGCAACATGTTGGGGATAGCATCGTCAAGGGACTTCAATAGTTCTACCATCTCCTCCGTCTTCTTATCAAACAAGGCTTCGTTGACTTTAGTAAAGTAGCTAGCCTGCAGGGGGTCTAAGGGGGATGGACGCTTGAGGAAGTTCCAAAAATTAGCCAACAGTTGTTGACTCTCCATCAAGGCTTCGTAGATAGACCAATTATCAGAGGAGAGGACTTCAGCCGCCACGTAGGCATAACGGTTCCGTTTCTTCTCGACCTCGTCTTCATCGGCCCCGTCACTAGTCGCTCTCGACGAGGCCCGTGGGCGGCCAAAAGATAGACCCCTAGATTTTCCCTTCTTCTCATCCTCGTTGGCATCTTCTTCGAGGGTTTCTACAGGCTCAAGCTTCGGTGTAATGACATATTCAAGGAGCTTTTCGAGTACCTTGGGCTCACGCAAGTATTCAATGAGCTTAGTGTTGTGCTGTTTTAGCTCCTGAATCAAATCGCTCTCGTCGAGAAGATCTTCGAGTTGAAAGTCGGGTTTATCAAGAATGGTATCGATAGTCGAGATGTTGGCGTAGCCGCCAAATCTCCAAAACATGTCGACTCCTGATGGGGACGAGGCCCTATGTCACTGCGCCGGCCGGGCTGCGCAGGCGCTGTACAGACAGGACTAGCGATGTGGGTGTCGGCGTGGATGCAAGGACGGGTACAGACAGATAGCGGTGGGAGGGGGTGGAATTCGGCATACAAGAGCCTGTTCGCTATTTCGGCCTGGTTGGAGCGGATCTAAGTCGGCCGTGCGTGGGCGTAAGAAAGTAAGCGCGAAGGAATCGTGATATCTTCGCCGGCGCAAGCGACGCGGGGGTTCCACAGGTCAGGTAGGGGGGTTATCAAGGTTACTTCTTTCTTTCACCCCGGGTCGAATCGCCCGCCCGTTGAAGCGGAACGCAGCGGAAAGTGTTGGGTTGGTCCCGAGCCTTATTTGTAGTTTAGAAAATCCCTTGAAACTACAAACGCCAACTAATATGCTGCGAAGCCAGGTACCGAGGTCTGTAGATATGCCAATGGCAATATACAGATGCGAATGGGAAAGGAAGACGGAGAGGATTAGGCGGTGATCGTTGATTCGAGTTCCAGTTGAGTACCTAGGCACGTGGATCAGGTAAGTAGGTACCTTAATACGCAAGCAGCGAATTTATTCTCTTAAGCCCACGCCGAATTTGGGCTCTCCGGAAAATTCAATTTTAATAGAGAAAAAAAACGGCAAGGGTTACCGGATAATCAAGCGAGGAATGAAAGATGATGAATGAAGGGGAGGAAACTATAGCTCTCCTCGACAAGGATAACGAGGAAACCGAGCTATAGTATGATAAGGTGAGACAGGTGAATCTCTGTAGAGGTACGTAAAGGAGCCTCTAAACGAATACCGAAAGAAATATCAACCCGACGGAGTTGAGTTGAAGTGTCCATGCCACACAATCTTGAAAGTTGGTTGGAGTCGGGAAGTTCGACGTGGGACCTAGCAGGAGGGATGGGATGGGTCTTGGCCGGGGAATTTCCCACTGTGGAGGCTACGGTGTGCCTGCCTTCGGTTATATGTTAGTCATCCATACGTACATGGAGTTTCCGGTGATACGCACGTGCTTACTGAGGCAGAGTGCCCGTGCGTACCTAGGTATGTACCTACCTAGGTACCTACATAGCACGGTGCGGACGAGGTGCGTACATAGGTAGGTGCCCACACGTAGGTACTGTACGGACTTCGTCCAGCCTATAAATATCTTACATCACGCGTCTTAGAACACACACCAGCGTTAATATACATGTAGGTATGAAGTAGGTACTTATATCTATACCAGGTATGTAAATATAAACAAAACCCAAGCTTACAATATTAAACACAGCTCCCAATACACGTGAACCGGTCCTACTATATACATGTACGTAGCTAGTAGGTATCTAGGTACATAAAGCAGGATATACAAGGGTGAACTCCCCGGGAAATAGATACACGTTGAACAGTATATCAAATTAGAATAGCATCGATGCTAGAATGTATATATTCAAGCGACGGTATGCAAATGATAGGGTATCTATTTTCTTCCATATTCTAGGTACTGTTGCGACCATTCATCAGCCTAACGATGCCATCACACCGCGGAAGATGGCGCTAACCTTGGAGTTTACAACGCCGTCAGATATCGTTACCTCCTCCTTCATCAAGTTCACTTCCATCCTATCCCACCGTCCCCTTTTCCATACCTACCTAGGTACCTAACCTTCCAATCACGCGGCGGCAAAGCCTCTCTCTGCGGTCCTCCCCAAGCCACGTCAAAAGAACAATGTACTGGCGGCTATGGTATGGCAACAATACGCCCAGGACAAGAGCCACGGCCCTTTAACGTAGGGCTCCCTTATCCGCCTGTGAAAGCAAGTCACTAAAAGTCACTAAGCTTCCGACGAAGGCCCAAGCTGCCAAAGTCATGGTTCCCAGGTCCCATCCGATGCAATATTGGTGGTTTTCAGTTGGCAAAAATCCTCAATTTGCAGTCCACGCACCCAGTTGCAAGAACGCACCGGGTTTGCACATCAGCCGCTGCTGCCGCCGCCGCCGTCGGTGCTTTTGGGCCGCCGTTTACGGAAGTGCCATTTTGGCCTTCAGCCGACCCGTTCGCCGTCGGTTCGCGTAGTATCCCCGGGGCCCACCTCAAGCAAGACACGAAATGGCTATGGGCATCAACCAACACCTTCACACATTTCCCTTCCTGGGTCAGATCCCAGCACCTTAGTGTCTTGTCATCGGAGACGCTAAGAAGGTACTTCCCACCTGGGTGGAAGACTAACGCCCTCACCCAGTTATCATGCCCGACAAGGGTTTTGATGCAGTTGCCTCTCGCATCCCAGATACGAATCGACTTGTCTCGGGACCCTGTTGCCATGAACTCAGCAGTGCTTGATGCTGGAGGAGCCTTCTTCAGCCCCGCAAGTGGCGCAAGGTACTGATAGGTAGAAGGGGGGGCGAGAGTGCAACACTCGATCGTGTGCTCATGACCGACCAACGTCAGCTTGCTTTCGGGGTTGGCAAGCGAGATATCCCAGAGACGAGCAGTCTGATCAGTTCCGGCAGATAGGAGGTAGCGGCCATCTGGCGATGGGCAGACATCTCTAACCCAATCTGCATGCCCTCGTATCGTCTTGACGCAATAGCCCGTCGACACATCCCATATGCGCAACGTCTTGTCCCTAGAGGCGGACACAAGAAGGTTGCTAGAGCTCGGCGCACCCGCTGCACCGGACGGAATGAAACGAACAGCGCTGACACTATGGTCATGTCCAGGAAGGGTCCTGATATTCTTGTATTCCTCGGAAGGGTCCCACAACTTGATAGTTAGGTCACTTGAACATGAAGCCAGGAGAGTTCCCCCTCTTGGGCCGCCGAAGTCAACATCTAGCACAGCTTTTGTATGGCCCTTTATCGTGCGCTCCAGCTCTCCCAACTCCCAATCCCAGACTTTTATGGTATAGTCCTCAGAGCCAGTGGCCAGAGAAGAGAAAACGGGGTGAAAGGCGACGCAGGTGACAGGGCCCCTATGGGATTCCAGGGTATGACGCGGCGGTGACCGAGGGAGCCAGCTAGATGGGTCTTGATTTCGCTTGGAGAGGGAGGTGGGCGTCGCATTATCTAACTCCGACTGCAGGGAAGCAACTTTCGACTCCAGGTCCATTATCTAACAGCGACACAACGTATGTCAGTAGAAGGTTGGGCGCCGATACGCAAGGGTGTTAAAATGCCATACCTTCTTTTGCAGCCGAACAACGCTGGTCCATTTCTTTTCCAGGAGACCTTCATACTTCTTAGACGTGGTGGCATCGAAATTGTTGCCAAGGTTCAGTTCTTCGCGCAAAGCAGCCGCCGTATTAGGTAGATTGTTTGACGATAGGTATGCAATGATAGCTTTATGTCTTCCCTATGAGTTAGCATCATCTCCTATTCTATCCCATATCGAGTGGCCAACTAGGTCCGGTAAGGTAACTTACAGCTCTTCAGCTTGCCGTGAAGTCAATATTTGACTCATTTTGTCCAGTACTCCCCCACGAGGCCGCTCATGGGCGTAGTAACGCAACAGAAGTACAAGAGTCCCAAGTAGAAGTACGGCAGTAAATAAGACTGGGAAAAGCCAAAGAGGGTGCACCGGGAACAAATAGGCGACAAAGAAAGTTGTTGCCGCGCACAGGGGTGTAAGTCTCAGGAGACAGCGACAAAGAAGGGTGGTCGTTGATAATATCGCGCCAAAGACCGGGTATTAGAGGGACGGGAGAGGGGGGGGAGAGGGGAGAGAGGGAGAGACGCCAGAAAAGCTATCTAAGTCAAGTTGGACAAGCTCCGTCGGCCAAAAGTAGAAATAAATCGAGGGCCGAACAGCGTGAATGAACCGCTAGTAAACCTGTGAGGGAATCCCAGTAGAAAGGTCAATCGAACCGAGTACAGTGCGGCTACGAGGGCGATGTAAGTGCTGGCGTAGAGACGTCGACGGCTGAGTTGTGTTTGTTTGGTAGGTAGGCAAAGGACGAGACTTGCTTGCTTCGTGATTTTGAGGTGTGCCGAGAGAGGCCGTTCGAATTGAAGCCGTCACCGAGAGTGCGAAAGAGAAAATCCCAGGTTCGAATTAGGTAGATGCGTCGATATACCGTTGGGAAGACATGCCGGTTCTGACAGGAGAGAGAGGTAGAGGCGGGTTCAGGTCGTCGTTTCGTTATATGAGCCTTTTTAGGTCGAGAAGAGAATACTAGAAGATAAAGGGGGAGAAGGAGAGAAGAGGGAGAGAATTTTCCAACCCAGACGTCGACTCGTTTCTTGATCTGTTCTGGCGATGCATTCACTGCTACATCCCAGCACCTACATTAACATACATACATCCATATGTGCAGCACGGGTTGGATTGGAGATGGGAAGTCCGACAAGGCATGTGAAGCCACATGGCTTTAACGCGCGAGAAGGGCGCAAGCCACACCCCTCCATAGACTACGTACATATATATGTATATACACGGTAGTGTACCTGGAGGTGGGCACTCACACAGGTACCTCTTGAACACATACTATGTATAGGTAGATACCTAAGTAGATAGGTACAGTATGAGATAGGTATACCATATACACAGTACAGGTTGATCATATCAGGTTTAGATGCCTTTTTAAAACCCCGATGAATGAACCAATAAATACGACCTTATCCATGTACCCAGGTAACCATATTAAGGTACCTAGGTAGGTAAGTAATATATACATAGATAGGTACCTACCTACCTACCTACGAATCTATGTCGATGGCACCTAAGTGCCTAAGGTACCCTAGTTTAGGTAGGTACCTTACCTGTGCGACTTATGCAGACAAGTACATACAATACATACCTACCTACCTAGGTAGAAGGAAAATATAGGAGAATATGATAGGTACCCATATGCATAAAGTGGTACGTGCCCGTGATAGTGTACCTAGGTACCTAATAAACTTGTGGAATACCTACCTAGGTACTATTGGATGTAGGTAGGTAACAACATACATACATACATGTAGTCGGCAAACAACAACCTCCCCGTCGTCATCGTCGACCCTTCCATTTACGTACCTGCACAACATACACATACAACACGTACCAACTTAGCGCCCCTCCAACTTTGGATACCAGGCATAAAGAACATTTCCGTCTCTCCTATCTACCACCCCCATCCGAGGCCGAAAGTCCAAAAGAGAGAGTCCATCATATACCGCATATCGCATACTGCGTACTGCGTACCGCGTGCCCCGTACCGCATACCAACCTGGCCCGACGACAAATACTTACCATTTACCATTTACCATCTTCAAACGCCCTCCCGCAGAGTTCAATCACCCCCAGCCCCCGACCCTCGCACGCCGACTGCTGCTAGGAAAAGCGTGAGTATAAAAGCCTTAATAAGCAAAGCTTTGTCTCATGAACACAATGTACGTCTTTTCTACGCGCATCCATGTATCCTTTTCCTTTATGCAAATTCTCTACAAGCTCCATCAGACGTATTTCAACCACATTGTGAGAGCAAGAGGAACGGCAATGTCGCTAGCAGCTGCCTCCACGAGGGGCCAGGGGCTAGGGGGTAAAAGATAAGGGGCGAGGCAACGGGAAGCAAGAGGCAAGGGAAAGGATGCCTTTCCAAGTCCGTTGTCCATCCTCGAACTCTTTGTCTCCTTATGTTTCTAGCTTCCCTCCATAGAAGATGCATCTCCACCTCCTCAAGAAATCGATCCTACCGAAACTAATCAGAAAAGTAGCCTCGACTCTATCACCCAGCCGCGCTAGAGAAGAATCGACACCGCCCTTGAACGACGACAAGATACTATATACTGCCTCGCCGCCACCACCGATATCGATATCGCCAGCAACCGATCACACTCGACCCATCCCCACCAACATGGCGGATGGAGAGCCGGACTACAGCTCTCTACCCCTAACGGAGAGATGGGTACATAAAGTGCGTTCCGCTCCCCATATTCCCCATCACTCGACTTCAGTGCTAAAACGAGTTCTGCTTCGTAGATCTGGAAAGTTCGCAAGCAAGCGTACGAGGACGCAGCCAAGCAATTCGAACTCACGCCGGACGAGTACGATCCCGCCTTTCGGCCATTCAACCAGGACCCGAGCCTATGGAAGGGAGCCGTCGCGGATTCAAACGTTGCCGCGCAATCCGACGGTATTGCGGCATTCTGTGCGTACCTCAAATTTGGCGGTAAGGAAGGCTGTGTGCGCTCGCGTGGCCATGTCGTCTCTCCCATTGTCGAGAAGGGTCTCGTATCTACGAGACCTGCCACCAAGGCGGCCTCGGTCGAGGCACTACTACTCCTCATCGAGCTCGATACGGCCGGGCCCATCATCGAGGATATCCTCCCGGCCGTTTCGGCAAAGCAACCCAAAGTCATAGCAGCCGCCCTCGCCGCGCTCACCACCATCTTCCATAATTACGGCTGCAAGGTAGCCGACCCCAAGCCTGTCCTGAAGATCCTCCCCAAAGCGTTCGGGCACGCGGACAAGAATGTGCGAGCCGAGGCAACCAATCTAGCCGTTGAGTTCTACCGATGGCTAAGGGATGCGATGAAGCCAATGTTCTGGGGCGACCTAAAGCCGACGCAGCAGTCCGATCTAGAAGCCCAGTTTGACAAAGTCAAGGCAGAACCGCCGCCAAAACAGGAGCGACTCCTACGGACTCAACAAGCAGCCATGGCCCGCGCACCTCCGACGGGGGGCGGAGATGATGCAGGCGACGAGGACGGTGCCGACGAACCAGCCGAAGTCGACGCCTTCGACCTCGCAGAACCCCAGGACGTCCTATCAAAAATCCCAGCCAATTTCCACGACAACCTCGCATCCTCAAAGTGGAAGGACCGTAAAGAGGCACTTGAAGCGCTTTACGCCGTGCTGAACGTGCCGCGGATCAAAGATGGCGACTTCAATGAGATCAACCGTGGCTTAGCCAAGTGCATGAAGGATGCCAACATCGCCGTTGTCACACAGGCAGCTCAATGCATCGAAGTGTTGGCAAAAGGCCTCCGCAAAAGCTACGGTAAGTATCGCTCGATCGTCATGGCGCCAATCATGGAACGTCTAAAGGAGAAGAAGCAGTCCGTAGCAGACGCGTTAGGTGCTGCGCTGGATCATGTTTTCCTAGCCACGAGCCTATCCGAATGTTTGGAGGAAATCCTCTCATTTCTCGGACACAAAAATCCTCAAGTCAAAGAGGGAAGTCTGAGATTCCTTGTTCGGTGTCTCAGAACAACTCGAGAACCACCCAACAAGCAGGAGGTCGCCAGCATCGTGGATGCCGCGAAGAAACTGCTCTCTGAGTCCAGTGAAGGGCTAAGATCCGGCGGCGCCGAGGTTCTGGGCACGGTTATGAAGATAATCGGGGAACGTGCAATGAACCCCCACCTCGAAGGCCTCGACGATATTCGAAAAACGAAAATAAAAGAGTACTTCGAGAAGGCCGAGGTTAAGGCTAAGGATAAACCGAAACCTGCCCCGGCCCCGGCGGCGCGGGGCCCCCCCGGTGGTCCGAAGAAGACTGTTGGTGGAGGTGTTAAAAAAGCCCCTGGAGCAGCCAAGAAGGCTGCGCCAGCTGCTGCCGCACCCCCTGAGCCCGCGCCAGAGCCGGCTCCTACAACACAGCCAACATCCCGGGCTGCTCCAGGCAGTAAGCTTGGCGTGCCCAAGTCCTCTGGCTTGTCCGGGCTCAAAGCACCGCAGAGACGGATCGGTCTCCCCGGCGTCGCGTCCCCCCGAAGAGCGCCAGCCGTTGCTGCCCCACCGCCGGCTCCGATAGAAGACGAGGAAATCCCGGCATCACCACCTCCCCCGAAACCTCGAGTCGGCCTCGGACGAGGTGGTCTCGCCGCGCGACCATTGGCGAAGCCCACTACAACGGCTACTACGACTCCTTTAGCCCCCTCACCGCCTCCATCGAGTGGTCTCGCGGCTATAGAACGTGCCGAGCTCGAGGAACTACGCGCGGCGAATGAATGGCTTACAAAGCAGGTAGAGGAGATGCGGCATGAAAGAAGCAAGCTCATTTCGGAGGTGCAAGAACTCAAGAACCAAAATGCCGGACTCATCGAGGACCATACAAGAGACGTCCTTAGCATCAAAGCCAAAGAGACACAGTTAGTCAGGGCGAGGAGCGACGCAGAAGCGGCTGAACAAGTCAACGAAAGGCTCCGACGGGAGCTTGAGCGTCTCAAACGTGCACTCAGCAGGGCCGAGGGTCTTGGCGTCTCTGGAAGCATTGGAAGCCCAGGAATGACGAGTCCTACTCCAGACGACGTGGGCATTTTCCGCGACGGTGCAAACTACTCAGGGGCTAGGACAAATAGAATGAGCTTCACCAGCACGCTCTCGGAAGAGAAGGAGAATGGTGACGCGCCTCACAATTATCCGAGGAGCAAGCTGAGCCCAGAGTTGAGATACGGTAGTGGATCAAGCGGGAGAGGAAGTCCTGCTCGGGGGTTTAGGAACACGCCTATAGACGAAGCAATTGGACACGGCACCGGATCCACCGCCAGTTCAACGACCGGCGGAACCGGTAGTAACGGTGTAGAAAGTTGGAAGAGGGCAGCAGAAGTGACGAGTCAACTCAAGGCCAGGATAGAGCAGATGAAGGTAAGTTCCAAGAAGCCTCCCACTGTCTAACCCCTATCGGATCGGCTAACCCCACCACAGGCTAAGCAAGGGTTCAACCGACAATGAAGTAGGGCTCGTTTTTGGGTCCTATCATCGGGAAATGGCGTTGTTTGGAGACGAAAATTCAAAGGAGAGGGGTCGGGGGTTGTGTCTGCTTAATAGGGTGCATTTTCCTGGCGTCGGATTACATACCCAGAGTCTATTTTCGCCTTCTACCGAAGCATTCAGAGGTGTCATGGTAGCTCTTCTCAAGACCTAATAACCCCAAAGCCGAGATTAGGTGTATTCGTACGAGTGGAAGAGGCCGAGACGTCTATCATCATTGATACTGCAGGAAGTGGTGGATCCTTCGGCATGCCTCTCTACCCACCGGGGGGGGATCAAGTCACGTCCACAAAAGATAACATTTCGTTCCAGTCTACTCGGCCTTGAACTCGTTCGATGGTTCCGCGTTATTTAAATCGCATCATAGCATACAATACACCTTAGTTATAGCCTTGTGACATTGACGCGGATACGTCCAGGTATCCGTCTCAAATATCTCGGGCTTCCCTATCTAAGCAATTTTCAAGACAGCCTTCCCAAAGTTCTCGCCCTTGAGCATACCAACAAATCCCTCAGCAGCTTTGTCAATTCCATCCGTAACATGAAGCTTAGCCTTGAAAGACCCGTCCGCAATCCATTGCTGGACTTTGCGCTGGTGTTCTTCAAAGTAGGCCCGGCCGAATTCAGGCTGTCCGACAAGAAATCCTTGCATCGTTATGAGCTTCGGGATGAGCTGGAATAGGCTCTTGACACCGTATCTCTGGTCAGCTTGCTGATTATAGCCTGAGATCTACACGTACGTTAGCATAAGAGAACCGTCGGGGAATTAACAGATTATACCATTCCGCAGACCGGAATCCGTCCGTTCGTATTCATATTATCAAGTGCAGCGTCAAGTTGTTCTCCTCCGACATTTTCGAAATAGATATCAATCCCTTGCGGCGCGAGGCGTGGCAGCGCATCGAATGCGCTCTCCTTCTTATAATTAAACCCGCCGTCGAATCCGAGCTCCTTCGTTATATAGTCCAACTTCTCGTCAGAACCGACGGAGCCGATGACCTTCAGCCCTTCATTCTTTGCAACTTGCCCGACAACCTGACCAACCGCGCCAGCGGCCGAACTAACGAATACCGTTTCGCCCTTCCTCGGCTTCCCAATCTTATGGAGGCCGGAATATGCGGTCAAGCCGGGCATTCCCAGGGGTCCGAGGAACATGCCGAGGTCGAGATTATGCGGATTGTGGATCTTGCGTACCTGAGCGGCCGAGGGGTCTGGGATTCTAGCATATTGAGCTATCGGAAGAAAGGCGACGACGAGCTCTCCCTGATTATAATCCGAGGTGTCTGACTTGAGCACCCGGGCGACCGTGCTATTCGTCACGGGACCGTCGATCTCAAAAGCTGGAGAGTAAGACTTGATACTAGCATCACGCATCTTACCCCGAAGATAGGGGTCGAAGGAGGCGTAGAGGATCTCGACAACTAAGCCTCCTTTTGGAGCGGCTGCGTCGAGGTCAATGGGCCGATCCTCGACCGCCAAATGCTCTCCCGGGACCGGATACCCGGTAGGGACCTTCTTAAAGATGAGTGTCTTATTCACGGTCATTGTCAGAGGGCCTAAAGTCAGTTATTGCTCTAAGGTCGGGCGTCTGGTAAATAAGTTGTTGGCAACGGGCGTCGAGTAGGAGCGTATGGGGAACAAGGATGGATGTCTGAAACTCCTTCCTATGTCGTTCACCGTCTCGTATTCGATATCGATCCCCTAGCCAGACCCAGGGCAGGCTCTTTAAGTTCAACATGCTAGGAACATTCTAGGAACGTGATGGTAAATGATGACGTTTTGATGGTGTCACGGCGTCCAAGACTAAACTATAGGCACCGCGCCCTGCATATTTTGTAAAATCGCCTACGAGACCGAGCTCATCAGGTCCCACATGCCTAGGCAAAAACGCCTCCCGCCTCCATTTAATTAGGCTACTTTAGTAGATAGGTAGCTCAGATATACTATATCCGGAATAGGGTCCCCAACTTGCTATAGTTGATTTATAATTCAACACAAAGGCGGTTGAGAGGGCTTCCGAGGTTCCCCATACAGATATACCTACCTAGGTAGGCACATATCACCGTGTCTGGTTACAACGCCTAATACTGCAAGCGGTTGTCCGTTGGAAGAACCAATGAGCCGTTGGACCTCGATGCGACTCCGTTACACCCCCGCCTTTCTTCCCCCTTTCTCGGCGGTCTCTCCTTTACTAATTATCCGCTCTTGTTCAGAATCTAATCCTGCGGCCCTATCACAACCAAATATATGCGCCCCTTGTTTATCCTCGTTTACCCTCGCACATACAAGCCCCGTACCACAACTGCACACCTACTTATATCTGTGCAGCCATCCTCGGTTTAAAAGGATATCGGAATACAGAAATCGAAGCCTCGCGTTCTGAGTTGGTACGTATGGCGGTGACCGCATGGTGGTAGATGCCACGCTGATGGTATTTATAATAGCCGAAAATGTCTATAAATCCGTACACCCCGTGTCTAAGTCTCTCCCCTGACCGCTTGGATTTGTTCTGCTTGCCTTTCGATCTCTCCGCCAGACGAAGAACCAAGAAGTGAGGATTGCGGCGATGCCCACACTCAGAAACGAAAGACAGATACCATATGAGACATGATATGACGGACCGAACACCGTGCTAAAGACGTGAGGGCCGGCAATCCCGCTGAACTGAGCCATTGCATTTGTGAATCCGATACCAAACCCTGATGCAACTGTCCCCCTGAGAGCTCGGATGCGTTCAGGCCAAATCACGGGATAAGCAGAGCCCGCACACGATACAGCCACGATTAAGAAGATATACCTCACCACCGCATTGTGAACAGTATAGAGGATTATGTAACATACGATAATGGTCGACTCAACTGGAGACTTGTTAATTGACACCCGAAAGAGCCTCCTCCAGAGCCAGGTCTCGACTTACTTGCCACGGCGGTGGTCCAGGGCCTAATAGCCCTCTTATGTAGAAAGTGACCTACGAAATTCAAAAAGATGAACGCAGAGATGTAGGGAGGCTATGGTGTGATTCTTGAGCATATTGCCGTACCAAGGGAAGATCGGAGTTCTTACAATATTCATCAACTGTGAGTAGGAGGTCGTGGTAAAGCCTAGTTCGTAAATAACGGTAGGCAACGCCGTCCCCACGCCAAACCCACCGACCCCGTGACATATCCAATACAAGGAAAACGTGTAGAAGGTAGGGTCCCGAAGAAGCCTTCTTAGCGATTCGAAATCCCAGAGCCCTTCCTTGCCCGACGGGGAGGAATCTCCGAGCCGGCCTCGCAAGACGTCCCGTTCCTCATCCGTGAGCATCCAGGCCGTCTCTGGATAGTCCGGTAGCCACAGCGCAACAGCCGAGATGGCGATGGCCGGTAAGCCTTCGATCAGGAAAAGCCATCGCCAGCCGGGGAGGCCCGCTAGCCCATCCTAGCAGGCAAGGCGTTCAGCATCGTCGCTCTCTAAACAAGAACTCAAAGCCGCTCCTTAAGGGGTGAGGGGCAGGTGATAGGTGAAGACGGGCTCAAGAGGATAGTACCTACCATAAATCCAATAGCATAAGCGAGCAGGCCGCTCACCGCCGGGGAAAGCTGTCCGACCGAGTAGAAGATCGCAATTCTTTGTGGCATCTCGGTAGGTTTATACCAAAACGCCATATGATATAGCACAGCAGGGAAGAAACCCGCCTCGGCTAGGCCGATAGCAAACCGAACGCACATCATCTAAACGCCTCGTATTAGGATCCGCTAGTTTAGGTGCCCGGAGCCCTTCCAAATGTCTATACTTACGCCTTTGAAGTCCTGTGCCGCCGCAGACGAACATGCGGAAATGCCCCATCCCAGGACGAGGACAAACATCCATTTCGAGGGCGAAAACACTTTCATCGCCAGGGTATTTGTCGGTTCGAATACCATATAGCTATACGAAAAAATAGAGAGCGTCCAGGCCCACTGCGAAGGGCTTAGCCCAAGTTCTTTCTTGATACCTGTACCATTTTCGAGGTTGATGATCGCCGCGTTCGAGTAGTTGGACGAGTCGATGACCCTAAAGATATAGACCAGTGAATAGAAGCCAACTAGCCAGAGATCTACCTTCCTCATAACAGATTTCTCGAGCTCCCCGCTGGCCTCTGGAGGTCCCAGATCTAATACAACTTCAGCGTCGTCGCTGCGTTTCGATTCCGTAGTATGGTGGGCCTTTACATCGAGCTGACTAGGCGTAGAAGCCATGTCGGCGTTGCTATACCGATAGTCAAATGTACTATTGACCTCTGGGTATAGTCGAATTACGCCTAGTAAGTTCTTTTTCGAGGCTTATATTAGGCGGAGCTTCGGACAAGGGGACGTACGCCCTTCTCTACCCGAAAATAAATATATCTAACAAGCCGACGATGAAGACTCTCACGTAGAAACGAGACGTTATTTATTCTCGCCTGCCAGTTCTATAGGCAGGAGGGGGAGCGCCGGCTTCTAGCGGCCCCTGCGGATTCCATCATCAACTGCCGCAGCATTAACCGCTACGGAGGCGCATCCCGATGATTTCGGCATCTTATTAGGCGTTCCGGAGGTCCCTTGGATGTAATTGCTGGGTTCTCAAGCACGCCTACGATGAGGTCGATGAGAACACCGAGCACGCAACTGTCCCCGCTCAGGACCCCCGAGAAGCCCAACCAATCAAGTTACGAAATAGAAGCAGTGGTCCATTGCCGAGTACCTGGAACCGGCTGGTTCGACCGCAGGTCAGCAGGAGAAATGGTAGATAGAGATCGTATTCCGGCTAGTATAAGACAAGATCGCCTATCACCCGGGCACGTCAGTTAGTCGGTGCTTCCGATCACTGTCGGGTCGAAACAAGAAGAAGAAGAAGAAGAAGAAGGATTTAACTGACCAGAATGGCTCCAATCGCTCTCGAAACGCCAGCATCAGGGCATTTAAAGAGTAGTAAAGTTCAGGTGGCACCGTGGACTAGGCCGGGGAAGACCTCGGAGAAGCTCGAATTTGCGGAATTACCAAAGATTGACCTCTCTCGCTTCGATGACCCCGACGGCAAGCGGGAACTTGCCGATCAGCTTTACGACGCCGTCACCAGAGTCGGGTTTTGGTCTGTGGTCAACACAGGTATCGACGATGAGCGCGTGCTCCGTCAATTTAGCATTGGGCACGCCTTCTTTAAGGAGCCATTGGAGGAAAAGCGAAGGTTCCCTTGCAACTTCGCCGAGGGCGAGTATTTCGGATACAGAGAGAACTCGCGCTGGATAGGCGACACAGGCGTTAGAGAAAACGTGGAGATGTTAAATATCCCGAAGGCGATTCCCGCCCTTTCGGACGTGGGCAAGCACCGACTCGTTGAGCAGAACTGGGAAGAGATCTCCTCCTTCCATAGAGATCTATTCGACAAGGTGGTTCGGAAACTCTTCGTTCTTATTTCCATCATACTCGAACTCCCCGAAAACTACCTGGCCGATGCACACGCCTACGACGACGAGTCCGACGACCACCTTCGCTACATGCTCTACAACGTTAGGAGCCAGGAGGAATGGGACAAGGCCCAGGCGTACTCCAAGGGCGGCCACACGGACTTCGGAAGCTTGACGCTGCTCTTCTCGCAGCACGTGGCCGGCTTACAGATCCGCACACCGGAAGGTGAATGGAAACACGTCAGCCCTGTGGATGGCGGCAGTACGTAAACCCTCGCCCGTATACGATGGAATTTCTAACGGCGAATAACTGTAGTCACTTGCAACGCGGCGGACACTTTGTCCTTCCTTACAAATGGTAGTACACAACCGCGCAGCCGCAAATCCGTCGCACGCCTACCTAAGGTGCCATACTGACCTATCCATACGACACAGGTTTCATCAAGTCAACGATCCACCGTGTAGTTACTCCGCCAAAAGACCAGATCGACATTCCCCGTCTTGGCCTGCTCTACTTCAACCGACCCGGCGCTCGTACGCCCATGAGGACAGTGCCATCCCCCCTGCTGGACCGCCTCGGCCTAATCCCACCAGAAGATAAGGATCGCAATAGACCGGTGGTATCTGGGACGGAATATGTCCGGGCACGGGTCAAGGACGTGCACTATAAGACGGTCCTCGAAAGGCGGGAGGGAACGTCGTTTGAATTCAAAGGGCTGAAGGTGCAGAATTATTACAAGTAGCTTGCCGTCGTCGGACCAGCGGCTAGGATACTAGTCCCCGTAAGGAGATCTAAACCCCTTTCCGATCCGTTACCCATGTGATTTACCTTACCTACGTGACAATATTATGTTTCGGACGCCGGCCCCCACGCAAGGCTCTAAGGGGGCGAAATGCCAAAACACTCTCGATCCATGGCAAACGAGAGCAACAGGCGCCAGATGCGGGAGTTCTGCGTCAATGTAAGGGTCCTACTCGAGTAATAATTGTAGTTATTCCTGAAAATGACTAATTATCAGAATTGTTGATTTACTAATCTAGTTCGATTAGATTCTATTTGCTTCGCTCCAGGCGTCGATCATGGTTCAAAGGAGAGAAGAAGAAGGAAAAGGATAGCTCCAACGGGAGTAAATATGATTATATAGATATAATTATATGGATATTATTTTAACATGATAACGTAATAATTGTGTCATGACATTCAGTATCGAGCGTATATATATCTTATACCTATTCTTATAACCTAACCACTTATAACCACTTATAACCACTTATAACCACTTATACCGGCCGCCTAGATTGCTCGCGACTGAAAACCCGCGTTCCTTTTACTACCTATACAATATCCATTACTACCACCACCACTAGTACTACCTCTACCACTACCACCGACGCGATATATTGGACCACGGCAGGACTCAGCACAAATTACCAATAAGAGCCATCCGAAGAAGGTTAAAGCAATGTCGAAGATGAAGGCCTTGGTCACCGTGGAGGGCAAGACGGCCACAGTCCAGGAAGTCGATATCCCCAAACCCGGCGACGGCGAGATACTCATCAAGGTCCACTTCGTCGCGCAGAACCCAACAGATTGGAAGTCCATGCAGTCGGTCCCCCCAGGCCGGATTCTCGGCTGCGACTTTGCTGGCGTCGTGCAAGACGGCAACAACTCCCACTGGCGTCAAGGACAACGCGTCGCCGGCTTCGTCTTCGGATCTTCCGTCAACCCGCTCCGCGGAGCCTTTGCAGAATACGTCGTCACCGAGGCGAGCCTAGTCTATCCCATTCCAGACGATATATCCTACCAGGACGCCGCCGTCATTCCTCTGGCCTTCGCGACCGCCGTGCAAGCCATGTTTGCAAGACTAAAACTTCCCGAGCCGAGCAAGCCGGCCAAGAGTGCTTTCCCCTTCCTAGTGAACGGGGGTACGTCCAGCGTTGGCCAGTACGCCGTTCAGCTAGGCAAATTAGCCGGCGCATTCGTCGTTGCTACCGGGTCGGCGCGAAACCACGAGTTCCTTAAGTCGTTAGGCGCTGACGCCGTCGTCGACTACAAGGACCCCGAATGGCCTGAGAAGGTCCGCAGGCTGACGCACGACGGCCTCGAGCTTGCTTTCGATTGTATCTCTGAGAAAGGGGCGCCAGAGGCCGTCGCCAAGGCCTTATCCCCCACGAAAGGTGGCCACGTTGTCACTCTCCTCCCGGTGGCCGATATTAGGGATAAGATCGAGAACAAGAAGGTTAAGCTAGAGAGCACCATTGTATACACGGTCTTCGGCCGTCCCCTGAAGTACGGGACGTTCGACAACTGCGGAGAGCCGACGCCGCAAGATAAGGCCCAGTGGGAGAAGTATTTAGCCATGCTGCCGGAGTTGCTATCTAGCGGAAAGCTCAAGCCTAACAGGGCGAAGGATTTCGGCGGTATAGACGATATACTAGCCGGTTTCAACGAGCAACGGGAGGGCAGGGTCAGCGCCGAGAAGCTGGTTTACAGGATCGCTTAGCTTTTCACGGGTTAGGTATAGTTACCCCCATAAGTCGGGATTTGAGGATTTGAGAAATGTAGGGTAGATCTTTGGTACCGAGCTATAATAACATCTCACGCTTCTCTTTAATTGCCGCCGCTCCGCAAACTCCTGTCGAGCCGACCAGCCCGAGATGGTCTATTCGCTGCCAACTGCAAAACAAAGCCTCAATTCACGCCGTCTTCTTATCCGCCTGTCTCACAGACGGGAAAGGGTTGTACGTGCCCCGATCTGCTTGGAGCTTCCGTAATTTCTCGATTGCTTCGTCCAGTAGCACCGGCTTTCCTCGGTCTTGGGTGGATGTGTCGTCCCGGTACCGAACATTCACCTGTCGGCCTTTCATCTCTTCGTCGCCGACAACTGTGATTTGGCGAACACCAACTGTGTCAGCAAGCCTTCGTCACATCAAACTTGGGCCGAGAAAGGGAAGGGGGCAAGCAAAAATATTCGAACGGGTGCTCACCAAAGATGAAGTTGTATTGTGCGAGCTGTGCGCTTCGAATCTTCTTGGGGAGCGTATTCCCGCTAGTGTCGATATCGACGAATATTTTCTCCTTCTTGAGGATATCCCTGACTTCCTGGGCATATGATACGAAGCCCATTCCTACCGGGATAACCATCACCTGGCGCGGGCTCAGCCAGAAAGGCCACTTGCCCGCAAAGTGTTCGATGAGGATGCCTAAATAACCGAGAGTGAGCCATCTAATCGACCCCCCCTTCGTTGGCATACGTACCCATAAACCTCTCTATGGAGCCGGCCATAGCACGATGGATAATAACTGGCCGCGCGCAGCCGGGACTCAAAGGCTTTACTACCCTTTCCCGTTCGGTTCCGCCCTCGCCCGTACCTGATTTCCCTGAATCAGTATTGCTTGCTTGGGCTTCAGGCCCGCTCGCCCTCGACGACTGCACGGCGAGTTCGTCTTGCTTAGGCTTGGCGGCAGGCATCTCAGCCGTAACATATTCGAGTCCAAAGTCTGCTGGGCGTTAGTAATGCGGGTATAGAGCAACGGTTTGAGGAACACATTACTCTCGGGGCCCATAAAATCAAGCTGGATCGTAGCGCATTGCCACTCCTATGGTGACAGTTAGCTAGCCATACCAGACTACTGGCAATATCCCAGATCCAACATCATAGGCAGTGCTTAAGCTACGATCCGGAAACAAGCACCGAATGGGTCTCGCCGGGCCGGGGGGTGGGGGGAGGGGGTGGGGACTGACCCGGTTCAAGCAGTCCAGGATCTTAATATCTATCTAATTAACGGTCAGCTAGCATGTATGCTGCGGGAAGGAGGTCGGGATTCACCTTTGGCCCGTAGAAAGCGCCGTCACCCTCGTTCAAAGTCCACGATACGCCTCCAGGGCCTGCCGCAAACCCATCGAGTGCCTCTTTCAACATGCTTTCGGCTTTATCCCAGGTCTCAACCTGACCCATGAACTTCTCCGGGCGAGTGGACAATTGAAGCTTAAAGGTAAACCCTAAGAGACCGTACATCTCGGAGAGGAAACTGAACAGGTCGGAGATCTCGCTAGTGACCTGGTCGAGGCGACAGAAGATGTGAGCATCATCTTGCTGGAAGCGACGGACGCGGGTCAGGCCAGACAAAGCGCCGCTCGCCTCGTTCCGGTGAAGAACACCAAAGTCGGCGAGACGCAGGGGCAACTGATTGTACACCTTCGGGCTATGGGCAAACATGAGGAAATGAGCGGGACAGTTCATGGGCTTCAGACCCCATTTTTCCTTATCCAAGTCCATGACAAACATGTCTTCTTGATAATACTGCCAGTGTCCGCTGATCTTCCAGAGCTCCGAATTGAAAATATTGGGGGTAATTACTAATACAGAAACGGTTAGTTATCACGAAGGGAGGGCGGCAAAGTTATCTTAGGGATTCGAGGGGTCTCGACGGACCTTCCTGATAATCACGTTTGTGATATTGCTCCCTGATATAAGCAAGAAGCGTGTTATAGATCCTCGTACCATGAGGCAGGAAGAAAGCGGAACCAGGAGAGAGCTCATGAAACATGAAAAGTTCTTGCTCTTTTCCTAATTTTCGGTGGTCTCTCTTGGCCGCTTCCTCGAGAAACTTCTTGTGCTCCGCCATCTTTTTCTTGTCTGGGAACGACACACCATAGATGCGCTGGAGGGAGTCATTCTCCTGCGATCCCAAAAAGTACGAGGCCGAGTTCTTCATTATAGAGAACGCCTCGATTCGTCCTGTATCCGGAACGTGGGGCCCGCGACATAGGTCTATTAGCGGCCCGTTGCGGTATACGGTGGTGGAAGTACCGTCGGGGATCTTGGTGGAAATGATATGCTGCTTATATTTGTTGTAACTGAACATCTCGAGAAGTTCCTGCTTAGTCATTTCGAGACGCTCGAATCGCTGGCGTTCTCTGACGATATCGCCGACGATGCGTTCTAAGGGCGCCCAGTCGCTCTGCTGGACAGCAGCCCCGCCTGGGAGGGCCATCTCGTAGTAGAAACCATCGTCGATTGGAGGCCCAATACAGAGAGAGCAGCCAAATCTTCTCTCACAGGCCTCACCAAGGATATGGGCAGAGCTATGCCAAAACACTTCCCTCCCCTTAGGGTCGTCGAAGGTCAATAGTTCGAGCTTGCAGCTGCGCTCGAGCGGTCTCTCCAGATCCCACAGCTGTCCGTTGTCTCCATCTATTCGGGCAACGACGGAGCGCTTGTATAGACTGTTGGATACTCCTTTTGCAATGTCTCCCGGCGTAGTTTCCCAACTCGTGCCCACTTTGACAGAACCGTCAGGCAATGTGATGGTGATCTGCTCGCGAGGTTTCTTGGCAATATCCTCTTCATATTTCTTCTTAAGACGGTCGAACAGCTCGAGGCGCGTCTTAAGGAATTCGGGCGGCGGCGTCATCTCAAGGGGGCCAGCGGTTGCATCATCCGCGCCAGCTTTGCTCTTCTTGTCTTTTTTAGCAGGCTTCTGTCCGCCGACCGCAACCTTCCTAACGTCGCCGGACCCGGCGTCGGCCATCCTGTCGAGTAAGTTTCAGAAGTCAATTAGACCTGTGTACGAGCCTGGGATTGGAACAGGATATAACGAATTTAATACCACCTTATCAGCGCGAAAGAAGGTAAAACAGGGGGGGAACCGAGAAAAGCAATAAGAAAAAGTTAAGTTGAGTCATGCCGTTATCGTAAAAAAGTGCTTTACAATTAAAACGGATAAATAAACTCGATCGGTATTACCCCGCTACCCCGCATAAACATTAAAAAATTTACGACGTTTAAAAAAATTTATATTACGTATATAAAAATAATAATGAAAAAAATTTTAATATATAAAAAAAATATATAAAATTTAAATAATAAAAAATAAAAATGTTTTTATTTTTATAAATAAATATTATTATTTTATACGAAATATTTAATAATAAATTTTTTAAAAAAATTATTATATATAATTATATTAATAATTATAAATTTCGATAAAATAATTAATAAATAATTAATAAATTTATCGTAAATTATAATTAATTAAATTTGATTTAAATTAATTATATATAATTTAATACGTTTTAATAAATTTTATAAAATAACGGTTTTTTTATTAAATATATTTTTTTATAAATTTATTTATTTAAAAATTAAAATTATTATATAATTTTATTTTTTTAACGATTATTTTAATTTAATTTTATTATTAATTTTACTATTAATTTTATTATTAATTTTATTATTAATTAAATTATAATTTTAATACGATTTTTATATATTTACGATTTATTCGATATTTATATTTTACGATTTATTCGATATTTATATTTTATAATTTATTTTATACGAAATATTTAATAATAAACCTTTTAAAAAAATAATTATATATAATTAAAAAAATAATTATAAATTTCGATAAAATAATTAATAAATAATTAATAAATTTATCGTAAATTATAATTAATTAAATTTAATTTAAATTAATTATATGTAATTTAATACGTTTTAATAAATTTCGTAAAATAACGGTTTTTTATTAAATATATTTTTTAATCGATTTATTTTTATTTTTTTTTAACTTTTTTAAAAATCGATTTTCGATTTTTAAAATATTTATTATTTTATTTTATTATTATTATTATAATATATAAATTTTTTTAAAATTTAATATTTGTTATAAACGATATTTTTTTTATAAATATTAAAAATTTCCCTTCGTATAAAATTTACGTAAAATATAATTAAAAATAAAATATCGATTAATTTTATAATTTTCATAATATAAAATTTTTAATAACGATATATTTAATTTATCGTTATTTATTATAATAACGTATAAATTATATTTATTATATAATATTATTTATAATTAATTATTTAAATTATTAATAATAAAAAGTTAATAAATTTATTATAAATTATTTCGTTTAACGAAACATTTTTTTCGATAATAATTATAAATTTTTTTATTTTTATTTCGATATTTATTATTTATATAAACGTTACGTATTAAATTTTAACGAATATATATTACGAAAATAATCGTATTATAATAAATATACTTTAATTAATCGTTATATAATATAAACGTTTAATTATTTAAAAAAAATATAAAGTTAAAAAACGTTATAATAAATTTATATCGTAAATTTTATTTTTATAAAATATATTTTATTATAAAAATCGTACGAAATATAAAAATAACGAAATTAACGAATAATTAACGTAATTTATTATTTTATATCGTAAAAATCGTTTTCGATTAAATTTTATTTTTATTTTTCGATTTAATTTAAAGTATAAAAAACGTTTTCGATTAAATCGAACTTTTATTTTACGTTTTAATTTAATATTTAATAGTTTATTTTTAATATATTTATTAAATAATATAAAAATTATTTTATCGATTTAAATATTTTTTTAATATAATAATAAAGTTACGATAAATAATTTAAATAATAAATATAATAAATTTAATAAATTAATAATATAAAATATTTTAATTTATAAAAATAAATTTTTATTTTAAAAATTTTTTTATTTATAAAGTTAAAATATTTTCGATTATTTTATTTTACGTAATTTAATTAATCGTTTTCGTATATATATATCTTCGAAAAAATCGTTACGAAAATTTAACGAATAATCGATTTTATTTAATTACGTCGACGTAAAATATTTTTTAAATAAATAAAATTTTATTATTAAAAAATAATTTAACGAAGTAATAATAAATAAAAAAATAAAGTAGTATTTTCGATGTAAAAAAAAAATAATTTAATATTATATTATAATTTAATAAAATTTATAAAAAATATTACGATAAAAACGAAAAAAATATAAAACGAATTTTTTTATTATTTCGTAATTAATAAATTTAATTTTAAAAATATATTAAATATTTTATCGTAATTTAAATTTATTAAAAAAATTTTTATTACGAAAATATATATTAACGTTAATATATTTACGATATATACGATTATATTATTATACGATATTATTTAAAAGTTAATAAATTTTTAAATTTACGATTAATAATTTAAATATCGTAATTATATCGTTTATTTTTTACGTAATATTAAAAAAATATATTTTAAATTATTTTTTATATTAAAAAATTTAAATATCGTTATTTTTTAATTATTTAATAAATAATAAATTACGGAAATAAATCGTTAATTTTATTATCGTTTTCGAATTTAACGATATTTTATAAAAATTTAATTTCGATATTTAATAAAAAATTATTTTAAATATCGAAATTTTATATAAAACGAAAAAAATTTAATTTAATTATTTAAAAATAAATTTATTTTCGATTTATTAATTATTTATAAAATAAATAATTTCGTTAATATTATTATAAATATTAAATTAATATAAAAAAAGAATTTTATTATTAGCATTCTTTTATTTTATTATCGAGCCTTATTAACACTTTTAATACATTAAAATACTTATCGTATTTAATAACTCCACATACAAATCTACATATAATTACGTTAATATATAATATACACTTTATACCTTTTTTTAATTAATTTAATTACTTATAACTTCCATCATATATTTTATTATATCTTACCCACTTTAAAAATATAAAATATAAAAAATACATCGTCAATTTCGCTTTAATTAAACTTTTTTAATAATATAAATTTCATATCGATGCATACTTTATTTTAAAAGTTATTTAAATATAAAATCAATTTCATACATATATTTAAAGGTATAAATAATAGCTCGGGATGGTTATGTAATCCCTTTTTACGGTCGTATACCCCTTTTAACACCCGTATAAAATTAAGTATACATTTAAATAACTTTCGAAATAAAATATACATCGATATAAAACTTATACCATTAGAAAAGTTTAATTAAAGCGAAATTAACAATATATTTTTTATATTTTACATCTTTAAAATAAATAAAATATAATAAAATATATAATAAAAATTATAAATAATTAAATCAATTAAAAAAATATACCCGTACTCGAAAAAACTATTTAATTTTATTATATTTTTATATAAAAATATGTTAATAAAGTCGAATACGAGATAAAAAATGTATTTTTTATATTAAAAATATTAATAAAACTCGATAATAATTTTAAAAAATGTTAATAATAAAACTCTAAAAAAAAGGAAAAAATATAAATATTTACGATAAAATTATAATATTTAATTTATTAATAATTAAATCGAAATTATAATAATTTTAAAATTATATTTATTTCGACGAAATAAAAAATAATAAATAATTATTTATTTATTAATATAATTTATAAAATATTTATTAATTTTATATATTTTCGATAAAAAATATACTTTTAAATAAATTTAATTATAATTAAAAAATTTTATTTTATTTTATTTTATTTTTAAAAAATAAAATCGATTTTATCGAATTATAATAATATTTTATAATATATTACGATTATATTTAATATATTATAAAATAAAAAAATAATTAATTTATTTAATATTATAATTTTTAATATATTATTTTAAATATAATATTATAATAATAAATTAAATTATAAAATAAAATTTTCGTTAATTATTAATAAAATAAATTATTTATATTCGAAGTTTTTTCGAAATATTATTTCGAATTTTTTTTTTTATAAAAAAATTTAAAAAAAAATTAAAAATTAATTACGTAAAAATTTACGAGTTATAATTTTCGCGTTATTCGCGTTACGTTTTTTTCGATAATTTTTCGAATTTTCGAATTATATATTTCGCGTTATATTTTTTTTCGATAATTTTTCGAATTTTTAAATTACGTATTTCGCGTTATTCGCGTTATATAATCGCGTTATATTTTTATATTTTTAAAAATTTTCTACGTATTTAACTTTTATTATATTTTTTTAAAATATATATTTTTTTAAAGTATTTTTACTTTATATATTTATTATTTTCGTAATTATTATCGTTATTTTTTAATCGATATTTAATATAATATTTCGATATTTTAATTTTTTATAAATTTTTTCGTATAAAAATAACGAATATTTTATTTAAACTTTCGACGTTTATTATTCGATATATTTTATTATTTATTCGTTATTTAATTTATATATATTTAATAATAAAAAATTATATTATATAATAATTTATTACGCGTATTATATTATTATCGATAATGTTTAAAATAAAAATAAAAAAAAAATAATCGCGAAAATAAAAATAATAATAATTTTAAGCATTAATATTCGTACTACCTATTTTTGATATCGGGCCCTTATCCGTACTACCAATACAAAAAGTACATCTCCCACCCCTCACTCGGCCCCACTAACGGATTCCCATACAAAAATGCAGGAAACCAGATAGTCTTTTCGAGGATAGGTACGCTTTTTCGATTAAATTTCTCGTACATATTGAATTAGATACAGCTCCCAACATACCTCCCAATATATCCCATTATATCACACCCATTCTAAGGATGCAAAATATAAAAAATAGATCGCCAGTTTCGCCTCAATTAGACCTTTCTAGTGGTATAGGTTTCATATCGGTGCATGCCCTACTTCAAAAGTTATTTGAATATAAAGTCAATTCCATACAGGTATTCAAAGGTGTAAGTGGTGGCCCGGGGTGGTCATGTGATCCCCTTTTGCGGTCGCATACCCCTCCAGCACCTTTTGACACATTTTTAATATATGAATAGAATTGACTTTATATTCAAATAACTTTAGAAATAGTGCATGCACCGATATGAAACTTATACCATTAGAAAGGTCTAATTGAGGCGAAACCGGCTATCTATTTTTTATATTTTGCATCCTTAGAATGGGTGGGATATAATGGGATATATGGTGGGAGGTATGGTAGGATGTATGGTGGGAATTGAATCGATTGAAAAAGTGCATAAGGTGTACATTATGTATTAACACGATTGTATGTAGATTTGTATGTGGGGTTGTTAGATATAAGATGTATTTTAATGTATTAGCAGTACGGATAACAAAAAATGGTAGTACGAATATCACTGCTCATAATTTTTTTTTATTAATGTTTATAAAATTTAATTTTAATTTTTATATAAAAATATTCGACGATAATATTTTTTTAATTTTAAATAATAACGAATAATATTATTTTTATATATTTAAATAATTAAATAATAAATTAAATTTTTAATATTATATTAATTTTAATTTCGATAAAATTAATTTTTAATTTTATTATAAATTAAAAATATTTTATCGTTTTAAATTTTAACGAATAAATATTTTTTAAAGGTAAAATAAAATTTATTTTATAATTATAACGATTATTATAAATCGAAATATTTTATAAATTAAATTTCGATAATTTTTTTAATTCGATAATTATTTTTATATTTATTATTTAAGTTTTTTACGTATCGATTATTATGTTTATTTTAATTAACGTTATATTTTCGATTTTTATTTTAATATATAAATTTCGTAATAAATTTTATTATATTATTAAAAATATAATCGAATTTAATTACGTTTATATAATTTTATTTAATGTCGAAAAATAATTTAAAGTAAATAATATACGAAAATATATAAAAATAATTAATATTATCGAAAAAAATAAAATTATATACGGAATATATAATTTTATTTTTTTCGTTACGATATTTATCGATTTTTCGATTATAATATTTTTATTTTTATTTTAAAATCGAAGTTTAAAACGATAAATAAATTTAAGTTATAAATTTATATATTTTATTATTTCGATAAATTTATTAAAACTATTTTACGAATAATAAATTAATATAACGATATATATTATTATTTTTTTCGTATATTCCCGTAAAATATTTTTTTATTTAATTTATTTAGTTTTTATTTTTCGATTTAAGGTTATTATTATTTAACGGTATTAAAAACGTTAAATTTTTAATTTTTTTTTTTAAATTTATCGATGGATATAAGTTTAATTTTATTTAAAAAAATGTAAAAAATAAATTTCTTAAATTACGAAAAAAATTATTAATTATATCGTAAAATGGTAGAAAATATTTTCGAATTATATTCGAAGGAAACGATAATTATAAAAGAATAAATAATACGAAATAATTTAACGACGATATTTATTTCGTTAATTCGTTTAATATGAATTTTTACGAATTTTTTTAAAATAATTTATATAATTTATATATTTTTAATAATAACGACGAAATTATTTTAATTAATTTATTATTTAAATAACTTCGACGTATAAAACGTATCGACGAGTTAAACGAAAATATCGATAAAAACGTTTAAAAAAAATTAAATTTAAATTTATTATTATTTATTTTTAATATAAAAAATAATAGTTAAATTTTTATAAAATAATAAAAAAATATAAAAATAAATATTTATGGTGTTAATTTAAAGTTCGGTGTTTTTTATATTAAAAATAAAACGTTATTTTTTTAATAAATATTAAAATTTTAAATAAATAAAAATATAAAAAACGTGTTTTATTTTATTATATTTACGAAGGTTTTTTAAGTAATAAATGTTATTTTACGGATTTTTTTATTTTTTTTTAAAAATTTTATTCTTTTTAATAAAAAGTTTATTTAAGTATTTAATAAATTAAGTTTATAAAATTAATAAAAATAGAATTTTTCGTTTTTTTTTTTTTTTTTTTTTTTTTAATTTTTAATATCGTATTATTAATGAAAATATAACGTTTAAATTTATTTACCTTTATAAAATATTTTTAAATAATAATAAAAAAAATATATATATAGTTTATAATATTTAAATTCGAGTATATTTTTTAAAATAATCGTTATTTTTACGGTCGGATATATTTTTACGTTTTTTAATTTTAAATAATAATGTTAATAAATATAATTTAAATATAATATAAATTAATTTATTTATTTTTTCGTAATATTTTCAAATTTATTATTAAAAGTATTTTCGTTTTTTTTTTTATATTAAAAATTATTTTTTTCGTTTTTATCGTCGATATTATTTTTAATTTCGTTTAAAAAGGAAAAATTAAAATTTCAATCGATATTAATTCGATCGACGTTAATTATTTTTTAAATAAACGAATTACGAGTGGTTTTTTTTTTTTAAGCGAATAAAATACGAAAATTTTTATTTTATTTTACGATTATAAATTTTTAACGAATTAATATAAGTTTTATAAAAGGGGTTTTTATAATCGATTTATTATTAATAAATTTATTTATAAATTTAATACGATTACGTAGTAAAATATTTTTTTTTTATATTAAAAATTATTATTTTCGTTATTATTATCGATATTATTTTTAATTTCGTTTAAAAAAGAAAAATTAAAATTTTAATCGATATTAATTTAATCGACGTTAATTATTTTTTAAATAAACGAATTACGAATAGTTTTTTTTTTTAAATAAATAAAATACGAAAATTTTTATTTTATTTCGCGATTATAAATTTTTAACGGATTAATATAAATTTTATAAAGGGGGTTTTTATAGTCGATTTATTATTAATAAATTTATTTATAGTTTTAATATAGTTAAATAATATAAATGTTTAGGTTAAATTTAAAATAATAATAAAGTAAATATTATTAAAAAGATTTATCGCGATATTTACGAAGTAAATAATATATTATTATAAAATAAATTACGTATTTTAATTAAAAATATCGATATTATTAAAAGTATCGAATACGGTCGATATTTCGATTAATAATATAAAATTATTAAAAAGTTATAAGTTAATTTTTAAGATAATAATTATTATCGAATATTAAATAATAAAAGTATCGAATTTATATCTAATAATAAAAATATATATATTTTTAAACTTTTTAACGATACGGTTAAAAAAATAATAATATTAATTTTCGCGAACGTAAATTTAATCGTTAAAAAAAATCGTTTATAAATAACGATAACGAGTCGATTCGTTAAAAAAAACGAAAATATAAAAAATATACGTTTTTTTAAATAAAAAGTTAATTAAATTATTACGACGGTTAAAATAAAATTAAAATTCGATAAATATATTATAATTTATAAAAAAACGTAATTTTTAACGATAAATTTTAAGAATTAAATTTTCGAAAAACGTATAAATATATTTAATAAAATTAACGTTAAACGATAAATTTTAAACGAATTTATATAAATCGATATAAATATAATTCGAAAGATTTAATTTATTAATATATAATTAATATTTCGGGGGTAGAAAAAGGGGTCGGTTTATTTATTTACGAATTTATATTATCGATGTAGTTAATATAATTTAATAATTTATAAAAATTTTTAAATAATAACGAAATAAGGTACGAAATGTAAACGTATTTAAAGTATCGTTAATATTAAAAACGTCGTTAAAAAAGTAAATAAAATTATTACGATTATAAAAAACGTATATATTAACGAAAATTAAAAGATTTTTAACGTATTAAATGATATTTAAATAAATAAAGTTTTTCGAAATAGTTACGAAAGTAATAATTATTAAAACGTATAATTCGAAACGAGTTATTTAATTTTATATAATTAAGTTTTTAATTATAATTATAATTAACGTTAAAAAAACGTTAAAAGTAATATTATTATAATCGTTAATATTACGATTATTATAAAAAAATATAAACGATATCGACGTTATTATAAAAAATAACAATAATACGTAAAAAATAAAAAGTAAATATTTATTTAAATTTTAATAATAACGATATGTTAAAATAAATTAAAATAAAATATTAACGATTAAATATATAAAAAAAATCGAATTAACGATAATGTGTTAAATTTAATAAAAATAAAATATCTATAAATAAATATACGAAAAAAATAAAATAATAACGACGCGTTAAAATTAATAAAAGTTAATATCTAAAAGTAAATATATAAAAAAATTAAAATAATAATAATATATTAAAATTAATAAAAACGAAATATTATCGAAACGTTATATTTAAGTTTTAAAATTTATTAACTAAAATCGCGAAATGAAAGTTAAATTAAATAAATATCGAAAATATTAAAAAAAAAACGAAAATAAAAAAATTCCGCGGTTTTATATTTTTATGCGAAAATTTAAAAAATATAATTATATTTTTATTAAAAAAAAACGCTCCGATTATTAAAATAATATAATACTTTATATATATTTTTTTAATTTAATAACGTATGTAAATAAAACGTTTTAATTATTATAAAAATACGATATTTTTTATATTTTAAAAAAAAATTATATAAATATTTAACTATATATACGCGTAAATAAATAATATTATAAATACGTTTAATATTTATTTTATATAAATAACGTCGAATATATCGTTTTTAAATAAAAAAAAAATAAAACGAAATAATTCGCCTTTATTATATTTTAACTTTAAAAATATATATAAGTATTTTTTTTAAACGTTTAATTAATATTTATAATATATTAAACGTATTAAAATACCGATTTTAATTAAAATATATACTTATTTAAATAAATATACGTCGAAATTAAAATTAATACGAAAAAAACATTTAAATAATTTTATAAATATTAATAATTTTAACTTAACGATAAAACGATATAATTTCGAAAAAAAAATATATAAATAAAAATAATAATTTTTATAAAGTTTATTTTTTAAAAAAATATAAATTTAATTTTAAATTTATATATTAATTTAATATATCGACGTTATTATAATTTATAATATTATTTTACGTTATAATTACCGTAAATAATATAAAATTAAAAAAAAATTTAAAATAAAATAAAAATATCGACGATTTTTTTTTATTCGATTAAAATAATTTCGAATAAAAAATTATATTCGATTATAAAATTTAAAACTTCGAAAATAATAAATAAAAATATATAAATTTTTAATTAAATTTTTTAAATTTAAATTTTACGACATCGTATTTTATAATTTATTTAATAAAAAAAAAACTTTAAACGTAAAAAAGGTATTAATCGAGATAAAAATAAAAAAAATATATTATTAAAATTAAATATTTAAAGTTCGGATTCGATAAAAATCGTAACAATAAAATTTTAATTTAAACGTCGCGAAAAATTACGTAAATATATATTAAAAATAAAGTAACGTTTTTTTTATAAGTTTAACATAAATAAAAAAATTCGATTTAAACGTAGGGGTAAATTTTTAAATATTATACGACGGATATAATAATAACGTTTCGAATAACGTTAATTTAAGCGTAAAAATAAATCGTTAAAAATTATACGATAAATATAATAATATTTTTTCGAATAATATTAATTTAAACGTAAAAATAAATTATTAAAAATTATATAACGAAAATAATTAATTTTAAATAATTTTAAAAAATCCGAAATTACGGTTAATTTAAAAATATAAAAATTATTAAAAAGCGTTATAAATAATATTAAGTTCGATTTTTAATAGAAAAAAAAATATCGAAGAAAAAGTCGTTTTTCGATTTAATTAATAATTAATATAAAACGTTATATATCGTAAATTTTTAAAGGAAAATTTAAATAATAAAAATAATTTTAATGAAATAATATCGACTATATTTCGTTTAATATTATAATAAAGATTTAATAAAAATATTTTAAAAAATATTTTTAAAGCGTTTAAAAACGAAGTTAAAAAAACTTTTTTCGTTAAATTTATCGAAAATAAAGTGTCGTTTTAATTATATAAATTATTTTATACGACGTTATAAAAAATTTATATAAATATATAATAAATGTATTAAAACGGTATTTAAAAACGTATTATTAATAAAATATAAATTTTTTATATTTCGAATCTTTTACGTATATTTATATTTAAAATTTATACGAAAGTTTCGATTTTTAAAAAAGAAATTTTTTACGTCGAAAATCGTTTACGGTTTTATAACGAAATTTTCCTTAAATTTAAAAACGAATTAATTCGAAAATATAATATATCGTTAAATAAAAAAATATATTATAATATTCGTTAACGATTTATTTTTTATAGTTAAGATTTTCTTTAAAAAAATTAAAGACGTTTTAAAAGAAATTTACGTAATTTAATGCGTAATCGATAAATTAATTAAAATTGATTTATTTTTTTTTAAGATTATAAAAATCCGTAATAATGGAAGTTTTATTATAATTAACGAAAAATAATTATTTATATTACGATATTTTTTAAACGATAATTTTTAAAATATATAAAATTATAAAAATGATTATTTATTTTTTTAAATTTAAAATAATTTAATATATATTATAAACGTTAAATAAAAATTAATAAAACGAGTTAATTATATTTTAAAAATAAAAAAAAACGAAAATAATTAATACGAAGATATAAACGATAATAATATATAAAATCCTTTATCGAAAAAAAACGTATACGATTTATTTTTTAAAAAGATTATTAATAATAACGATGTAAACGAAAACGATTAAAAAGATATAGAAAAGATGTTATAAAATAACGAATAATAATTTCGATTTTCGAAACGATAAAAAAAAAAAAAATTTTTCGACGAAAAAAAAATTTTTTTTATATTATTAATGATTATATTTTTAAGATTTATTTTTTTAGTGTAAAATTAATTTAATAACGTATAAAAAGTTTATTTTTTATAATAAGTTTTTAAAGCGAAAAATTTATTATTAATAAATAAAAAAAAAACGTAATTAAAAGAAAAAATAATAAACGATAAATTATATATACGAGTAATATAAAGTAATCGATTTTTATTTATTATTAACTTTTATTATTTTATTTTTATATTTATTAAAATTTTATTTTATAAATTTAACGGCTTAATTATTATTAATAACGACGAAAAAAATGAATTAATTAATAACCTTTTTAAATAAAATGCGATACGTTATAAACTTTTAAATATATATTATATTTATAAAAAAATATAACTAAAAAATTTATATTTTTTTATTTAAATATTATGTTAAATCGTTAAATCGAAACTACGTACTAATAAATATATACCAAAAAATAAATATATTTATTATAAAAGTATCGATATATTTAATATTTATTAAAAAAATATTTATTACGGTTACGGAAAATATTTATTAAATTTTAAAAGTAATTAACGACGCGAAATATATAATTAAAAATTTATTTTAAATTAAAATAAAAATATATATTTTATCGATAAAAATATTTTTTTAATAATATATTTATTAAAAGTTATTTTTATTTTATTTTTTATAACGAAAAATTTAAAAATTAACGAATTAAAGTTAAGGTTTTTATTTTTATTTTCGAAAATAATAAATGTTTTATTTTTTAAATTTTTAAAGAAATGTTTTAAATTATATAATCGATTCGAATTATTAATAATATTTATATTTATAATAATAAAATATAAAGTTTAAAATTAAACGTTTTTTAAAACTTTTTTAAGTTTAACTTTTAGGATGTTTTCGAAAATTAACGTAAATTTTATAGTAATTTACGTGTAATTATTAAAAGTTATAATTTTAAAAAGATTATATTTATTTTTATTTATTAATGTAAATTATTAAATAAGTTTAAAATTATTTAATCGTATTAACGAAAATATACGTCGATTATAAAAATTAAAAAATAAAATAAAAAATTAATTTTATAAATGTATTTTTAATTTATATAATTTTACTTTAATTTATATAAAATTAAATTAACTTTAAAAATTTAACACGATATCGTATACATAAAAAAATAAAATCGAGGGTTATTATATTACCCTATAAAAGTAATTTTTAATTAAAAAAAATTTAAATTATTTTATAAAATTCGAATTAATTTAAAATTTAAATTATTTTAAATGATATTTTATAATATATTAACGTTATTAAAAATATACATTTTTATTAATATCGTCGTTAATATAAATTAAAATTATTTATTTATTATTTTAATACGTTTTTTACGTTTTTTATATTAAATTTAATCGATTTATATTAATAAAATTTATATTAATATATATTCGAATTTAAACGTTAAAAAATATTTAAAAAATCGATACGTATAATTTTATTTCGTAAATTATTACGTAAAAACCTTTATATAATAATATAATATTTTTATTTAAAATTTAAATATTTTTATAAAATTATTTTAAAATAAAAATTTAACCTCGAAAATTTTTAATATTATTATAAATGATAAAATTATAATAACTTTTATAATTATAAATTAAATTAATTCGTAAATAACCTTTTATCGAATATAATAATTAAAAAATTAAAATAAAATTTTATTAAAATATAAAATTATTATATTATAACCGTTAATTTTAAATTTAAATTTATAAATTATAAAAACGAAAATAATTTTTTAATTTTAAATTTATTAAATATTAATATAACGTAAAGTTAATTAAATAATATCGTAAATCGATATTAACGTTATTATTATACGTTTTAATATTATTTAAAATTAAATAAATAAAAAATCATTAAAGTGAAAAAAAATAAAAAGTTAATGTCGAATTTAAAATGTTGTTTTTTTTTCCCGTAAAATAAATTAAATATTTTTCGAATAACGAAAAATACGAATAAAACGTAATAAACATTTAAAATTTAAAAAAATAATATAATTTTTAATTAATATAATTCGATAATATATTTATATTAATTCGTTAATATCGATATTTTACTTTATTTTATTAAATAAATTATTATCGATTATATTATAAAATATTATAATAAATTTAAATTTTTTTTAATGACGTATAAAAAATTATAAAAGTAATATTTTTTTATATTATCGATAAAAACTTTATATTTTTTTTTATATCGAAATTAATAAATAAATTTATTAACGAAAAAAATTATTTCGCGTAAAAAATTTATTATTATTTTTTAATATTTTTATTATAAAAAAATAACTACATTATAAAAATCGTTAATTATTAATATTTAAATTTTCATTTACGGTTTTTTAATTTTAACCGCGAAAATAAATTTAAATTATTTATAACGTAATATAAAAAGTATTTTTAAAAGCTTTCGATAATAAAAAATATATTATATTTTAAATTTTTAAAATATTAAAATTTTAACGTAAAAAATTCAAATCGTTAAAAAATATAATAAACTTTAATTTTACTTTATATATTATATTACTTTTTACGGTATAAATTTATTACTTTATATTTATAATTTTTAAATTTTTATCGCGTAAAATTTATAATAAACTATTTTTATTATAATTATAATAAATTATTATAAATAAATAATATTCGATTTAATAAATATTTAATCGTTTACCGACATTATATAAATAATTATAATTACGAAAACGATTATTATAAAAAAATAAATATAATTAATTTTATTACGAATTTAAATAAATTCGAATAAATAAAAAATAATATAAAAATTACGATAAAAAATTAATAAAAAATCGTAAAATTAATTTCGACATTAAAAATTAAATAAAAAATAACGAATTTATTTAATCGACGAAATATAAACGTTAATTATAATTAATAAATTTACGTCGAATATTATCGATACGAGTTATTTAATATTAATAATTATTAAAAATAATTACGAAAAAATACATTAAATAATTAAAACGTCGAAAATTTACTTTTTAAAATATACGATATTTTAAATCGTAAATAACGACTTATATACGATATCGTTATAAGTTATTATTAAAAGAATTTACGAAATAAATAAATGTTATTATTTTTTCGTATTTAAATAAACGGTAATAACGAAATTAATAAATTTTATATAATAAAAAAAAATTTTTTTATACTTTCGATTTATTATATTTAACGGAAAATTTTTTATTTTAAAAGCCGTTTTAATTAAAATTATTAATAATTAAATAAGTGGTAAAACTTTATATTTATTATTATTTTTTTCGATTAAATAAATTTATAAATTATTATCGAATAATTTGTTTATATTAAATTTTATTTAACGTAAATTTTACGACGTTTACTATTTTATTATCGACGAAAAAAATATAATCGAATTAAAAATATTAAATTAAATTAATAAACGATTACGCGAAATATTTTTTAAACGTTTATACGAATGTTTTAAAAGTTTAAATGTAATTTTAATTAACGATTTTTTTAAATTATTTTTCGTATTTAATAAACTTTTATATATAGTCGAAATTAAATTAAAAAAAAACGTATATAATTTTCTTTAATATTTTATCGTTTTATTTACGATTTAATAATAATTTAATAACGATTAAACCCGTTTTTATTTAATTTTATTTAAGTTATAAAAAATAAAAATAATTATCTCGTTTTAAAAATTATTAAATTCGAAGTATATAATTAAATTTTCGTTAAAAAAAATTAATAATTTTAACGAAATTATACGTATATATTTTATTAAACCGTAAATTAACGAATATAATAATATATATTACGTTTTAATAATATTATCGTTAAAATTAAAATTATTTATTAAAAAAACGATATTACGTACGTAAAATTTCGTTTTATTAATAATTTTTTTAAAACGTTTTTTATTTATATTAAATATAAAATTATATTAACGTATAATATTTAAAACGATATAAAATTAATAAATAACGTTTAAAATATTATATATAATATATTTTAAATCGAAAATATCGACGTTTTTAATAATTTTTCGTAAATTATTATAATTATTTAAAATAATTATAATAATTTTTTATTTATTTTTAAATTAAACGAAAAATTACCAAATAATCGTAATAAATTTATTATTTTTATCGAACGTATACGTTAAAATTTTAACATTAATAATATTACGTATTATAAAAAATAATTCCCGTTAATTATTTTTTATATCGTAATTATTTATAAATTATAAAAAATAACTTTAAATCGCGTTATATGCGATATTTTTTATATTAAATTTATTTCGAAGTTATTATACGTAGTTATTTTACGTATTTTTAAATTTAAAAATTTAATATTTAACGTTTTTTTCGAATGTAATCGCGTTTTTTATAACTTTTTTTAACGGATAATATAAATAAAAATTACCGATTATAAACGTTAAATATTTAAAGTTTTAACGAAATCGTTATATATTTTCGATCGTAATAATAATAAAAATAATTCGATTTAATTTTTAAATATATTATCGATAAAACTTAATATAATTAATTTAAATACGTAATTATTATTTTTTCGAAATTAACTTTATTATTTATTTAACGTTTTTTTACGTTATAATATATATTTAAACTTTTTTTTTATTTATTATATATTTTATTATTTAAATATAAAGTTTTAATTTTTATTAATTTTAATAATTTAATCGTTTATATAATTTTATATTATTTCGAAGTTATTCGAAATAATATTTATCGTTATTTATTATTTAAATTATATTAAAATATATTAATTATTTTTAAAATTTTTTATTTTAAACGATAATAATATCGATTATAATTTAATTTATTACGTTTATTATATTTTAATTAATAATATTTAAATTATTAAAAATAACATTAATCGTTTTTATTTTAATTTTTTTAATTAAATCGATAATTTATAATTTATGTAATTAATTAATAATATTTTACGATATAAAAAATATTAATTTTATATTTTTTAATTTTTTAATAATTTTATATATACGTTATTATAATTAAATTATTTAATTTTATAATATTAATTATATAAATTAAAATTTTATTTAATTATTTTTAATTTTAATTATTAATTATTATTTTATAATAATTTATTTTTATTTTAATAAAATTTCGATATTTTATATATTTTTAATAATAAAATTAAATATTTAAAGTTTTAAAAACGAAAGTATATAATATTTAATAACGAATATTATTAAATTATATAATTTTATTACGATTATAAATAAATTTATATAATTTTTAAAAAATAAAAGTTTTAATTTTCGTATAATAAAATAAATATTTACGGTTAAAAAACTTTTTTATTAATTAATAATATTAAAAATATATTTTTTTACGTATAAATATTTATAAAATATTTAATTATAAAAAATTTATATCGATTTTTAAAATAAAAAACGATAATTACGTTTTAATATTATACGTTTTTTATTTATTTCGATTATTATATAAATAAAAAACTTTATTTTATAATAAAAAATTTTATTAATTTTACGAAGTAAATTTTAAATATTTATTTATTTATTTTATATAAATAATATTCGATAATATAATTATACGGTTTTTTAAAATTTTAAAAACGAATCGATTTATATTTTTTATTTTTAAAAATATAATTAATAACGATATTACGATATTTTTTAAAAATATAACGATATTATCGATTTCGTAAATATTTTAATTATTAAAAAATAAAATTTTTATTTTAAATAAATAATTTCGTTTTTAAGTTTACGATAACAATAATAATAATAACGGTAATTTTAATAATCGTAAAAATAAATTTTATTAATATTATTTTATTAATAAAAATATTATAATTCGTTAAAATAATAAAAATTATAATTTATTTAATAATAATAATAATAATAAATTCGAAAAAAACCGTTTTATAATTAAAAATAAATTATTTCGATTATTTAAATCGATTAATAACGTTTTAAATAATAATAATAATATAAATAATAAAAATAAAATAAAATTAAACGTTTATAATATAAAATTAAAATAAATCGTTTTTTTAAATATATAAAATAATTTTTCGATATAAATTTAAAATAAATTATTTTTTTAAAATATATATAATAATTTTTAATAAAATATTAAAAATATAAAAAATATATAAAATAAAAATAATAATAATAATTTTTATTATATTATATTATTTATATTATTTATATTATCGTTTATATTATTTATTATATTATTTATTATATTATTTATTATATTATTTATTATATTATTTATTATATTATTTATTATATTATTTATTATATTATTTATTATATTATTTATTATATTATTTATTATATTATTTATTATATTACTCGAAATTTCCTCGAAATATTATCTCGATTTTTTTTCCCAGTAAAAAAAAATTAATTACGTAAAAATTCACGAGCCACATTTCCCACGCCACACCAGCCACACACCACACCACACCACACCACACCACGCCACGCCACGCCAACGGGCCACGCGCACGCCCCGCGCAACGGCCCGTGCCACGCTTTTACCTAATCAATTGAGCCGCCATATATATCGCGACTACCACACTTGAAGTTATTCGCATTTTAATGGACGATTCTATTAATTGAATTGATCTAGTTGAATTGATCTAGTTGAATTGATCTAGTTGAATTGATCTAGTTGAATTGATCTAGTTGAATTGATCTAGTTGAATTGATCTAGTTGAATTGATCTAGTTGAATTGATCTAGTTGTAGGTATGGATCTAATTCTAATTCAATGTATGAATCGAATTGAATGAATCGAATTGTATGGATCTAATTGTAGGTATGGATCTAATTGTAGGTATGGATCTAATGGTAGGTATGGATCTAATTGTATGGATTTGATTATATAGATCTAATTCTAATTCGACGTATCCTTCGTGGCACCTTTCGAAGAATCTTTCGAATTGTATATTCAAAGCTAGGTATAAAAGGGTCATACGGGTGGTCACTCGCGACGGCTCTTTCGAAAGATTCTTAGAAAGGTAGTAGGGGTGGCCTCTCGCGACGGCTCTTTCGAAAGGTGGTATGGGGTGGTCTCTCGCGACGGTTTTATCGAAAGGTAGTAGGGGTGGCCTCTCGCGACGGTTTTATCGAAAGGTGGTATGGGGTGGTTTCTCGCGACGGCTCTTCGAAAGGTGGTACGGGTGGTTTCTTGTAAAAGCTAAGGGGTGCTACGAAAACTGTATTAGAAGCTGTATTGGAAGCTATATTAGAAGCTGTATTAGAAGCTGTATTGGCAGTTGTATTAGAAGGTGTATGACTATAGAAATAGTCGTAGAATTCGAAGAAAACCGAGGGCTATTGTGTCACCCCACGGGGGTGACCTCCAGTATTTATTATATTATTTATTATATTATTTATTATATAAGTTTACTTTTATTTTAACGATTATTCGACGTTTTATACGAAATATTATTTTTTTTATTATTTTTTTATTATATAATTATATTTTTATTTTTTAATAAAAAATAGGTTTAAATATTTTTTAAATAATAAATAAATATATTTTTTACGAAGAAAAAATTTTTTAAGCTTTTTTTTATTATTTAAAAAAAATAACGTTTCGAAGTTTTTTTAACTTTTTTTTTTATTTCCCGTAATTTACGTAAAGTTGTAATAAAAATAAAAAAATTAAAAAAAAATATCGAAATGTTATTTTTTTTAAATAATAAAAAAAAACTTAAAAAATTTTATAGTTTTTATATTTTACGATTTATACGATTTTTATATATTTATAATTTATTTAATATTTCACGATTTATTTAATTTTTATATTTTACGATTTATATATTTACGATTTATACGATTTTTATATTTTATAATTTATATAATTTTTATATTATACGATTTATATAATTTTTATATTATATTATTTATATATTTTTATAAATTTACGATTTATACGATTTTTATACTTTATAATTTATTCGATTTTTATATATTTATAATTTATATAATTTTTATATTATACGATTTATATAATTTTTATATAATTAAAATTTATATATATATATAAATATAAATATTTCGTAGGAAATATTATTTTTTTTATTTCCCTTAAAAATAAATAATTATATATACTTTTCGAACGAAATTTTTCCGAGTTTTTTATATTTTTTTTTAAAAAATTATATTACGAAGTTTTTTTTATATTTTTTTATTCCCCGTAATTTACGTAAAACCGTAATAAAAAAATATATAAAAAAAATATCGAAATATAATTTTTTAAAAAAAAAAATAAAAAAAACTCGAAAAAATTTTATATATTATTAAATATTTATTTAAATTATTAATTTTTTATATTTTTATAAATTAATTTTATTTATATATTTAATTTATATACTAATTTAATTTTTTTATTAATAAATACGTACGTTAATAAAATAAAATAAAATAATAATAAAAATAATTATAATAAAATAAAATTAATATATTATAATAATTAAAAAAAGTTATTTATTATAAAAATCGAAAAAAAATTTTTATATAAATAAAAATATATAAAAATTTTTTAAAAAATATAAATTACGAAATAATATATATTCGAATTAATTATTATTTATTTTATTTTTTTCGTAATTAATTAATTATAAATTATTAATTAATTTTTTATTTTATTTATTTTTTAATTATAAATTAATTTAATTATTTTTTATTAAATTTTAAATCGTTTTATTTATAAAAATTTTCGTTATTATATTTATAAAATTATATAAATTATAAATTTATTAAATTTTTTAAAATTTTTAAATTTTATATAATTATTTAAAAATCATTAAGTTAATTATTAATGTTTTTCGTTAATTTTTAATTTATATAAAATATTAATATAATAAAAAAATTTAATATATAAAATAAAAAAAATATTAAAAAATATTAAATGTTTTAAAATTATATAAATTATATAATAAATAACGTAATTAATATTAAAAATTTAAATTATTTTATAATTTTTATTTATAAATATATTATAAATAATTCGTTTATTTTTAATAAATAATTTATTAAACGATAAAAAGTCGTTAATTAATAAATTAAAGAAAAATTTTTATATAATTACGTAGTAAAAAAATTACGAAAAAAAATATTAATTTATTTTACTTTTATATATAAAAGTTCAGATAATTAACTTTATATTAATCGATATTTATATATTTTTTTTAAAATATATATTTTAATATTTCGTTATATAAAATAATAAAATATTTAATAAAAATATATTTATCGTTATTATCGTTACGGTAAATTTTTTAATATAAAATTATATAATTATATTAATAATTTTTTTATAAATTTTTTTTTAAATTATTAATAATAATAAAAATTTTATTTAAATTATTAATAATAATAAATTTTATTTATTTTTTTTATTTATTTTTATAACTTTATCGTAATATTATTTATATTAATAAATGTTTTTAACGTTTTATTAATATTATTTTTTATTATAATATTAATAAAGTTATTTTTTTTTAAATTTATTTAATTTTCGTTATTTTTCGATTTTTATACGATTATCGAAATAATATAATATTAATTATAATTTTTTTTCGTAATATTTAATTTAATTAAACATTTATAAAATAAATAAAAATTAATATAAAAAATAATAAAAAAATTTAATTAATTTACTTTTTTATTAATTAATAAAATTATTATTTTAAAAATTATTATTATATTTACGTTATATATTATAACGTAAATTTTATTTATTAAAATATTTCGTATAATGCGTTTTAATTTAATTAAATTTTAATAAATAATATTATTTTTAATATTAAAAAATAATTTCGAAAATATTTTATTTATAATAAATATAATATATTTCATTTAAGGATTTAAATTTTTAAATTTAAACATATAAATCGTAATTTTCGATCGATATTTATTTTTTATTAATTAAATCGTTTATTAAATTTCGTAATTTTAATAATTTTAAATTTACGATATTAAATGATATCGAATATATTATATATAATTTTAAATTAATAAATCGATGCGATATATATTTTATAAATACGTTATTATATATATTAATACGTTATATCGTTAATATCGAATTTAATAAAAGTATTTTTTTTTAATGTTTTTAACGTAAAGAAATTATTTCGTTAATTTTCATAATAATAATATATCTATTAAAAATAATCGAATAATTTATAATTAAATATTTTTTTAATTCAATTAAAAGTTTTATTTTTATTCGTTTTTAATTTTTTATTTAATCGAATATTTTATCGGATAATTTAAAGGTATTATTAATTTATATATTTATTAATTCGAAATAATCGATCGATTTTAATATTAATAAATATAAATTATACGTAAATATAATTATTTAAAATTCTTTTTATAATATTTAAAATATATAATTTATTAATATATATTAATTTTTATTATATTATATAAAAATCTTATAATTATTATAATCGTATTAAAAAAATATTTAAATATTAAAGTAAAAAATAATTGAATTAAAACGATACGATTTAATTTTAATTTTAATTATATATAAATTTATATAATATCGTATAATTAAACTTTTATTTTTTTTATAAAAGTAAATGTTAATATTATAATTATTCGTTAATTTAATTATTATATAATTAATAATTATATTAATATTATTTTTTATTTTTATTATTATAATTTTAAATAATAAATTTAAATTTTTCGAAAAATATAAGGTGTTTTTTTTAATTTTTCGAACGATATAAAAATTAAATAATTCAATACCGTAAAATTTAATAAAATTATATTTTTTAAATAAAAAAATATTTTTATCGATAAATTCTTTTATTTCTTTTATATTTAATTTTTTAAAAGACTTTTTAAAAGTTATAATTTTTCCCTTTTTATATAATTAAACGATTAAAAATTAATTTTTATATTTTTTCGTAATTATATAAATAATAATAATTTTTAATTTATTTTTATAATTAAGTAATTTTTTTCGTTTTTATTTTTAAATTTTAAATAAATTTTTCGATAGAATATATAATTTAATAATTATTATATAAAAATTAATAAATTTATTATTTATTTTAACGATATACGTTTTATTATTTTTAACAATTAATGTATATAAATTTTTTTAATTATTTTTTATAATAAATATATATTTTTAATTATAATAATAAATTTAACGTATCGAATATATTCGAATTATTTTTTATATTAAAAATATCGATTATTTATTATATTATTTTAATTTTATTTATTTTAATTATAATTTTTTAATCGTCGTTTTTTTAATTTTTAAAAATAATATTATAAATAAATTATCGATTAATTATAAATATATATTATATATTAATAATATAAGTATTAATTCGTTAAGTTTTACGATATCGTTAATAATTTTTATAATTATTTATAATATATATTTAAATTTTAAAAATTTATTATAACGGTTTATAATATTATTTTAATTTATTTATTAAATTATAAAATTTAACGAATATTTCTTTAATTATAATATTTAAATTTTTAACATTAATCGTAAATTTATTAATAATAAAATTTTTTCGATATTATAAATAATATTATCGAATAAATTTAAATAAGTATTAATTTATATTATTTATAATATATTTTAAATATATTTTATTATTATATTTTTTAAAAATTTCGTAATTTAATATATTATAATTTAATTATATAAAATATAAATTTTATATTAATATATATTACGTTAACGAATATATTATAATTAAAATCGATATTATTTTTAATAATAAATTTAATTTATATTCGAAGTTTTTTCGAAATATTATTTCGATTTTTTTTTTAAAAAAAAATTCGAAAAAAAAAAAATTAATTACGTAAAAATTTACAAGTTATATTTTCCACGTTATATTAATTATACTTTATATTATATCACGTTACGTTACGTTATATTAATTAATTACGCGTATATTTCGCGTAACGATTTATATTACGTTTTTATTTAATTAATTAAATCGTTTAATTAAATTATTATATATATTATAATTATTATACTTAAAGTTATTTATATTTTAATAAATAATTTTATTAATTAAATTAAATTAATTAAATTAAATTAATTAAATTAATTAAATTAAATTAATTAAATTAATTTAATTAATTTAATTATATAAATTTAATTTTAATTTAATATATAATTTAATTTAAAAAATCGAATTAAATAAATCGAATTAAATAAATCGAATTAAATAAATCGAATTATATAAATTTAATTATATAACTTTAATTTTAGTTTAATGTATTTTTTATAATATTTTTTAAAAAAATTTTCGAATTATATATTTAAAATTAAATATAAAAAAGTTATATAAATAATTATTTACAATGGTTTTTTCGAAATGTAATATAAAATAATTATTTACGACGGTTTTTTCGAAAAACTTTTTAAAAAAATAATAAAAGTAGTTTTTTACGACGTAATAATAATGTATTTAACGTTCGATTTAAATCGTATTATTAAATTATATTATATATATTAAATTATATTATATATATTAAATTATATTATATATATTAAATTATATTATATATATTAAATTATATTATATATATTAAATTATATTATATATATTAAATTATATTATATATATTAAATTCGATTTTATTTAAAATATAAAACGATAAAAATAAAAATTTAATTTAAAAAAAAACTTTATATTTATATATTAACATTATATATAAAAATCTTTTATTATTTTTTATTTTTAAAAATTTTTTCGCATTATAAAATATTTTATTATAATTATTTTTTATAAGTTTTATCGAGATTATTTAAACGTTTTTTCGACCGTTATTAATTATTTTTTTATAAAATATAACTTTTTTTTAAAAAAATAAGAAAATTACGATAATCGAAATAATTAAAAAATTAACGGATTTTATATTTTAATTAAACGTAAAAAGTTCGAAAGGTGTATTATATAAGCGAATATTATACGATATAATTAAAGTTTATTTTTATTTATATCGATATATATATTAATTAACCGTATCGAAATAATCGAAATATCGGTGGTAATTAATAAAATCGTCGTACTCGATTCGTTTCATTAAAAATATAAAACCTATCGATTAAAAATAAATTTTTTAAAATTAAATGTCGTAAATAACTTTTAACGATTATACGTTAAAAAAACGCGATCGATTTACCATTTTTTAAATAAATAACGTTTAAAATATCGATTATATCGATATACGTAAATTAATATAAAAAAATCGAATAAATCGAAAATATAAATAAATAAAAAACTTATTTTTTTTTAATTTATTTATTTATTTGTTTATTTTTAATAATATTTTAATAATTTAAAAATTATTTAATATTATAAATTAATAAATAAATTTTAATAAAAATTTTTATAAAATTTAAAAAAAATTTTTATAAATTATTTAATAAATATTTTAAAAAATTTCGAATAATTATTATATTATTTAAATAAAAATATATATTTATAAATTAAAAAACGATGAAATATTATTTTTTTTATTTATTACGTTATTTTTTTAACCGTTATTATATCTATATCGAAAACTTTTATACGTTTAAAAAAATTATAAACTATATATAATAATTTACCTTTTTAATAAATTATAAAACCTTAATTAATAAATTAATTATTAATTTTTAATTCGTTCGAAAAAAAATTAAATCCGAAAAAGATAAACGAAAAAATTAATTTTTATATTTTTATATTTTTTTTATTTATTATTCGAAGTAAAAAAATTAAAAATTATTATATTTTAAATAAATTTAAATAAAGGTAAAATTTTATTAATATATCTATTATTTAAAAACGTATAAAATACCTTTAAATCGATTTAAATATTATAATATATATTATTAAAAAATAATATAAATTAAATATCTTTATTTAAATCGAATATTTATTTTTTATTTATTTAAATATTTCTTTTATAAAAAAATATTAAATTTTTTATATAATATTAAAATATTAATAATATACTATATTAATAAAAATATTTTTATTATTATTTTAAATAATTTATTAAAAATATTAAAGTAAATTTATATTTTAATATTAATTATATTAATGTTTTTAATTAACGGTTATTTTTTTTTCAATTATTATATTTTTATTATATATATTATAATCGATATTATATACGTTTTAATAATTTTAATTATTTTATTCGATAAAAAACCCCTTATAATTTTATTTAAATAACGAATATAATTAATTATTTTTAAGATTTTACTTTTTTATATTATTATATATTTTTTAAAACGAAGTTATAAATCGAAAAAAACTTTTAAACTATTTTATTATTTTTTTTAAAATAACTATTACGAAGCCGTTTACTCGTATTAATTTTAATTTTTTTTTTCGATAAAAATATTTTAATTTATATTCAATTAAATTAAAAAAAATGTATTTTGTTTTTTTATATTAAAATAAATTTTACGTTTATTTTCAATAATTAAATTATTTTTTTTATTAAATTATTCGTTTTAAAAATAATTATATTATCGATATATTTAAAATAAATACCTTTTAAATTTTTTCGTAATAATAATTCGAAGTAAAACATAAAAAAAATTAATAAAATAAAAAAATTTTACGAGATTTTATAAAAAAATAAAAACGGTTTTATTATAACGTTTTTTATTTTTATTACGGCCGTTTTATTAGTTATAAAAAATTCCACCTATTAAATAAAATTATTTAATTACTTTTATTATCGTAACTTAAATATTAAATATTTTTTAAATATTATATTAAAAATTTCCAATATATTTATTATAAAAAAAACGTTTTTTTTAATAATGTTAATTTTACGTTATATATAATATAAAAAATGAAATTTATTATCGATTATTTAAATAATATTTTAAATTATTATTAATATAAAAATTTTTAATATATCGTTATATTAATTATTTATTTAATAATTAATTATTTAAGTTTTATTTTAAATAAAAAAATAATAAAATTAACTTTTATAATTTAATTAATATAAATTTTTTTTTTAATTTAAAAAATATAATTATTTTTATTATACGAAAATAAATTAAGTAATAACCGTATTTAAAATATCCCTTATAAAACGCTTTAATCGAATATTTTATTATAAATTATATAAGTTATAAAAAAAAATCGTAAATTCGTTTTAATTCGACGAAATATTATTTATTTAAATATAAATAACTTTTATTTCGTTAAAAGGAATTTTTTAATTTTAAAATAAAAGGTTATATATTTTTATTAATATATTTAAATTCGTCGAAAATAAATTTAAATCCGTTAATAAAAAAAATTATTATAAATTTATTACGTTTTTTTTATTTATTTATAAAATTAAAACCGTACGATATAATAATTATATATTTTTTTTAATATTAATTATTATTTAATTTTTATATATTATAAAAAAAAACGAAAATTATTTTAAAATTTATAACATTTAACGATTTTAAATATAATTTTATTAATATTAACTTCGTCGATTTTTTTTTAATATTTACGTTTTATTTTATAAATAATTTATTTTTAAATCGTTATTAATTTTATAATCGTAATATAATTATTTTTATTTTTAATCGTAATTCGTAAAGTTTTAATATTTTTAATATATTTTTTCGTTTATTATAAAATATTTTTTTTCGATTATATATTAATTTATTCGAAATTTTTTTATTTTTTTTAATATATTAAAAAATTTATTTATTAAAGTTTTTACTTTTTCGAAAAAATTAAAAATATTAAATAATTTTTTTTATATATAATTATTAATTATAAAAATTTTAATCGTATTTTTTTTTAAAAAATAAAATTTCCCGAATAAAATTACGTTTAAAATTTTTATGAAAATTTATTTTTTTAAAATTAAAAGTTACCCCCGTAAAATAACATAATAACCCTCGATTTTTTTCGAATTTTACGACTATTTCTATAGTTATATACCTTTTAATATAACTGTTAATACAGTTTTTAATATAACTTTTAATATAACTTTTAATATAATTTCTAATATAATTTTTAATACAACTTTTAATACCGCTTTCGTAACACCCTTTAACTTTTACGAGAAACCACCCGTGCCACCTTTCGAAGAGCCGTCGCGAGAAACCACCCCATACCACCTTTCGATAAAGCCGTTGCGAGAGGCCACTCCTACTACCTTTCTAAGAATCTTTCGAAAAAGCCGTCGCGAATAACCACCCTATACCACCTTTCGAAAGAACCGTCGCGAGAAACCACCCCTACTACCTTTCGATGAAACCGTCGCGAGAAGCCACCCCTACTACCTTTCTAAAAATCTTTCGAAAGAGCCGTCGCGAGTGACCACCCCATACCACTTTTCGATAAAACCGTCGCGAGTAACCACCCGTATGACCCTTTTATACCTAACTTTAAATATATAATTTAAAAGATTCTTCGAAAAGTGTCACGAAAAATACGTCGAATTAAAATTAAATCTATATAATTAAATTTATACAATTAAATCTATATTTATAATTAAATTTATATAATTCGAATCTTTTAAATAAAATTATATATTAAATTAAAATTAAATTTATATAATTAAATTTATATAATTCGAATTTTTCGTATAAATTTATTTAATTTAATTTTTTTAAATCGAATTATACGTTAAATTAAAATTAAATTTATATAATTAAATTAATTTAATTAATAAAATTATTTATTAAAATATAAATAATTTTAAATATAATAATTACGATATATATAACGATTTAATTAATTAAATAAAATCGTAATATAAATCGTTACGTAAAATGTACGCGTAATTAATTAACGTAACGTAACGTAATATAACGTAATATAATATAATATATAATTAATATAACGTGGAAAATATAACTCGTGAATTTTTACGTAATTAATTTTTATTTTTTTTCGATTTTTTTTTTTAAAAAAAAAATTCGAAATAATATTTTAAAAAAACTTCGAATATATAATAATTTAATTTAATATATAAATTATTATTTATTTAAATATTATATTTTAAAATATTTATAATAATTAAATTTATTATATTATTTATTTAATAAATAAAAATATTTTAATTAAATATTTTTATTTTTTAATTTTCGATTTAATTAATTATTTTTTATTTCGATTTATTATATTTTTATTAATATTTTAATTATTACGATTAATAAATTATATTAAAATTTTTTTCGAAAATTTTTTATAAATTTAAAATTTATTTTTTTAATTTTATAAAAATATTATATAAAACTTTTTTATTTATATATATATTATAAAAAATTATATCGTTAATAATTATTATATATATATCGAATATAATAAATAATTTAAATTATATAATATAAAAATAAAATTATATATATATATATATAAATATATTTAATTTATTATTTTTTAAATTTTTTATAAATAAAAAAATATTATATTTAAAATAAATTTTAATTAATTTTTTATTATTTCGAATATTAATTTAAAATTTTTATATTAAAATTATATTAATTTCGATAATTTTTATAATTTTTAATATTATATCGTATATTTAAAAAAAATTTTAAACGTTTATTTATAAAAAATATAATTAATTTTTTCGTCGTTTAATTAAATTATTAAACTTCGATATTTTCGTTATTATTAAAAGTTTTAAAAGTTTTTATTTCGAATTAATTTTGTAAAAATTATTAAAATATTATAAATTAAAAGTCGTATCGAAATATTATTTATTATTAAAAAAAATTCGTTATATTTTTTTTATTATATTTATAAAATATAAATTACCGTTTAAATGTTAAAAAAAAACGTTTTTTTTTAAATTATAATTAATTATTTATTTAAAGGTTTCGCCGTTTATAATCTTCGAATTAATTTTTTTTTAAATTTTATAATTTTTTTTTTATTTTAAAAAAAATTTTTTTATTATTTTTTTTTTCGAAGAAAAAATCCTTTATAATTACGTTATCCCCTTTATTAATTTCGTTTATAAAATAATTAAAATTATTAAATATTAATATTTTTAATATTTAAAATTAAAATAAAATTTAAAATCGTTTTTAAAAATAAAATAAATTTTTTATTTTTTATTTAAATTTTTTTTTTATTTTTTTATTTAAAATTTCGATAATTATTATTATTATATCGACTTTTATATCGAATTTAAAAATAGTAAAAATATTATCCGACCTTTTTTTTTAATCGTTTAAAAAATCGAAAATTATATATTTTAAATATTTTTTTTTTAAATTTAATTTTTAAATTTAATTTTATTAATATTATTTAAAAATATTATTATATATATTATTTATTTTTATTATCGAATTTTTATTTATATTATTAATAAAATTTTTCCGGGTTTTTTTTATTTTTTTTTTAAAAAATTATATTTCGATATTTTTTTTTATATATTTTTTTTATTACGGCTTTATATAAACTACGGGAAATAAAAAAAATATAAAAAAAACTTCGAAATATAATTTTTAAAAAAAAATAAAAAAAACCCGGAAAAATTTCGTTCGAAGGGTATATATAATTATTTACTTTTAAGGGAAATAAAAAAAATAATATCCCGTACGAAGTATTTATATTTATACGTATAAATGAATTTTAAGGTATAAAAATTATATAAATCGTATAGTACGGAAATTATATGAATCGTATAATATAGGAATTATATAAATTATATAATATGGAAATTATATAAATTGTAAATATATAAAAATTATATAAATCGTAAATATATAAAAATTATATAAATCGTAAAATATAAAAATTATATAAATCGTAAGTTTATAAAAATTATATAAATTATATAATATAAAAATTATATAAATTATATAATATGGAAATTATATAAATCGTATAATATAAAAATTAAATAAATTATAAGTTTATAAAAATCGTATAAATCGTAAAGTATAAAAATTATATAAATTATAAATATATAAAAATTAAATGAATCGTAAAGTATAAATCGTAAGGTATAAATCGTAAAATATAAATTATAAAGTATAAAGCGTAAATATATAAAAATTATATAAATTATAAGGTATAAAAATCGTATAAATCGTAAGTATATAAATCGTAAATATATAAATCGTAAGTATATAAATCGTAAGGTATAAAAATCGTATAAATCGTAAAGTATCGAATAAATCGTAAATATATGGAAATTATATTAAAATCGTAGTTTAATTAATAATAAAATTAATAATAAAATTAATAGTAAAATTAAGAATAAAATTAATAATAAAATTAATAATAAAATTAATAATAAAATTAATAATAAAATTAATAATAAAATTAATAATAAAATTAACAGTAAAATTAATAATAAAATTGATAATAAAATTAAAATAACCGTTAAAAAAAAAAGTGGAATTACATAATAACTTTAATTTTTAAATAAGTGGGTTTATAAAAGAATATACTTAATAAAAAAACCGTTATTTTATAAGATTTATTAAAGCGCGTTAAACCGCGTACGGTTAATTTAAGTTAAATTTAATAAATTATAATTCGTAATAAATTTATTAATTATTTATTAATTACTTTATCGAAATTCGTAATTATTTTTTTAATTATATATAATAATTTTTTTAAAAAATTTATTATTAAATACTTCGTACGAAATAAAAAATATATTTTTTATTTTTTTTAATTTTATTAACGAATTTTTATATAAAAATATAATAAATTAAATAATTTTTTCGAAAACGGATATATTTTTTTAATTAAATTTTTTATATATATTAAATTTTTTATAATTTTTATTATATATATTATTATATTTTACTTATTTTAAAAATATAAAATATAAAAATTATATCGTTAATTTCGCATTAATTAAACTTTTTTAATAATATAAATTTTATATCGATATATATTTTATTTTAAAAATTATTTAAATATAAAATTAATTTTATTTATATATTTAAAAATGTTAAAAAATATTAAAAAATATTAAAAAAATATATAATCGTAAAAAAAAATTATATAATTACTTTTAAAGTTATTATTTATACTTTTAAATTAACTTTATATTTAAATAATTTTTAAAATAAAATATATATCGATATAAAATTTATATTATTAAAAACATTTAATTAACGTAAAATTAACGATGTAATTTTTATATTTTATATTTTTAAAATAAATAAAATATAATAATATATATAATAAAAGTTATAAAAAATTAAATTAATTAAAAAAAAAATATAAAATATATATTATATATTAATACGATTATATATAAATTTATATATAAAATTATTAAATATAATAAATATTTTAATATATTAATAATATAAATAAAACTCGATAATAAAATATAATAATATATATAATAATATTTTTATTTAATATTATTATTTTTCGAATTAATAAATAATTATTAATTAATATTTTATAAATAAAATAATAATATTATTTTTTTTAATCGATTTAATTAAATAAATTAAAAATAAAAATTTATAAAAATTTTTATAATTTAAATATTTTATAAAATTATTATATTAATTATATTTTTTTTTATAATTATAACTGGAGGTCACCCCCGTGGGGTGACACAATAACCCTCGGTTTTCTTCGAATTTTACGACTATTTCTATAGTCATACACCTTCTAATACAACTGCCAATACAGCTTCTAATACAGCTTCTAATACAGCTTCTAATACAACTTCTAATACAGCTTCTAATACAGCTTCTAATACAGCTTCTAATACAGCTTCTAATACAGCTTCTAATACAGCTTTCGTGGCACCCCTTAGCTTTTACGAGAAACCACCCGTGCCACCTTTCGAAGAGCCGTCGCGAGAGACCACCCCATACCACCTTTCGATAAAGCCGTCGCGAGAGGCCACCCCTACTACCTTTCGATGAAGCCGTCGCGAGAGACCACCCGTGCTACCTTTCTAAGAATCTTTCGAAAGAACCGTCGCGAGAAACCACCCCATACCACCTTTCGATGAAGCCGTCGCGAGAGACCACCCCATACCACCTTTCTAAGAATCTTTCGAAAGAGCCGTCGCGAGTGACCACCCGTATAACCCTTTTATACCTAGCTTTGAATATACAATTCGAAAGATTCTTCGAAAGGTGCCACGAAGGATACGTCGAATTAGAATTAGATCTATATAATCAAATCCATACAATTAGATCCATACCTACAATTAGATCCATACAATTCGATTCTTTCAAATAGAATCATACGTTGAATTAGAATTAGATCCATTCAATTCGATTCATTCAATTCGATTCTTTCAAATCGAACCATACGTTGAATTAGAATTAGATCCATACCTACAATTAGATCAATTCAACTAGATCAATTCAACTAGATCAATTCAACTAGATCAATTCAACTAGATCAATTCAATTAGATCAATTCAATTAGATCAATTCAATTAGATCAATTCAATTAGATCAATTCAATTAGATCAATTCAATTAGATCAATTCAATTAGATCAATTCAATTAGATCAATTCAATTAGATCAATTCAATTAGATCAATTCAATTAATAGAATCGTCCATTAGAATGCGAATAACTTCAAGTGTGGTAGTCGCGATATATATGGCGGCTCAATTGATTAGGTAAAAGCGTGGCACGGGCCGTTGCGCGGGGCGTGCGCGTGGCCCGTTGGCGTGGCGTGGTGTGGTGTGGTGTGGTGTGGTGTGTGGCTGGTGTGGCGTGGGAAATGTGGCTCGTGAATTTTTACGTAATTAAATTTTTTTTTGCTGGGAAAAAAAATCGAGATAATATCCCGAGGAAACTTCGGGTATATTTAAATATTTTTTTATATTTTCGAAAATCGTAAAAAATATAATAACGTTAATATTATATAATTTTAATTTTATATTTTAAAAAATATATCGATTTTAAATTAAAAAAATAAAAATTAATTTTTATTAATTAATCGAAAATAATTATTTAATTTTATATCGATATTTTTAAAATTATTTTAAATTTATAAATTTATATAAAATTTTTATTTATTTAAATTTTAATTTATTAATAAATAATTAAATCGATTTTTTTTTATTTTATATATAAATAAAAATTTTTAATATTTTATTAATTATATATATAATTTAATTAATAATTTTTTTAATTTATAAAATTTTCGTTTATAAAAATTTATAAATTATTATATTTTTCGTCGTTTTATTTTTTAATTTAATCGTTTAATTAATTTTAATTTTTTAAATTTTAATTATATTTATAAAATTTAAAAATAATAATTCGATTATAATTATTTTAATATTCGATAATTTAAAAATATTTTAAATATAATTTTTTAAAAAATATATAAATAAATATTTATTTTTAAAGTATAAATTTTATCCTTACTTTATCGTTTAAAATAAAAGATTTTTACTTTTTCGTTAAATAATATTTTATTCGTATAAAATACTTTTCGAAATATTTATCGTAACGTTAATATACGAATGCGAAAACCGCGCGAATAAAATAAACGAAACTTTCGCCGCATTTACATTCGATATTAAAAAAGTAAAAATCGATATTTTAAATATTAAAAAAATAAATAAAATTATATAAATTTACGATAAAAACTTTTATATATTTTTTATTCGTTAACGAAAAAAATCGAATAATTCGAAATTTTAATATTTATTAATTATAAATTTTTTAAAAATATAATATTAATTAATTATACGATAAAATTTTTTATTTAAACCGTTATCGTTTTTATTTAATGTTTTTAAAAGTTTTTTTTATATTTTTTTAAAATCGTATTTAAATGCGATAAAAATTTCGTAAAAATATTAAATTTAATTTTAATTTTCGTTTTTATTTTAATTTTAATTTATTTAAAAAAAAATATAAAAATTTTTTTTTTAAATTTTCGAAAATATAAAGTATTAATTTATAATTTTTTATTTAAATGTTTTTTTATTTTCGAAACGTAAAAAAAATATATATTTTTATTTTTATTAATATTAAAAAACGAATAAAAATAAAAATATTATAATAATATTATTAATTTAAAAAAATAATCGAAAATTTTATAAAACGTTTTTTTTTAATTTTAAATTAAAACTCGAAAAAAAAGTTATATTACGAGGTAAAAATTATTATAAAAATGTTTTTATTTTTTAAAAAAATTATATTTAATTTAAAAATATTAAATAAATAAAACTTATAATATAATAAAGTTAAAAATATATAAAAATTTTAATATTATTTATTATAAATTAAAAAAAAATATGGTTTTTTTACGACGATTTTATTAAAAAATAATAAAAGTAACTTTTTATAACGATTTTATTAAAAAATAATAAAAGTAATTTTTTATAATAATTTTATAAAAAAATAATATAAAATAATTATTTATAACGATTTTTTCGAAAGATTTTTAAAAAAGTAATAAAGGTAGTTTTTTACGACGATTTTATCGAAAAATAATATAAAGTAATTTTTTACGACGGTTTTATCGAAAGGTAATAAAAGTAATTTTTTACGACGGTTTTTTAAAAAATAATATAAATAATTTTTTATAAAAATTAAAAAATATTATAAAAATTATATTAAAAATTATAAGAAAAATTATAATAAAAATTATAATAAAAATTATAATAAAAATTATATTAAAAATTATATTAAAAATTATATTAAAAATTATATTAAAAGGTATATTAAAAATTATATTAAAAGTTATATTAATAATTATATTAAAAAATATATAATTATAAAAATAATCGTAAAATTCGAAAAAAATTAAAAAATATTATTTTATTTTACGAAAATAACTTTTAATTTTAATCGATTATTATATATTTAATATTAATAATTATATTTATTAATTTTATTAAAATTATTATAATTTATTTTAATAAATAAACGATATAATTTATTTATTATAAAATAATTAAATTATTTAAAAATTTAACGAAATTTGATTTTTATAAAATAATAATAAATAATTATAAAATTATAATCGTTAAATAAAAATTATAAGTATTTTTATTTATAAATAATAAAATATTTTTTATTTTTATATATAAATATATTTTTAATATTATTAAAATATATGTTAAAACGATTTATATTTTTAAAATATAATAAAAACGATATATTTAACGATATAATTTAAAACGTAATAAATTTAAACGATATAAATATATAAACGATACTTAAATTTCGTTATTTTATATTATCGTTAAATTAAATAATATAATATTTAATTATTTCGATATTTAAAAATATATATAAATATAATCGTTATAAAATTTTAAATTAAAATTTACCGTGAAATAAAATTTCGATTATTTTTATGTTTAATATAATATTTTAAAATATATTAATATATTAATCGTTAAAATAAAACGTAATATTATATAAAATATCGTAAATTATAAAATTAAAAATATCGGTTACGATTATCGTATAAAATATTATTTAATTTATAAATATATTTACTACGTATTAATCGTTAATTTTATTATAAATAATAAAATAATAATTTAAAATAACGATCGATAATTTTTCGTTATTTTTATTATTTTTTTAAATATATTAAATATCGTAATTTTATTTATTATCGTTATTATTATTTTTTTATATATCGATTTTTTCGTAATCGAATAAAAATTAATTATAATTTTTATTAATATTTTTAAAATCGAAGTTTTATTTTTATACGTAACGTTATTAATTTATATATTTATTTCGTCGTTTTAAAATAAAATATTTATAGATTAATATTTCGTTTTATTATATATAAAGTATTTTTTTTAACGTTACGGTTTTTTAATATATTATAAAATTTCGTTATAAAATCGAAATTAATTTTTATTATTACAATAAATTCGATTAATTTAATATTAATTCGATATTTTTTAATTATAATTTATATTATATAATTTAATACGATATATTATATTAATAATAATTCGAAAATTTAAATAAATATTATTAAATATATTTAATTATAAAAAAATTTTAAGGTAAAAATTAAAATATTTTTATACGATAATTACGATATTTTTTTTAAAGTTATAATTAATTACGTAATTAATTGTTAATTTTTTTTAAATACGTTAAATCTTTTCGATTAATAATTTTATTTAAATAAATAAATTTTTATTAAAGTTTTTTTATAATTAAAACTATTATCGTTTAATATTATTTAATTATATATATTTATTAATTTTTTAATAAATAAAAATATGTTTTCTTATATTTAATTATATTTTAAAAAATATAATTTATAGCGGTTAATTAATTGTAATAATATTATTATATTTATTTTTTTAATATCGTTAAATATATATTAACGTATATATATTTTTTAATTTTAATTTTATAATATAAATTTTTAAAAATTTTAATTTTTTTATTTATAATATTATATTTATTATTTTTAAATTTATAATTGTTATTATTATAAAATAATGTAATATTATTAATTTAATTAATATTACATCGGTTATTATATCGATTATTATATCGATTATCATTAAAAAATAATATAATATTATTAATCGATTTATTACTAAAAAATAATAAAAATAATAAATTATTATTAATCGAATTATTATTAAATCGATTATTATATTATAAAGTTTTAAAATTATTTCGATAATTATATTATAATATTTTTTATATTATTAAATATTATAAATATTATTACGATAATTTTATAAGTTATTAATTATTTTAATTATATTTAATTTAAAGGTTTTTAATCGATTTAAAAGGTATATTTTTATTAAAGTTTTTATAAAAAAATAAAGTCATTTTTATTAATAAATTTATTAAGTTATTTTTTAATTATTTTTTTAATAATATTTTTTAAAAATAATAAAAATTTAATAACTTTAATTATTTTTATTAATTTTTTAATATAAATTTAACTATTTTTAATATATATATTATATTTTCGTAAATAATCGATTTTTTTAATATGTAATTATTTAATTATATATTAAAATTATTTTTAGTTTTAATTATCGAAGTTTTTTTTAAATTATTATTATAATCGAATGTTAAAAAAGTTATTATTATATATTTAAAAATATTTCGCGAAATAAATATTTAAAGTTTTTCATTTTATTTTTTCGAAATTAAATTCTTTAAAATTCAAATTCGTATAATTCGAATTAACGAAATTTTTTAAAATTATATTTATTTTTATTATTATATAAATAAATTTTAATTAATTAATAAATTTAATATTATAATATTTTATTAAAGGTAAAAACGTTTTTTTTATTTATATAAAAAGAAAAATTTTAATTATAATTATTTAATAACGGTAGTCGATATAAAAAAATAAAATAAATTAAATTAAATTAATAAATAAATCGGTTTAAAGATTTTTCGCGTATAATTAAATCGTTAATATATGTATGTTTTAAGTTTAATTAATTAAAAATAAATATTTATAAAAATTAAAATAATCGTTTTTATCTTCGATTAATTATTATTAACGTAAAATGTTTCGAATAATTAATTAAATATAATAATAAAGTTTTTCGTATATAATAAACGCGAATTCATTAACGTTTTTTTATATATCGTATAAAAATATTATTTAATATATTATATACGATATATTATATCTTAAAGTTTTTAAAATAATACCATTAATTTTATATTTTTAAAAGTGATTAATATAAAACGTTTCGAATTTTTAAAAATAATTTAATAATAAATTATTTTTTTTATTAAAAATTTACGCATTCGATCGAATTTTAATACTTTTTTAAATTAAATTATAATAAAATAAACGGTTTTTTATATTTTAAGTTTTTTAAAAATAGTAAAAATTTTTTTAATAAAAGTTTTATTATTTATATTTAATTTATTAATTAAATGTTAATTAATATTAAACGATAAAAAGTCGTTAATTAATAAATCGAAAAGAAATATTATATAATTATATGGTAAAAAATTATAAAAAATATAAATTTATTTTATTTTTATATATAAAAGGTCGGATAATTAATTTCGTATTAATCGGTATTAATATATTTTTTAAAGTGTCTATTTTAATATTTTATTATATAAAACGACGAGGCATTTAATAAAAGTATATTTATTATTATTATCGTTATAATAAATTTTTTAATATAAAGTTATATAATTATATAATTAATAAATAATATTATTTATAAATAATTTATTAACGAAAATATATAAATATAAAATTTAAATTTTTAATTTAATATAATTAAATTTATATGTTTAATTAATTAATTATTATTTAATTTTAACGTTAAAAACTTTTTTTAAAATTTTTTATTTCGAAATATTAAATTTACATTAAATAATTAAAAATTATTTTCAATTAATAGATTAAATCGATATACATTAAAAATTATTTTCGTAAAATAATATAATAATTTTCGATTTTTTTCGATTTTTATTATTATTTTTATAATTATATAATTTTTAATATAATTTTCGTAATATTTTTTAATTTTTACGAAAAATTATTTTATATTATTTTTTAAAAAAACCGTCGTAAAAATTCATTTTATATTACTTTTCGATAAAATAATCGCGAAAGATTACTCGTATAATTTTTTTGTATTTAATTTTAAATATATAATTGAAAAATATTTTCGAAAAAATTACGAAAATATATCGAATTAAAATTAAAGTTATATAATTTAAATTTTTCGTATACATTTATTTAATTTAATTTAATTAATTTAATTTAATTTAATTAATTTAATTTATTTAATTTAATTTATTTTATTTAATTTAATTTACTTAATTTAATTTATTTAATTTAATTTAATTTATTTAATTTAATTTAATTTATTTAATTTAATTTAATTTATTTAATTTAATTTAATTTATTTAATTTAATTTATTTAAATCCAATTATACGTTAAATTAAAATTAAATTAACTAATAAGATCGTTTATTAAAATGTAAATAATTATATATATAATAATTATAATATATATAACGATTTAATTAAATAATTTAACTAATTATATAAAAATATAATATAAATTATTAAATAAAATATACGCGTAATTTATTAACGTAATATAACGTAACGTATAATTAATATAACGTAAAAAATATATTTTATAAATTTTTATATAATTAATTCTTTATTAAAAAATTAAAATAATATTTAAAAGAAATTTCGAATATATTTTAAATTTATTATTTTACGAACTTTTTAATTATATTAAATATTTTTATATTTAATAATTTAAATTTTTTAATTTATTTTTTTAAATAATAAACATTTTAGAAAATTTAATTTTAAAATTCATAATTTTTTAAAAATGCGTTTTAATTTTAATTTTATTAAATATTTTATTTTCGATAATAAAAAAATTTAAAAATTTTTTTCCTCGTAAAAAATACGTTTATTTATTATTTAAAGGATATTTAAACCTATTTTTTATTAAAAACTAATAAAATAATTATATAATAAAAAAGAATTATATTTCGTATAAAATATCGAATAATCGTTAAAATAAAAATAAATTTATATAATAAATAATATAATAAATAATATAAATAATAATATAAATAATAATATAAATAATAATATAAATAATAATATAAATAATAATATAAATAATAATATAAATAATATAAATAATAATATTATAAATAATATAAATGATATAAATAAAATAATATAATAAAAATTATTATTATTATTATTATTTTATATATTTTATATATTTTATATATTTTTAATATTTTTAATATTTTATTAAAAAGTATTATATATATTTTAAAAAAATAATTTATTTTAAATTTATATCGAAAAATTATTTTATATATTTAAAAAAAGATTTATTTTAACTTTATATTATAAACGTTTAATTTTACGTTATTTTTATTATTTATATTATTATTATTATTTAAAACGTTATTAATCGATTTAAATAATTAAAATATTTTATTTTTAACCGTAAAATGATTTTTTCGAATTTATTATTATTTTTATTATTAAACGAATTATATTTTTTATTACTTTAATAAATTATAACATTTTTATTAATAAAATAATATTAATATAATTTTTTTTATAATCGTTAAAATTACCGTTATTATTATTATTATTATTATTATTATTATTATTATTATTATTATTATTATTATTATTATAAATTTAAAAATAAAATCTTTATTCGAAATAAAAATTTTATTTTTTAATAATCGAAATATTTATAAACTCGACGATATTATTATACTTTTAAAAAATACCGTAATATTATTATTAATTATATTTTTAAAAATAAAAAATATAAATTAATTCGTTTTCGAAATTTTAAAAAATCGTATAATTATATTATTAAATATTATTTATATAAAATAAATAAATAAATAATTAAAATTTACTTCGTAAAATTAATAAAATTTTTTATTAATATAATAATCGAAGTAAATAAAAAATATATAATATTAAAACGTAATTATTATTTTTTATAATAAAATATTTTATAAATATTTATACGTAAAAAAAATATAAATTTTTAATATCGTCGATTAATAAAAACTTTTTTTAATCGTAAATATTTATTTTATTATAAAAAAATTAAAATTTTTATTTTTTAAAAATTATATAAATTTATTTATAATCGTAATAAAATTATATAATTCGGTAATATTCGTTATAAAATATCGTATATTTTTGTTTTTTAAAATTTAAATATTTAATTTTATCGTTAAAAATATATGAAATATCGAAATTTTGTTAAAAGAAAAGTAAATTCTTATAAAAAAATAATTAATAATCGAAATTAAAAATAATTAAATAAAATTTTAATTTATATAATTAATATTATAAAATTAAATAAATTAATTATAATAATATACGTATAAATTTATTAAAAAATTAAAAAATATAAAATTAATATTTTTATATCGTAAAATATTATTAATCGATTATATAAATTATAAATTATCGATTTAATTAAAAATATTAAAATAAAAATAATTAATGTTATTTTTAATAATTTAATTATAATAATAATAATAATATATATAATATTTAATTTAAATCGTATTATTAAGTTATATTATATATATTAAATTTTATTTTATATAAAATATAAAATAATTAAAATAAATGTTTAATTCGAAAAAAACTTTATATTTATATATTATTATTATATAAAAAAATTTTCGTTATTTTTTATTTTTAAATAAATTTTTTTATATTATAAAATATTTTATCGTAGTTTTTTTTTATAAGTTTCGCCGGAGTTATTTAAATACTTTTTCGATTATTATCGATTAATTTTTTATAAAATATAATTTTTTTAAAAAAAATAAAAAAGTTGCGATAATCGAAATAATTAAAAAATTAACAAATTTTATATTTAAATTAAATATAAAATATTCGAAAGGTGTATTACGTAAATAAATATTTTACAATATATTTTAAATTTTATTTTTATTTATATCGATATATATATCGGTCGGTTACATCGAAATAATCGAAACGTCGGTAATAATTAATAAAATTATCGTATTCGATTTATTTTATTAAAAAACGATATAAAATCGACCGATTGAAAATAAATTTATTAAAATTAAATATTACGGATAATTTCTAATAATTATATATCGAAATAATATGATTAATTTATTATTTTTTAAAAAAGTAACGTCGAAAATATCGATTATATCGATATATATTAATTAATATAAAAGGATTAAATAAATCGAAAATATAAATAAATAAAAAGTTTATTTTTTTTAATTTATTTATTTATTTTTTTATTTTCGATGATATTTTAATTTTAATAATTTAAATATTATCGATTAAAATATAATAAACGTAATAAATTAAATTATAATCGATATTATTATCGTTTAAACGAAAAAATTTAAAAATAATTAATATATTTTAAAATAATTTAAATAATAAATAATCATAAATATTACTTTAAATAACTTTAAAATAATATAAAATTATACAAATAATTAAATTATTAAAATTAAAAAAAATTAAAATTTTATATTTAAATAATAAAATATATAATAAATAAAAAAAAATTTAAATATTCGAAATTTTTTCGAAATATTATTTCGATTTTTTTTTAATAAAAAAAGCTTAATTACGTAAAAATTCACGAGTTACATTTCCTACGTTATATTAATTATATATTACATTATATTATATTAAATTACGTTACATTACGTTAATAAATTACGTTACGTTACGTTACGTTAATAAATTACGTTACGTTACGTTACGTTAATAAATTACGTTACGTTACGTTACGTTAATAAATTACGCGTACGTTTTACGTAACGATTTATATTACGTTTTTATTTAATTAATTAAATCGTTTAATTAAACCGTTATATATATCGTAATTATTATATTTAAAATTATTTATATTTTAATAAACGATTTTATTAATTAAATTAATTTAATTAAATTAATTTAATTATAAATATAAATTTAATTTTAATTTAACGTATAATTTAATTTAAATAAATCGAATTAAATAAATTTAAATATATAAATTTAATTTTAATTTAACATATAATTTAATTTAAAAAAATCGAATTAAATATATTTATACGAAGAATTTAAATTATATAAATTTAACAATATAAATTTAATTTTAATTTATTATATAATTTTATTTAAAAATTTTAAATTATATAAATTTAATTATAAATATAAATTTAATTATATAAATTTAATTTTAATTTAACGTATTTTTCGAAATATTTTTCGAAAAATCTTTCAAATTATATATTTAAAACTAAGTATAAAAAATTATATAAATAATTATTTACGACGGCTTTATCGAAAAATAATATAAAATGGTTTTTTATAATGATTTTATCGAAAAATAATGAAAATAACTTTTTACGACGGTTTTTCGAAAAATAATATAAATGATTTTTCGTAAAAATTAATAAATATTATAAAAATTATATTAAAAATTATATTAATAATTATATTAATAATTATATTACTAATTATATTAAGAAATGTATAATTATAGAAATAATCGTAAAATTCGAAAAAAATCGAAGGTTATTATATTATTTTACGAAGGTAATTTTTAATATATATTATAACGTAAAAAAAATATTAAATAAATAATAAAATTAATTTCGAAAAAATAATAATTATATATTCGAATTAATTATATTAAATTTTACCGATAATATATTTAAAAATTAAATCGAATTATTTTTATCATTATTACGATTAAAAATATATAACGATTTTATTAAAAGTTTAAATATTCGATATTTATAATCGATAATTTTCATTTATATTATTTATTAAAAAAAGTTACGAAAAACGCGATTACATTCGAAAAAAAATATTAAATATTAAATTTTTAAATTTAAAAATACGTAAAATAATTACATATAATAATTTCGAAATAGATTTAATATAAAAAATATTATATATAACGTAATTTAAAATTATTTTTTATAATATATAACGTTATTAATATTAAAATTTTAACGTATATATTCGATAAAAATAATAAATTTATTACGATTATTTCGTAGCTTTTTATTTAATTTAAAAATAAATAAAAAATTATTATAATAATTTTAAATTATTATAATAATTTATAAAAAATCGTTAAAAATGTCGATATTTTCGATTTAAAATATATCGTATATAATATTTTAAACGTTATTTATTAATTTTATATCGTTTTAAATATTATATATTAATATAATTTTATATTTAATATAAATAAAAAACGTTTTAAAAAAATTATTAATAAAACGAAATTATATATATATTATATTATTTTTTAATAAATAATTTTAATTTTAATAATAATGTTATTAAAATATAATATATATTATTAATTATATTTATTAAATTATATTTTAATAAAATATATACGTGTAATTTCGTTAAAACCATTAATTTATTTCGACGATAATTTAATTATGTACTTCGAATTTAATAATTTTTAAAATAAAATAATTATTTTTATTTTTTATAATTTAAATAAAATTAAACGAAAACGAATTTAATTGTTGTTAAATAATTATTAAATCGTAAATAAAACGATAAAATATCAAAAAAAATTATATACGTTTTTTTTATAATATCGTTTTTTTTAAATTTAATTTCGATTGTATATAAAAGTTTATTAAATACGAAAAATAATTAAAAAATTTGTCGATTAAAATTATATTTAAACTTTCGAAATATTTGTATCGACGTTTGAAAAATATTTCGCGTAATTGTTTATCGATTTAATTTAATATTTTTATTTCGATTATATTTTTTATCGATAATAAAATAATAAATAATATAAAATTTACGTTAAATAAAATTTAACGTAAATAAATTATTTAATAATAATTTATAAATTTATTTAATCGAAAAAAATAATAATAAATATAAAATTTTATTATTTATTTAATTATTAACGATTTTAATTAAAACGATTTTTAAAATAAAAAATTTTTTATTAAATGTAATAAATCGAAAATATAAAAAAAAATTATTATATAAAATTTATTAATTTTGTTATTATCGTTTATTTAAATATAAAAAACGATAATATTTATTTATTTTGTAAATTTTTTAATAATAATTTATAACGATATTATATATAAGTCGTTATTTACGATTTAAAATATCGCGTATTTTAAAAAATAAACATTCGATATTTTAATTATTTAACGTATTTTCTTATAATTATTTTTAATAATTATTAATATTAAATAATTTATATCGATAATATTCGACGTAAATTTATTAATTATAATTAATATTTATATTTTATTAATTAAATAAAATTGTTATTTTTTATTTAATTTTTTATTTTTAAATTAATTTTACGATTTTTTATTAATTTTTTATCGTAATATTTATATTATTTTTCGTTTATTTAAATTCGTTTAAATGTGTAATAAAATTAATTATATTTATTTTTTTATAATAATCGGTTTTGTAATTATAATCATTTATATAATATCGATAAATAATTAAATATTTGTTAAATTAAATATTGTTTATTTATAATAATTTAATATAAAATTTACGTAATAAAAATTTAAAAATTATAAATATGAAATAATAAATTTATATTACGAAAAATAATATAATATGCGAAGTAAAATTAAAATTTATTATATTTTTTAACGATTTAAATTTTTTACGTTAAAATTTTAACTTTTTAAAAATTTAAAATATAATATGTTTTTTATTGTCGAAAATCTTTAAAAATACTTTTCGTATTATGTTATAAATAATTTGAATTTATTTTTGTTGTTAATATTAAAAAATTGCGAATAAAAATTCGAATATTAATAATTAACGATTTTTATAACGTAATTATTTTTTTATAATAAAAATATTAAAAATAATAATAAATTTTTTACGCGAAATAATATTTTTCGTTAATAAATTTATTTATTAATTTTAATATAAAAAAAAACATAAAGTTTTTATCGATAATATAAAAATATAACGTTTTTATAATTTTTTCGTACGTCGTCGAAAAAAATATAAATTTATTATAATATTTTATAATATAATCGAAAATAATTTATTTAATAAAATAAAATAAAATATCGATATTAATAAATTAATATAAATATATTATTAAATTATATTAATTAAAAATTATATTATTTTTTTAAATTTTAAATATTTATTATATTTTATTTATATTTTTCGTTATTCGAAAAATATTTAATTTATTTCGTAATAAAAAAAACGATATTTCGAATTAAACGTTAATTTTTTATTTTTTTTTCGTTTCGACGATTTTTTATTTATTTAATTTTAAATAATATTAAAATGTATAATAATAACGTTAATATCGATTTAGGATATTATTTAATTAACTTTATATTATATCGATATTTAATAAATTTAAAATTAAATAATTATTTTTATATTTATAATTTATAAATTTAAATTTAAAATTAACGACTATAATATGATAATTTTATATTTTAATAAAATTTTATTTTAAAATTTTAATTATTATATTCGACGAAAAGTTATTTATAAATTAATTTAATTTATAATTATAAAAATTATTACGATTTTATTATTTATAACGATATTTAAATTTTTCGAAATTAAATTTTAATTTTAAAACGATTTTACGAAAATATTTAAATTTCGAATAAAAATATTACGTTTTTATATAAAAGTTTTTACGTAATAATTTACGAAATAAAATTATATATATCGATTTTTTAAATGTTTTTTAACGTTTAGATTTAAATATATATTAATATAAATTTTATTAATATAAATCGATCGAATTTAATATAAAAAATATAAAAAACGTATCGAAATAATAAATAAATAATTTTAATTTATATTAACGACGATATTAATATAAATGTATATTTTTAATAACGTTAATATATCGCGAAATATTATTTAAAATAATTTAAATTTTAAATTAATTCGAATTTTATAAAACGATTTAAAAAAAAAATTTAATAAATAATTTATTTTATTAATAATTAACGAAAAATTTATTTAATAATTTAATTTATTATCGTAATATCATATTTAATATGTCGGAAATTATAATATTTAATAAATCGATTATTTTTTTATTTTATAACATATTAAATATAATCGTAATATATTATAAAACGTTATTACGATTCGACGAAATCGATTTCGTTTTTCGAAAAAAGAAAAATTAAATAAAAAAAATTTAATTACGATTAAATTTATTTAAAAGTATATTTTTTATCGGAAATATATGAAATTAATAAATATTTTATAAATTATGTTAATAAATATATAATTATTTAATATTTTTTATTTTATCGAAACGAATACGATTTTAAAATTATTATAATTTCGATTCGATTATTAATTAATTAAATATCGTAACTTTATGGTAAATATTTATATTTTTTTTATTTTAATTTAATATTTATAATAATATTAATAAAATTATTTACCTCGTAAATAATTAATAAATCGAAAATAAATTTATTTTTAAATAATTAAATTAAATCTTTTTAATTTTATATAAAATTTAAATATTTAAAATAATTTTTTATTAAATATCGAAATTAAACTTTTATAAAATGTTATGAAATTCGAAAATAATAACGAAATTAACGATTTATTTTCGTAATTTATTATTTATCGAATAATTAAAAAATAATAATATTTAAATTTTTTAATATAAAAAATAATTCGAAATATATTTTTTTAATATTACGTAAAAAATAAACGATATAATTATAATATTTAAATTATTAATCGTAAATTTAAAAATTTATTAATTTTTAAATTATATCATATAATAATATAATCGTATATGTCGTAAATATATAAATATTAATATATATTTTTGTAATAAAAATTTTTTTAATAAATTTAAATTATAATAAAATATTCGATATATTTTTAAAGTCGAATTTATTAATCGTAAAATAATAAAAAAATTTATTTTATATTTTTTTATCGTTTTTATCGTAATATTTTTTATAAATTTTATTAAATTATAATATAATATTAAATTATTTTTTTTATATCGAAAATATTATTTTATTTTTTTATTTATTATTATTTTATTAAATTTTATTTATTTAAAAAATATTTTATATTAATATAATTAAATAAAATCGATTATTTATTAAATTTTCGTAACGATTTTTTTAATAATATATATATACGAAAACGATTAATTAAATTATATAAAATAAAATAATCGAAAATATTTTAATTTTATAAATAAAAAAATTTTTAATATAAAAATTTATTTTTACGAATTAAAATATTTTATATTATCGATTTATTAAATTTATTATTTTTATTATTTAAATTATTTATCGTAATTTTATCGCTATATTAAAAAAATATTTAAATTAATAAAATAATTTTTATGTTATTTAATAAATATATCGAAAATAAATTATTATTTCGTACGAAGTATTTTAATGATAAGTTTTTTAGAAAAATTATTATGTATAATTATGCTAGTAATTACGGATTTTAATAAAGTAATTGATAAGTAATTAATAAATTTATCGTAAGTTATAATTAATTAAATTTAATTTAAGTTAATTGTATGCGGCTTAATACGTTTTAACGAATCTTATAAAGTAACGGCTGTTTTATTAAGTGTATCTTTTTGCGGACCCATTTATTTAGGAATTAAAGTTATTATATAATTTTATTTTTATTTTTAACGGTTATTTTAATTTAATTTTATTGTTAATTTTATTGTTAATTTTATTATTAATTAAATTGTGATTTTAATACAATTTTTATATATTTACGATTTATTCGATATTTTACGATTTATACGATTTTTATATACGGATGTAATTTTTAAAAGTTTTATTTATATTATAAATATTAATTAATCGTTATATTATTTTTATAATTATTTATTAACTATTTTATTTTAAAATAATAATTATTATATTATATATGTTAAATTTTAATAAATATTCGTTATAATTTAACGTGTATTTATTAAAATTTAATAAATATTTTAAAATTTTAATTTTAAATAATAATTAATAATTTTTTTTAAAAATATGTTAATTAATGTTATATTAATAAAATAATATAATAATTAATAAATTTTTTTAATATAAATAAAATTTTTAAAAATTATATTTATATTTATAATTTATATATTTATAATTTATATAATTTTTATATTATACGATTTATTTAATATTTTATAATTTATTCGATATTTTACGATTTATTTTATATTATATGATTTATTCGATTTTTATATTATATAATTTATTCGATTTTTATATTATATGATTTATATAATTTTTATATATTTACGATTTATATTTTACGATTTATATTTTACGATTTATATTTTACGATTTATATTTTACGATTTATTCGATTTTTATATATTTATAATTTATATAATTTTTATATTTTACAATTTATACGATTTTTATAAATTTATAATTTATTTAATTTTTATATTATACCATTTATATAATTTTTATATTTATAATTTATATAATTTTTATATTTTACGATTTATTCGATTTTCATATTATGTAATTTATATAATTTTTATATTATATAATTTATATAATTTTTATATTATACGATTTATATAATTTTTATATATGTACGATTTATACAATTTTTATATTTTAAAATTTATTTATACGTATAAATATAAATATTTCGTACGAAATATTATTTTTTTTATTTTTTTTAAAAGTAGATAATTATATATACTTTTCGAACGAAATTTTTTCGAGTTTTTTTTATTTTTTTTAAAAAATTATATTTCGAAGTTTTTTTTATATTTTTTTTATTTCCCGTAGTTTATATAAAGTCGTAATAAAAAAATATATAAAAAAAATATCGAAATATAATTTTTTTTAAAAAAAAAAAAAATTTCGAAAAAATTTTATATTAAATTAAAATGTAAAATAAAAATTCGATTTAATGGAAAATATTTTTTATATTTTAAATTAAATCGAAAAATAAAAGTTAAATTTAATCGAAAATGACTTTTACGAAGTAAAATAATAAATCGCGTTAATTATTTATTAATTTCATTATTTTTATATTTTATATAATTTTTATAATAAAATATATTTTATAAAAATAAAATTTATAATATAAATTTATTATTACGTTTTTTAATTTTAAATATTTTTTAAATAATTAAATATTTATATTATATAAAAATTAATTAAATTATATTTATTATAATATAATTATTTTTACGATATATATTTATTAAAATTTAATATATAATGTATTTTTATTTATAATTTCGTATTGTTAAAATATATGTTATTATTTTTTAAAATGTTTTTTTATCGTTTTTCGATAATATATATAATATATCATTAATATATTTATAAAATTCGATTATTTATTTAAACGAATAATAATTATATTTTATAAACGATATTATCGATAATATTAATTTTATTTTTTTATAAATGTTTTTTATCGTATTTTTATAATATTAATTTAAATATTATTATATATATTATTATATTTTATTATCGGATTTTATTTATATTATTAATATATTAAAATATTTATTAAATTTAATAACTTTATATATAAATTTATGTATAATTATATTAATATATAATGTATATTTTATGTTTTTTTTAATTAATTTAATTATATATAATTTTAATTATATATTTTATTATATATTTTATTATATTTTATTTATTTTAAAGATATAAAATATAAAAATTATATCGTTATTTTTACGTTAATTAAACTTTTTTAATAATATAAATTTTATATCGATGTATGTTTTATTTTAAAAATTATTGGAATATAAAGTTAATTTAAAAGTATAAATAATAATTTTAAGGGTAATTATATAATTATTTTTACGGTCGTATATTTTTTTAATATTTATATAAAATTAAATATATATTCGAATAACTTTTAAAATAAAATATATACCGATATAAAACTTATACTATTAAAAAAGTTTAATTAATGCGAAAATAACGATATAATTTTTATATTTTATATTTTTAAAATGGGTGGGATATAATGGGATATATAGTGGGATATATAATGGGATATATAGAATTTAATATGTATAATAAATCCAATTGAAAAAGTATACCCGTATTCGAAGAGACTATCTGGTTTGTTATATTTTTATATGGGAATACGTTAATGGGGTCGAGTAAGGGGTAGGAGATATACTTTTTATATTAATAGTGTAAATAAAAGTTCGATAATAAAAATAAATAATATATATAATAATACTTATTAATTTATTTTTAATATATTATTATATAAAAATTTATTTATATATAATAAATTTAATATTAACGATAATATTTTTCAAAACGATATTTTAAAAATTTATATTTAATTATAAATTATTTTATTTTTTTTATTATATAACGATAATATTAATTATTTATAAAATATAAAAAATTATTAATAATTAATTAAAACGTATAAATATTATTTATTATTTAATAATTTTAATTATCGTAAATAAAATCGAATTAAAATTAAATTTTAAACGAATTAAAAAACGTTTTAATTCGAAAATTCGAAATAAAAAAATTTAAATTTTTTTTAATTTTTTTTTTTTTTCGAATAAAAATTTTTTTATTTATTAAAAATAATTACGATATTTTCGAAAAACGGTATAAATATTATAATATTAATTTATTTACGAATTATATAAATATTTAATCGTTTATAATATTAATTAATTTATAAATATTTAATTATTCGAATTTATTTTTATAATATTTAATATTTAATATTTTAAAATTTTATTTCGTTATCTTTTTTATATATTATTACGTTTTTTAAATTTATATCGTTCGTAAATCGCTTTTTACAGCGTTATATTTAATGTTATTTTATATATCGAAAATAATTTTTTTTATAAAAAATATTTAATAATTATTTTCATTTTATTTAAATTTATTAAAAAATTTTCGTAATTTTTATAAATAATAATAATTTTAAATTTTATTTTTGTTTATAAAATTCATTTAATTTTATTATATTTCGAGTGATTTATAATTATATAATATATCGTTTCGTATTTTTTATATTTATATTTTAACGAAATAATTTTTAAATTATTTTTAAATTTATTTTTTTAATTTATATTTAAATTAATGAAAAATTTTATATTTTCGTATATTATAATATTATAATTATATTTATAAATTTTTAAAAAATGTATTCGTTACGATTATAGTTTATATAAATAAAATTTTAAAACGTTTAATTTATTTACCGATTATAATATCGATAATATTATTTTTTATTATTTATTTTTTAATTATTATTTTTGATTTTATTTTTTATTTTTTATTATATCGAAAGGTTTTTTTTTTAAATTTAAAATTTATTAATTATAATTTAATTTTAATATTTACATTTTTTATGATTTTATCGAATTTTATTATATATATTTTAATTTCGAAATTTATAACCTTTTTATTTAAATATAAATTTATTAAAAAATATTTTATTTCGTTTTCGAATTAAACAATAAAAATTATTTTATATATTTCGTTTATTTTTTTTTAAAAAATATTTCGATTACATTAAATTTAATTTAATTGTTATATTTTTAATTCGATTACTTTATAAAAATATATATTATATTATTATTTCAAATATTATTACGTTTTTAATAATTTTAATATAGATTCTTTTTATTTTTAAAATATTAAAATTTTATATAAAAATTGTTAATTTAATTAATATATATTTTCCCTTTTTTATTTCAATTTTTATAATTTTTAAATATCGTTTTTATTTTAGTTTTTTATTTAATTATATTTTTAAAAATTTAATATTTTTCATTAAATTAAATATATAATTTTTTAAACGTATAAATTTCGTAATTTAAATATATACAAAAATAGAATATATAAATTTACTTTTATTAAATAAAAAAAATATCTTATATTTTTTTATTTATTTTTAATATTTAATATATGTTTTTTCGAGTTTTTTATAATTTTTTTTCGAATCGTAATTAATAATAAATAAATTTATATCATTTATAAAATTTATTATTAACATTTTTTTATTTTTTAAAATTTTACATAATAATATAATATATAAAATAAAAATAACATTTCGTTTATAATATAATATCGTAACAAATTTTTACCGTCGAAAATAAAAATAATTTATTTATTTATTAAATAATTTTTAAGTTAATATATAATTTAATTTAAAATAATTTTTATAATTATTATATATATTATTTTCGTTAATATTATATTATTAAATACCTTTAAAATATTTAATTATAATAATAATATTATTGTTTATATTTTTATAAAAAAAATATTACATTTATTATTAAATAAATTATTATTTTTATAAATTTATATATTTTATTTTTTAATTTTTTTAAAAATGCGAAACGATATATTATATAGTTATAAATTATTCGAAATACGATAAAAATAAATTTATTTTACGAATAAAATTAAAATTTAAAATTTTTATTATTTATAAAAATTAAGAAAAAATCTTAATAAATTTAAAAAAAATAAAAATAATAATTAAATAATTTTTATAAAAATATTATTTTCGATATATAAAATAATATTAAAAATAATATCGTAAGAAATAATTTACGAAAAATGTAAATTTAAAAAGTAAAATAAAATATGAAAAAAAATAACGAAACGAAATCGTAAAATATTTAATATTAAATATTATAAAAATAAATTCGAATAATTAAACATTTTTAAATAAATTAATATTATAATCGATAAAATATTTATTTAATTTATAAATAATATTATAATATTTATTTATTATTTTTTTTTTCGAAAACGTCGTAATTGTTTTTAATAAATTAAAAGTTTCTTGTTTAATAAAAAAAATAATTAAAGAAAATTTGAATTTTTTTTATTTCGAATTTTCGTATTATAACTTTTTTTTAAATTTGTTTAAAATTTAATTTTAATTCGATTTTATTTACGATAATCGAAGTTATCGAATAATAAATAATATTGTTACGTTTTAATTAATTATTAATAATTTTTCGTAATTTATAAATAATTAATATTAATGTTATAAAATAAAAAAATAAAATTATTTATAATGGAATATAAATCTTTAAAATGCCGTTTTAAAAAATATTATTATAATCGTTAAATTTATTATATATAAACAAATTTTTATATAATAATATATTTTTTAATTAAAAAATTATTTCGATAAAATTTTTCAATTATTATAAATTTATATATTAAATAAAGTACGGTTTTATATATTTCGATTTTTACTTTTATAAAGTATAAAAAATCGAAATTATCGAAATTATCGTAAATGTCGAAAATTTTTAATATAAAAACCGTTGTAATTTATTTAATAAAACTTTAAAAGTAATATTATCGTTTTATATATTCGAAGTAATTTACGAAAAAAATAAATTAATATTATAAAAATATAATAAAAACGAAAAAAAAATACTGACGAAAAAATAAAATTAATATCGTTAATAATACCGTTTATAAAATATTATCGATACCTGTTCGAAAAAATAATCGAATTTTATAAATTCGTTAATAATAAATCGCATTTTAACCGTTATAAATTAAATATATATTATATATATTATTAAAAAATAATAAAAAGTTTTTTATAAAATAACGACTTATATTTTAATAATAAAAAATAATAAACGATAATATATAATATATAACGAAAATAAATAATTTAATAATTAAATAAATACGAAAAAAAATATAAAAAAAATTATTTATAAAAATTTACGAAAAACTATCGATTTAAATAAATAATATTAAATAATCGAAATTAATATAAACTTTTGATTAATAAAAAATAACTTTTTAAATAAAAAATAAATATATAAAAATTATAATAAAACTATTTTAAAAAACGATAATTATAATTAAAAACTTATAAAACGAATAATTATAAAACGTTTCGATATTGAAACAATTTTAAAAAAAATAAAAAAAATAAAAAAATATTAAATAATTTTCTTTTATTAAATTTAATTATATTTATTAAAAAGGTAAATTTTTAAAATTTTAGAGAAAAAATTTATATCGTTAAATAATATAATCGAAAAAAAATTATAATGAAATAAATTTTATTCGAATCGACGGTTTTTATTCGAATTATTACCGAATAATAAAATTATATACTTTTATATTTTTATAATATATATATAAATATACGGCGTAAAATAATAATAATAATAATAATAATAATTTTTTTAAAAAATAAATTATATTTATTCGTTATAATTATAAATTTTTATATAAAATTTTTTTAGATTATTTTTTATTATATTTAATAAAAATATAAACCGATAAATTTTCGATATGATTTTTTTTCGTTTATTTTTTTTAATTAAAAAAATTATTATACGAAATTATTTAAAAATTTTAAAATAATTATTTAATTTAAAATTTTATAAAATTTTTTATTATATATAAATCAAATTAATTAAATTTATTCGATTATTTTTAATATTAAATAAATTAATATTATTAATAAAAATATTTTTATTAATTAAAATTTTTTTTATTTCGTTATTTATTAATATTTTTAAAAAGTAATAATATTCGTATTATTATTTTTTATTATTTATATTATTAATATATTAAAATATATATTATATTTAATAATTTTATATATAAATTTATATATAATCGTATTAATATATAATGTATATTTTATGTATTTTTTTAATCGATTTAATTTCCATTATATCTTTTAATATATTTTATTATATCCCACTTATTTTAAAAATATAAAATATAAAAATTACATCGTTAATTTCGTTTTAATTAAACCTTTTTAATGATATAAGTTTTATATCGATGTATATATTATTTTAAAAGTTATTTAAATATAAAGTTAATTTTATATATATATTTAAAGGTGTTAAAAAAGTATGCAACCGTAAAAAGAAATTATATAACTATTTCGGGTTATTATTTACACCTATATAAATTTGAATATATATTTAAATAATTTTTAAAATAAAGTATATATCGATATAAAACTTATATTATTAAAAAGGTTTAATTAAAGCGAAATTAACGATGTAATTTTTATATTTTATATTTTTAAAATAAGTAAAATATAATAAAATGTATAATAAAATGTTTAATAAAAGTTATATTTAATTTAATATATACGATAAATTTAATCGAAAAAACGTATTTATTTTCGAAGAAATTATTTAATTTTTTATATTTTTATATAAGAATTTATTAATAGGGTCGAATAAAAGGTAAAAGATGTATTTTTTATATTAATAATACGAATAAAAGCCCGATATTAAAAATAAATAATACAAATATTAATACTTTTTTTAAAAGTTATTTTTTATATTAAATAAATATATATTTTATAAAAGTTATTAATTTTTAAAATTTAATATTATTACGCGAAATTTTCGTAATTATTTTTTAAAATTTTATTTATTTATTTATATTTATTATTATTTTATAATATTTATTAACGATTTTTAATTTCTTTTTAAATCTTATTTTAATTTAATTTTAATTTATTTTTTCGAACGTATATTTAAAGTTTTTTCGTAGTATTATTTCGAATTTTTTTCTTAAAAAAAAAATTCGAAGAAAAAAAATTTTAATTACGTAAAAATTTACGAGTTATATTTTTTACGTTATATTAATTATATATTATATTATATTACGTTACGTTAATTAATTACGTATAAATTTCGCGTAATAATTTATATTACGTTTTTATTTAATTAATTAAATCGTTTAATTAAATTATTATATATATTACGATTATTATATTTAAAGTTATTTATAATTTAATAAACGATTTTATTAATTAAATTAATTAAATTAAATTAAATTAATTATAAATATAATTTTAATTTTAATTTAACGTATAATTCGATTTAAAAAAATCGAATTAAATAAATCAAATTAAATAAATCGAATTAAATAAATCGAATTATATAAATTTAATTATATAATTTTAATTTTAATTCGACGTATTTTTCGTAATATTTTTCGAAGAATTTTTTAAATTATATATTTAAAGTTAAATATAATTATGCGGGTAGTTTTTTACGACGGCTTTTTCGAAATATAATATAAAGTAATTTTTCGCGACGGTTTTATCGAAAAATAATAAAGGTAATTTTTCGCGATAATTTTATCGAAAAGTAATATAAAGTGGTTTTTTACGACAATTTTTTAAAAAATAATACGAATAATTTTTTTTAAAAATTAAAAAATATTATAAAATTTATATTAAAAGTTATATTAAAAATTATTTAAAAATTATATTAAAAGTTATGTTAAAAATTATATTAAAAATTATATTAATTATATTAATAATTATATTAAAAAATATATAATTATAAAAATAATCGTAAAATTCGAAAAGAATTAAAAGTTATTATATTATTTTACGGGGGTAACTTTTAATATTATATTAATTTTAATTTATTATATTTTTTTCGATTATTATTTAATTATTTTTATTATTAAAATTTTTTATTATAACGTGATTATTTATATTATCTTTTAAAGTTTTTTATTAAACCATAAATATATTTATTTATATCGATTATATTTTCGAATTTATCGCAAGTTTCGACTGTATAAATTTTAATTTTAATTATAAAATTTTTTTATATTTTATTAATTTTTATTACGTAAGTTTTTTTTGATTTTATTTTTATATTTATTTTAATTTTTTATATTATATAATCGAAACCGTTTTATTCGAAAAATTTCGTAATAATATAATTAAAATTTATATCGATTTAAATTAAATTTAACATTAAATTTTTTTATTTATAAAATTTTTTAATAATATTTTTTTTAAAAGTAATAAAAAAATTAACGTTTTATTAAATAAAACATTTTTTTTAAATTATTTTAAATTTTATTTTTTTTCGATTTATAATTAATAATATATATTTATATTTTTTATTATTATATTAAAATTTTTTATTCGTTTTTATAATATTTTTAAAATAAAACTTTTTTTCGAAATTTTTTATAATTATATATTAAAAATTATCCTCGTAAAATAATATAATAACCTTCGATTTTTTTCGAATTTTACGATTATTTTTATAATTATATATTTTTTAATATAATTATTAATATAACTTTTAATATAATTTTTAATATAATTTTTAATATAACTTTTAATATAATTTTTAATATAATTTTTAATATAATTTTTATAATATTTTTTAACTTTTACGAAAAATTATCGTAAAAAACCACTTTATATTATTTTTTAATAAAATTATCGCGAAAAACTATTTTTATTATTTTTCGATAAAGTCGTCGCGAATAATTACTCGTATAACCTTTTTATATTTAACTTTAAATATATAATTCGAAAGATTTTTCGAAAAATGCTACGAAAAATACATCGAATTAAAATTAAATCTATATAATTAAATTTATATAATTAAATTTATATTTATAATTAAATTTATATCTTTAATTAAATTTATATTTATAATTAAATTTATATTTATAATTAAATTTATATTTATAATTAAATTTATATTTATAATTAAATTTATATTTATAATTAAATTTATATAATTCGATTTTTTTAAATCGAATTATACGTTAAATTAAAATTAAATTTATATAATTAAATTTATATAATTCGATTTTTTAATTTGATTTATTTAATTTAATTTATTTAATTCGATTTTTTTAAATCGAATTATACGTTAAATTAAAATTAATTTAATTTAATTAATAAAATCGTTTATTAAAATATGAATAATTTTAAATATAATAATCGCGATATATATAACGATTTAATTAATTAAATAAAAACGTAATATAAATCGTTATACGAAATCTACGCGTAATTAATTAACGTAACGTAACGTAACGTAACGTAATATAACGTAACGTAACGTAATATATAATTAATACAACGTAAAAAATATAACTCGTAAATTTTTACGTAATTAATTTTTACTTTTTTTCGATTTTTTTTTAAAAAAAAATTCAAGATAATATTTCGAGAAATTTCGAATATAATTTAATTTATTTAATTTAATTTATTTAATTTAATTTATTTTATTTAATTTATTTATTTTAATTTATTTATTTTAACTTATTTATTTTAATTTATTTAATTAAATTTATTTAATTTAATTTATTTAAATTAATTTATTTAATTCGAATTTTTTAAATTAAATTATATATTAAATTAAAATTAAAATTATATTTATAATTAAATTTATTTAATTAATTTATTAAAATACGGATAATTTTAATTATAATAATTATAATATATATAACGATTTAATTAATTAAAAAAACGTAAAATAAATCGTTACGTAAAACGTTTATATAATTTAAATTATTAACGTAACGAAATAAAATTTTTTTAAGTTTTTTTTATTTTTTTTTAAAAAAAATTATATTTCGATATTTTTTTAAAAAAATTTATATTTCGATATTTGTTTTATATATTTTTTATTTCGGTTTTATATAAATTACGAAAAATAAAAAAAATATTAAAAAACTTTAAAAAATTCCATTTAAAAAATATATATTTAATAATTAATTAATTTAAATATATACTATTTTATAATACGTCCTTTAAAAAGAGGAAATATTTATATATTTTTATTTATATAAAAGAGATTTTTTTTCGGTTTTTTTATTAAATAATTATTTTTTAAATATTTTATATAATATTAATTTTATTATATTACGTTTATATTTATTATTATTTTTTCATTTTATTTTAGATATATATTTATTAATATTAATTAATATTATTAAAATTAATAATATAAATTAATAAAATTAAAAATGTTATTATTACGATAATTTAAAAGATTTTATCGTAATAATATACGCGATATTAATATTTTTTTATACGATAATTATTTTATTTATATTAAAATATTATTTTATTATATTAAAATTTTTTAAAGTTTTTATATTTATTATATTATAAAAATTTAAAAATTTAATTTAAATATAAATTTATATTAAAAAATTAAATTTAATCGAATAAAAAAATATAAATAAAATTAAAAAATTAATAAAAAATATTTTTAATAATCGAGTTGTTTTTATTTTTATTTATTAATTATATAATTATAAAAGAAAAATAAATTAATTTTTAAAACGTTATTTTAAAATAAAAAACTATATAAATATTTTTTTTAATAGATTTTAAAAAGAAATAAAAATAAGTTATATATTTATATAATAAAAAATATTTTAAAGGAATTTTATAATTAATTTAAAGATTTTACGGTAAAAAATATTATAATTATATTATATTAATTACGATTTATATTAAAATTTATATTTATATAAAAGTTATTTATTTAAAAAAAAATAACGTAAATATAATAAAGATTTTAATTAATTCCGTGTTAATATACAAATTTTTTAAATAAAATTACGATAAATTAAAACGTATAAAATTAAAATAATTTAATATATTAATATAAAAATTTCCATATATTACATTAAAAAATTATAATTTATTTTTAAATAATTATATTAAATTACATTTACGTTATAATTTAAAAACGATTAATGATTTTTTATTTTATAACGTTAACGTAAATAAAAAATTAAAAAAAATTACATATAAAAATATCGACAATTTTTATTAAATTATTTTCGATATTATATTATTAATGTTATAAATTATTTATTAAATAATTATTTTTATTAATTCTTATCGTTAATATTTTATCGTTTATATTTTATATATTACCGTTTATTTTATTATAAATCTTTACGATATAAAATTTTTTAATTAACGTTTAAATTTTATTTTTTATTTTTTTAAATATTTAAAGTAATTAACGTAATTAATTCGAGTTTTAAACATTTAATATTTTTATTTTTTTTATTTTTATTTTATAAAAAATATTTATATTTTTTAAATTGTTACGATTAATTTTCATTTTATTATATCGATATATATCGAATAAAAATATAAATAATAATATATTTTTATTTTATATAAAAAGGATAATTTTAATCGTTATTATCGAAATATATTTATGGATTTTTCGAATTATTATTAAATAGTTTATATATAATATAAACGATTTTATTAAACGTCGTATTAAAAAAAATTATTATATCGAAAATTACGATTTTATTAAATGATTTTATAATTTTTATTAATGAAATAAATTTATATATTAATATTTATTAAAATTTAATAAAATAATATATATTATAGCGTTTTTTTAAATAAACTTTTAACGAAAATAATTATATTAAAAAATTTTATAACGTTTTAAAAAATAAATTTCGATTTTTTTTAAACGTATATTATACAATTAATATTTATTAAATTTAATTTTACGTTATATTTTTTAATATTTTTATTAAACGAATAATTATTTATTTTTTATATAATATATTTTATTATTAAAATTTTATAAATATATATTTATTTATAAAATAATATTTTAATGCGAAATTAAATAAAATTTAATATTATTATAATTAAATTTCGATAATTTCTTTAATATTAAATTTAAAAAAAACCGAATGTAAATTAAAATTTAAAATATTATAAATTATATTAAATAAATTAATTTTATATTAAATATAAATATTATTATAATAATAAAAACGATAAATATTAATTAAATGACGATTAAAATTTAAAAGCGTTATGATTAAATATATAAAAAAATTATTAATTTATTAAATATTTCGAAAAAATAAATAAATAAAAAGTTAAAAAAAGTTAATAAATTTAAAAAATTAAAATTAAAAGTAAATATATTACGTTTTTAATAAATTACGAAAATATTAAATAAAAAAAATTAAAATTAAAAAATAACGTTTAAAATATCGTAATTTTCGAAATAAAAAAATTAATTTTTAATATTAATTCATTATAATATATTTAATTAATTAAATATATTAATATTATATCGTTTTTTATTATTTTCTATTTATAAACTTTTAATAATATTATTTTTATTTTAAATTAATATATTAAAAATGTTTTTTAAAATATTATTTTCGATATTAATATAATTAAAATATTTATTATAAAGGAAATTAATATTATTATTATTATTATTATTATTTTTATGTCGTATATTTATATATATGTTATAAGGATATAAAAGTATACGGTTTTATTATTTAGTAATAATTCGAATAAAAACCGTCGATTCGAATAAAATTTATTTCGTTATAATTTTTTTTCGATTATATTTTTTAACGATATAAACTTTTTCTTTAAAATTTTAAAAATTTATTTTTTTAATAGATATAATTAAATTAAATAAAAGAAATTTATTTAATATTTTTTTTATTTTTTTTTTCGTTTATTTTTTTTAAGGTTTTTTTTAAAAATTAAAACGGTTTATAATCGCTCGTTTTATAAGTTTTTAATTATAATCGTCGCTTTTTAAAATAATTTTATTATAATTTTTATATATTTAAATTTTATTTAAAAAGTTATTTTTTATTAATTAAAGATTTATATCGATATCAATTATTTAATATTATTTATTTAAATCGGTATTTTTTCGTGAATTTTTATAAGTGGTTTTTTTTTATTTATATTTTTTTTTTCGTATTTATTTAATTACTTTATTATTTATTTTTGTTATATATTATATACTATCGTTTATTATTTTTTATCGTCGAAATATACGTCGTTATTTCGTAAAAAGTTTTTAATCGTTTTTCGATAATATATATAATATATATTCGATTTATAGCGGTTAAAATACGACTTATTATCGACGAGTTTATAAAGTTCGATTATTTTTTCGAACGGGTTTCGGTAATATCTTATAAACGGTATCGCCGGCGGTATTAATCTTACCTTTTCGTAAACGTTTTTTCTTTACTTTTATTATACTTTTATAATATTAATATAAAAATTAATATTAAATTTTTATAAAAAAGTTTTTCGATCGAAATTTTAAAATAAATAATAATCGAATTAATAAAATTAATATTTCGTTTAAATTAATTAATTTTTATATTATAAATTTAAATATTTTATTTTTTATATATTAAAAAAAATATAAATCGATTAAATATATATTTAAATAATATTATTAATTAATTAATTAAAAAAATAATATAATTATTATTATTATTTATAAATGAAAATATTTAAAGTTTTATTTCGATAATATAATTTTTTATATAAAAATCGAATTATAACGTATTTATATTTAAATCGATTATTTTTTTATAATTAAATTATATATATTTTTTTAAATAAAATAAATTACGACGTCGATATTAAAATTATGAAAAAATTAATAAATTTTATTATTATTAAAAAATTAAAAATAAAAATTTATAAAAATTTAAATTTAATTTAAAAAATTTCGATATAAATTGTAATTACGAAATTATCGTTATTATTATATATTTAAACGAACGTTTTATTTTATATATAATCGACGTAATTATAAAAATTTAAATAATTCGTTTTATAAAAATTATTTTTATTAAAAAAATTTAAAATATATTAAAATAATATTAAATCGATATATATTTAAAATTCTTAATTATTATTATTTATAATATTTATACGAATTTTAATAATGTCGAATTTCGAAATAAAATTTATATTATTAAAATTACTTATTATTAAATTTCGATTAAAATATATTAATTAATTAATAAAATTAAAAAATATTATAATTTTATTTATAAAATTTATAAAATTATTACGGATAAATTTTAAGGTTTAAATTTACGTATATTTCGATTATAAATAATTATTAAAATAATTAATAATATTATTAATTTTAATAATTTAATTTTTACGTTTTTTATTTTTAACGTTTATTTTAAAATTAATATAAGTTTATTTTTTATTATCGCGTATATTTAAAAAATATAAATTTTTTAAAAAGTAATAATAAAAATTAAAAAGATTAAAATATAACGTTTTATAAAAAATATTTTAAATATACGTAATAATTTTAATATATGAAATTTTTTCTTTATATTATGTTTAATAAAAAACGAAATTTTCGTTTAAAAAATTTTTAATTTTTTTATAAAATTATTATAATTTTAAATAAAAATATAATTATCGTTTTTAATATTTTCGACGAAATATTTACGTTTAAAAACTTTTACGTTAAATTATATATTTAATTAAAAAAATTTTATATTATTTAAAAAATTTAAAATTAAATTATTTCGAAAAAAAACTTTTATATATATTAACGATTTTTTTATATAATTAAATGATATATTATTAATAAAAAATAAAAAAACTTTATTATTATTATTAAATTATAAATAAACGAAAACGGTATTATATAAAAAAAGCATTATAAAATATCGAATATAAAAAAATTTAACGTTTTATTTAAGAATATATTTTACGGTTTAAAATTTACGATATAATTATATATTAAAATATTACGATTTTTAAATTACGTATAATTCGTAAAAATAAAAGTAAAAATATTATTACGTTATACGAAAATTTTTATTTAATAATTTAAAATTATAATAATTTTAATAAAAAACATATTATAATTTATATAAAAAATTTTTTTAATAAATATTATATATAAAATAAATATCGTAAAAATTCGTTATAAAATAAATTCGAAATAATTATAAAAAGAAAATAATTTATTAACGTTTATTTTTTTATTTTTTTATATAAATTATTATTTTTATAATTTAAAATAAAACGGAGTTTTATTTTTTTATCGAAAATATTTCGTAGCGTTTTTATTACGATTTAATTTTTATTCGATTATTTATTAAATCGAAAATAATTTTACGTTAAATTCGATTTAAATAAACGATTTTTATTTTTTAATAATATATATATATTTATTATTTAAAAAGTTAATTAATGTATTATATTAATTTTAACGTTTATATTATATCGTAAAAAAATAAAAATTATAATTCGAAATATTATTTCGTACGAAATATTTAATAATAAACTTTTTAAAAAAATTATTATATATAATTAATAAAATAATTACCGATTTCGATAAAATAATTAATAAGTAATTAATAAACTTATCGTAAATTATAATTAATTAAATTTAATTTAAATTAACCGTACGCGGTTTAACGCGTTTTAACGAATTTTATAAAATAACGGCTTTTTTATTAAATATATTTTTTTACGAACTTATTTATTTAAAAATTAAAATTATTATATAATTTCATTTTTTTAACGGTTATTTTAATTTTATTATTAATTTTATTATTAATTTTATTATTAATTAAATTACGATTTTAATACGATTTTTATATATTTACGATTTATTCGATATTTTACGATTTATACGATTTTTATATTTTATAATCGATTCGATTTCTATATTTTACGATTTATACGATTTTTATATATTTACGATTTATATATTTACGATTTATATATTTACGATTTATATATTTACGATTTATATATTTACGATTTATATATTTACGATTTATATATTTATAATTTATACGATTTTTATATTTTATAATTTATATAATTCTTATATATTTACGATTTATACCCTACGATTTATACTTTATAATTTATACCTTACGATTTATTTAATTTTTATATATTTATAATTTATAATTTATACCTTACGATTTATTTAATTTTTATATATTTATAATTTATATAATTTTTATATTTTACGATTTATACGATTTTTATAAATTTATAATTTATTCGATTTTTATATTATACGATTTATATAATTTTTATATCGTACGATTTATATGATTTTTATAAACCTACGATTTATACGATTTTTATACTTTAAAATTTATTTATACGTATAAATATAAACACTTCGTACGAGATATTATTTTTTTTATTTCTTTTAAAAATAAATAATTATATATACCCTTCGAATGAAATTTTTTCGGGTATTACGGCCCTACGTAAATTACGGGGAATAAAAAAAATTATAAAAAAAACCTCGAAATATAATTTTTTTAAAAAAAAATAAAAAAAACCTAAAAAATTTTTAATAATTTATATTTAATTTAAAATATTAATATAAAACATTATATTTATATATTTTTTAATTTAATTAAAAATGAATATTTTAAAAAATATTATTATAAATTATTAAATTTTTATGTAATTTTATAAAATTAAATATTTATTAATTTAAAATATATTTATGTTATTATTAAATAAAATTACATATAAAATTATTAATTTTCGATTTTTATTTATTTATCATAAATTTAAATTTATTTAAATTAATTAATTTTTAAATATATAATATTTTTAACGTCGATATTATAAATTTTTTATCGTTAAAAATAAAATATTTAATAAAATTAAAGTTAAAATGCGTTTTTAAAAAATTATAAATTTAAAAATCGAGGATTTTAATTTTTTATATATTATTATTTACGATAAAAATTTAATATATTAATTATTTAAAAACATTAAATTAAAAAAATTAAATTATTAAATATTAAAATTTTTTATATAATTAAAAAATTCGTAAAATAATAAATTCGAAATATATATATTATTTATATTTATTAATCGAAAATAATTTTCCATTATTTAATAATAATTTAATATTTGAAATCAAAATTTAAAAATAAAAAAACTTTTTATATTAAAATTAAATAATAAATAAATAATTAAATATATAAATTTAATTACCTTAAATTAAACTTTTAAAATTTACGTTTATACGTTTTTATTAACGAATTTTTTACGAATAATAAAAATATAAATTTATAAATTAAATCTATTATTATTTTAAATAATAAAAAATTTATCGATCGAAATAATAAAATATTCGAAGTTTTTTCGAAATATTATTTCGATTTTTTTTTAAAAAAATAAAATTCGAAAAAAAAAACAAAAATTAATTACGTAAAAATTTACGAATTATATTTTCTACGTTATATTAATTTTATATTACATTACATTATATTATATTACGTTAATTTACGTTATATTACGTTAATTAATTACGTATATATTTTATATAAATATTTATATTCGTTTTTATTTAATTAATTAAATTATTATATATATTACGATTATTATATTTAAAATTATTTATATTTTAATAAATAATTTTATTAATTAAATTAAATTAATTAATTTAATTTAATTATAAATATAATTTTAATTTTAATTTAACGTATAATTCGATTTAAAAAAATCGAATTAAAAAATTTAAATTAAATAAATCGAATTATGTTAAATTTTTAATATAATATAATATTATAAAAAATTTAATTATTTAAAGTTATATAATTATTATCGGTTTTAATTAAATAATAAATTAAAAACGTTCGTACGATAAATTAATTCGTATATATATTTTATTATTTTTTTTTACGAAACTTTTATTTTTAATTTAAATTAAAATTTTTATTATTAATATTATTAATTTTTTTATTTCGTTATTTATTTTTATATTTTTATTTTACGAAGTTACGTTTTTAATTTCGTTTAATAATTCGAATACGATTTTTATAACAGTATTTATTATTTATATTAAAGTTTTTAATTTTTCGAAATTTTAATCGATTTTATTTACGATATTATATAAAAATTTAATTTATTCGATATTTTTAATAAATTCGTACGATTAAGTAATTTTTTCGATTTATTCGAAATAATATAAACGTTTTAATCGTAATTATTTTCGGCATTTTTTTTTTAATTATTTTAATTTCGTTATTTATTTAAAATTTTAAAACGGTTTTTTCGTTAAATAATTATAAAAATTATAATAAATTTAATTTAATTTATTTATTTAAAATAATTATTAATATCGTTTCGTAATTATATTTAAAATTTCCGTAAATTTTTAAAGTTTTTAAATTATTTAAATCGAAAATTCGTAACGTTTTTTCGAATTTATTAATAATTTAATTAACTTTTTTATCGATTTTTTTAATATCGTTTAAATAATATTTAATTTTATAAATATTAAATTAAAGGTAAATTTTTACGATATCGACGATTTTTTTTTAATATTTTTTTCGTTTAAATTATTTATTAACTTATAATTATTATATTTAAATCGAAATTTTTTTACTTTATTACGTTATTATATAAAAATTATAATTAATTATATTTTTATTTTATTAAAATATTTTTAATCTAAATTAAATAATTAATATCGTTTATTTATAAAATAATTATTTATTAAAATTATTTTACGTTCGAATTTATATATTTTAAACTTTTTTTAAAATTTTTAAAAAATATTTTAAAATTTTTTTTATTAATTAAATTATTAAAACTTATAAATAATATTATAATATTCGTTTATTATTTTTTTTCCTCGAAAACGTTATAATCGTTTTAATAAATTAAAGGTTTTTCGTTTAATAAAAAAAGGAAAATATTTAAAAAAATTTAAGTTTTTTTTATTTCGAATTTTTATATTAAAACTTTTTTTAAATCCGTTTAAAATTTAATTTTAATTCGATTTTATATACGATAATTAAAATTATCGAATAATAAACGATATTTTTACGTTTCGATTAATTATCGATAATTTTTCGTAATTTATAAATAATTAATATTAATGTTACGAAATAAAAAAATAAAATTATTTATAATCGAATATAAATTTTTAAAATGTCGTTTTAAAAAATATTATTATTATTATTAAATTTATTATATATAAATAAATTTTTATATAACGATATATTTTTTAATTAAAAAATTATTTCGATAAGTTTTTTCGATTATTATAAATTTATATATTAAACGAAATACGGTTATATCCGAAGTTTCTTCGAAATATTATTTCGAATTTTTTTTTTTAAAAAAAAAAATCGAAAAAAAACAAAAATTAATTACGTAAAAATTCACGAGCCATATTTCCCACGTTACATTAACTATATATTACACCACATTACGCTACGTTACGTTACGTTACGTTAATTAACTACGCGTACGCCCCGCGTAACGACTTATATTACGCTTTTATTTAATTAATTAAACTATTTAATTAAACCGTTATATATATCGCAATTATTACATTTAAAATTATTCGCATTTTAATAAACGATTTTATTAATTAAATTAATTTAATTAAATTAATTTAATTATAAATATAAATTTAATTTTAATTTAACGTATAATTCGATTTAAAAAAATCGAATTAAATAAATCGAATTAAATAAATCGAATTAAATAAATCGAATTATATAAATTTAATTATATAAATTTAATTTTAATTTAACATATAATTCGATTTAAAAAAATTAAATTATATAAATTTAATTATATAAATTTAATTATATAAATTTAATTTTAATTCGACGTATTTTTCGTAATATTTTTCGAAAAATTTTTCGAATTATATATTTAAAATTAAATATAAAAAAATTATATAAGTAGTTATTCGCAACGATTTTTTCGAAAGATTTTTAAAAAAATAATATAAAATAATTATTTACGACGATTTTTTCGAAAAATTCTTAAAAAAATAATAAAAATAATTTTTCGCGACAATTTTATCGAAAAATAATATAAGTAATTTCTCGCGACAATTTTTTCGAAAAATAATATAAAGTAATTTTTTGTAACGATTTTATCGAAAGGTAATAAAAGTAACTTTTTACGATAATTTTTTCGAAAAATTTTTAAAAAAGTAATATAAAATAATTATTCGCGACGATTTTTTCGAAAAGTTCTTAAAAAAGTAATAAAAGTAATTTTTCGCAATAATTTTATCGAAAAATAATATAAAGTAATTTCTCGCGACGATTTTTCGAAAAATAACACGAGTGGTTTTTCGTAAAAATTAAAAAATATTACGAAAGTTATATTAAAAATTATATTAAAAATTATATTAAAAGTTATATTAAAAGTTATATTAATAATTATATTAAAAAGTATATAATTATAAAAATAGTCGTAAAATTCGAAGAAAATTAAAAGTTATTATATTATTTTACGAAAATAACTTTTAATATATATTTCGATTTTTATTTTTATAAAATATAAAAAATCGAAGTCGTCGAAATTATTATAAATATCGAAAGTTTTTAATACAAAAACCGTCGTAATTTATTTTAATAAAATTTTAAAAATAATATTATCGTTTTATATATTCGAAATAATTTACGAAAAAAATAAATTAATATTATAAAAATATAATAATAAATAAACGTTTACGAAAAAATAAAATTAATATCGTCGGCGATATCGTTTATAAAATATTATCGATATTTATTCGAAAAAATAATCGAATTTTATAAGTTTATTAATAATAAACCGTATTTTAATCGTTATAAATCGAATATATATTATATATATTATTAAAAAACGATAAAAAATTTCCTACGAAATAATAATATATATTTCGATAATAAAAAATAATAAACGATAATATATAATATATAATAAAAATAAATAATAAAATAATTAAATAAATATAAAAAAAAAATATAAAAAAAAATTATTTATAAAAATTTATAAAAAATATCGATTTAAATAAATAATATTAAATAATCGAAATCGATATAAATTTTCGATTAATAAAAAATAACTTTTTAAATAAAAAATAAATATATAAAAATTATAATAAAATTATTTTAAAAAGTAATAATTATAATTAAAAATTTATAAAACGAATAATTATAAAATATTTCGATTTTAAAATAATCTCGAAAAAAAATAAATAAAAAAAAATAAAAAAATATTAAATAATTTTTTTTTATCGAATTTAATTATATTTATTAAAAAAGTAAAATTTTAAAGTTTTAAAAAAAAATTTATATAATTAAATATCGTAATCGAAAAAAAATTATAACGAAATAAATTTTATTCGAATCGATAATTTTTACTTAAATTATTACCGGGTAATAAAATCATATATTTTTATATTTTTATAATATATATATAAATATATAACGTAATAATAATAATAATAATAATAATAATAATAATAATAATAATAATAATAATAATAATAATAATAATAATAATAATAATAATAATAATAATAATAATAATAATAATAATAATAATAATAATAATAATAATAATAATAATAATAATTAAATTATTAATTTTTTTAAAAATTATATCGAAAATTTTTATAATTACGAATTTTTAAAAATTAAAAAATATTTAAATAAATATACGTAATAATTTTATTAAAAAATATTTTATATTAAAATTTAAATTTAATAAAATTTTTATATACGTAAATCGAAAACTTTAATATAATAAATAATTTAATCGAAAAATTTAATATTATAAATATTTTAAATAAATAAATTAATAATAAAAAAATAAAAAAAAATAAAAAAAATATATTATTAAAAAAAATCGAAAATTTTATATAATCGATAATAAAATTAACGATATAAGTTTTTTTTTTTTTAAAAGTCGATTTTAATATTTATTTTTAATATTTTCGATATTTTTTTTTATATTTTTATTTTATATATTTTTTTTTATTAAATAAAATTTATTTTATTTTTTAATTATTTTAATAACGTTTTATATTAAAAAATTTTTTTCGTATTATTAATTATATATTAAAAAAATATTTTTTTTATTTTATAAAATATTTTAATTTCGATATTTTTTTTATTTTATTTATACGTTTATTTATAATTTTTTTATTTTATAAAATTATTATTTATTATTATTTTTTTATTATTATTTTATTTTATTAAATAATATATCGATTATATAAATTTATTTTTAATAATATTTTAATTAATTATATTATTAATATAATTTTATAAATTCGTTAATATATTAATATATTTAATTTATATCCGAAAAAGTTTATATATTATATATTAAAAATTACCTCCGTAAAATAATATGATAACCTTTAATTTTCTTCGAATTTTACGATTATTTCTATAATTATATACCTTTTAATATAATTATTAATATAATTTTTAATATAACTTTTAATATAACTTTTAATATAATTTTTAATATAATTTTTAATATAATTTTTATAATACCTTTTAATTTTTACGAAAAATTATCCGTATTACTTTTTAAAAAATCGTCGCGAAAAATCACCCTATACTACCTTTCGATAAAACCGTCGTAAAAAATTACCTTTACTACCTTTTTAAAAATCTTTCGAAAAAACCGTCGTAAATAACCACCCCATACTACTTTTCGAAAAAGCCGTCGCGAAAAACCACTTATATTACCTTTCGAAAAAATTGTCGTAAATAATTATCTTATATCACTTTTCGATAAAATCGTCGCGAAAAGCCACCTTTATTACCTTTCGATAAAACCGTCGTAAATAATTACCCTATACTACTTTTCGATAAAACCGTCGCAAATAATTACCCGTATAACTTTTTTATATTTAACTTTAAATATATAATTCGAAAAATTCTTCGAAAAATACCACAAAAAATACGTCGAATTAAAATTAAATCTATATAATTAAATTTATACTTATAATTAAATTTATATAATTTAATTTATTTAATTCGATTTATTTAATTCGATTTATTTAATTCGATTTATTTAATTCGATTTTTTTAAATTAAATTATACGTTAAATTAATATTAAATTTATATTTATAATTAAATTAATTTAATTAATAAAATTATTTATTAAAATATAAATAACTTTAAATATAATAATCGTAATATATATAATAATTTAATTAATTAAATAAAAACGTAATATAAATCGTTACGCGAAACGTACGCGTAATTAATTAACGTAACGTAACGTAATGTAATATAACGTAATATATAATTAATGTAACGTAAAAAATATAACTTGTGAATTTTTACGTAATTAATTTTTATTTTTTTTTCGAATTTTTTTTTTTAAAAAAAAAATCGAAATAATATCTCGAAAAAACTTCGAATAATTATTAATAATTCGATATATTATATTAATTATTTTCGAAAAAGTTTTTTTTAATAATTTATATTTTTTATATAATTTTAAATATATTTAATCGATTATTTTTTAAATAATTTTAATATATTTTATATCGTATTAAACTTTAATTTTAATTATTATAAAATTTATAATCGTTTTAATTTTTTTATAAAAATAAAAAATAAATATATAAAAATTATAATAAAATTATTTTAAAAAACGATAATTATAATTAAAAACTTATAAAACGAACGGTTATAAATTATTTTAACTTTTAAAAAAACTTCGAAAAAAAAATAAACGAAAAAAAAAATAAAAAAACATTAAATAAATTTCTTTTATTTAATTTAATTATATTTATTAAAAAAATAAACTTTTAAAATTTTAAAAAAAAAATTTATACCGTTAAATAACGTAATCGAAAAAAAATTATAACGAAATAAATTTTATTCGAATCGACGGTTTTTATTCGAATTATTATCGAATAATAAAATCGTATACCTTTATATTTTTATAATATATATATAAATATACGGCGTAAAAATAATAATAATAATTTTTTACGATAAAAATTTTATATTATTTAATAATTTATATCGTTAATAAATAAATTTAATATATTTAAAAAAAATTTAAATTTAAAATTTAAAATCGTTTCGTTTAAAAATAGTTTTAATATTTTTTAAAAAAAATTTTAAATTATATTATAAAACGAAAATAATATTAATTTATAATTTATTTAACGTTACGTAATAAAATCGAATAAATATTTTTATATTTTAATTTTTTTTATTTATTCGTTTATTTATAAATAATAATTAATCGATATTATTAATATAATTTTTAATTTAATAAAAATTATTTATTAAAATTTAAATATAAATTTTAAATTTTTATTTAAAATAATTTTTTAAAATATTTTTTAATCGTATAATATTAAAAATTTAATGTTAAAACGATTTAATTTTTCGTTTTATATTTAATATTATCGAAAATTAATATAATTTTTTTATTAAATTTATAAATTATTATTATTATTACATCGAAAATTATATATTTTTTTATTATTTATATTATATTTTTAATTAATATTTAAAATAACGTAACGATAAAATTTTATAAAACGATATAATAAAATAATTTTAACGAATTTATAAATAATAATTTATTAAAAAATTTTAATTTATTTACACGACTTTTTTAATATTTTAAATATTATTATACGTATTTTCGAAATTTTTATATTAAATATTAAATTAAAATTTTTTATAATTTTTAAATTATTTTTTAAACTTCGAAATAATATTTTCGATTATAATATTAAAATTTTTAATATAATATAATATTATAAAAATATTAATTATTTAAAATTATATAATTATTATCGATTTTAATTAAATAATAAATTAAAAACAGTCGTACGATAATTAAATTCGTACGTTTATTTTATTAAATTAAATAATTTTAATTTTAATTTAATATATAATTTAATTTTAATTTAATATATAATTTTATTTAAAAATTTTAAATTATATAAATTTAATTATAAATATAAATTTAATTATAAATATAAATTTAATAATAAATATAAATTTAATTATATAAATTTAATTTTAATTCGACGTATTTTTCGTAATATTTTTCGAAGAATTTTTCGAATTATATATTTAAAATTAAATATAAAAAAATTATAAGAATAATTATTCGCGACGATTTTATCGAAATATAATATAAAGTAATTTTTTACGACGGTTTTTCGAAAAGTAATACGAGTAATTTTTCGTAAAAGTTAAAAAATATTACGAAAATTAAATTAAAAGTTATATTAATAATTATATTAAAAAGTATATAATTATAAAAATAATCGTAAAATTCGAAGAAAATCGAAGGTTATTATATTATTTTACGGGGGTAACTTTTAATTTTAATAATCGAAACGTTTTTTTAATAAAAATATAATTATATTTTTTAAATTTTCGTATAAAAATATAAAACCGCGTAATTATTTTATTTTAATTTTTTTTTAATATTTTCGATATTTATTCGATTTAACTTTTATTTCGTAATTTTAATTAATAAATTTAAAACTTAAATATAACGTTTTAATAATATTTCGTTTTTATTAACTTTAATATATTATCGTTATTTTAATTTTTTTCGCGTATTTATTTATAAATATTTTATTTTTATTAAATTTAATATATTATCGTTATTTTAATTTTTTTATATATTTAATCGTTAATATTTTATTTTAATTTATTTTAATATATTATTATTATTAAAATTTAAATAAATATTTATTTTTTATTATTTATATATTATCGTTATTTTTTATAATAATATCGATATGGTTTATATTTTTTATAATAATTATAATATTAATAATTACGGTAATATTATTTTTAATATTTTTTAACGTTAATTATAATTATAATTAAAATTTTAATTATATTAAATTAAATAATTTATTTCGAATTATATATTTTAATAATTATTATTTTCGTAATTATTTCGAAAATTTTTATTTATTTAAAGATTATTTAATACGTTAAAATTTTTTTAATTTTTATTAACGTATACGTTTTTTATAATCGTAATAATTTTATTTATTTTTTAACGATATTTTTAATATCGACGATATTTTAAATACGTTTATATTTTATAATTTATTTTATAGTTATTTTATTATTATTATTATTATTTTTTTTATATCGTAGATTTATATATATATTATAAAAATGTAAAAATATACGGTTTTATTATTCGGCAATAATTCGAGTAAAAATCGTCGATTCGAATAAAATTTATTTCGTTATAATTTTTTTTCGATTACGTTATTTAACGGTATAAATTTTTTCTTTAAAATTTTAAAAATTTACCCTTTTAATAAATATAATTAAATTCGATAAAAGAAAATTATTTAATATTTTTTTATTTTTTTTATTTATTTTTTTTCGAAATTATTTTAAAGTCGAAATATTTCGTAACCGTTTATTTTACAAGTTTTTTATTATAATCGTCGTTTTTTAAAAATAATTTTATTATAATTTTTATATATTTATTTTTTATTTAAAAGATTATTTTTTATTAATCGAAAATTCCTACCGATTTCGATTATTTAATATTATTTATTTAAATCGATATTTTTTCGTAAATTTTTATAAATAGTTTTTTTTTAATTTTTTTTTTTTATATTTATTTAATTATTTTATTATTTATTTTTATTATATATTATATATTATTATTTTTTATTTTTTATCGTCGAAATATATATTATTATTTTATAAAAAATTTTTATTATTTATTAATAATATATATAACGTATATTCGATTTATAACGATTAAAATACGGTTTATTATCGATAAATTTATAAAATTCGATTATTTTTTCGAACGGGTATCGATAATATTTTATAAACGATATCGCCGGCGATATTAATTTTATTTTTTCGTAAATTTTTTTTTTTTACTTTTATTATATTTTTATAATATTAATTTATTTTTTCCGTAAATTATTTCGAATATATAAAATAATAATATTATTTTTAAAACTTTATTAAAATAAATTACGGCGATTTTCGTATTAAAAATTTTTAACGTTTACGATAATTTCGACGACTTCGATTTTTTATATTTTATATAAGTAAAAATCGAAATATACGAAATTATATTTCGTTTAATATATAAGTTTATAATTATCGAAGAAATTTATCGAGGTAATTTTTTAATTAAAAAATATATCGTTATATAAAAATTTATTTATATATAATAAATTTAACGATAATAATAATATTTTTTAAAACGATATTTTAAAAATTTATATTAAATTATAAATAATTTCGTTTTTTTATTTCGTAATATTAATGTTAATTATTTATAAATTATAAAAAATTATCGAAAATTAATCGAAACGCGAAAATGTTATTTATTATTCGATAATTTCGATTATCGTAAATAAAATCGAGTTAAAATTAAATTTTAAACGGATTTAAAAAAAGTTTTAATATAAAAATTTAAAATAAAAAAAACTTAGATTTTTTTAGATATTTTTTTTTATTAAACGAAGAATTTTTAATTTATTAATAGTTATAATATTTCCGGGGAAAAAAACGATAAATAAATATTATAATATTATTTATAAGTTAAATAAATATTATAATATTATTTATAAATTAAATAAATATTTTATCGATTATAATATTAATTTATTTAAAAATATTTAATTATTCGAATTTATTTTTATAATATTTAATGTTAAATATTTTACGATTTCGTTTTATTATTTTTTTTTAATATATTACTTCGCTTTTTAAATTTATATTTTTTATAAATTATTTTTTACGATGTTATTTTTAGTGTTATTTTATATATCGAAAATAATCCTTTTTATAAAAATTATTTCATTATTATTTTTATTTTTTTTAAATTTAATAATATTTTTTCGTAGTTTTTATAAATGGTAAATATTTTAAATTTTAACTTCGTTTATAAAATAAATTTAATTTTATCGTATTTCGAATAATTTATAATTATATAATATATCGTTTCGTATTTTTTATATTTATATTTTAACGAAACGACTTTTAAAACGTTTTTTTCGAAAAAAAACACTTTTAAATTTATTTTTTTAATTCGTATTTATATTAACGTAAAAATTTCGTATTTTTATACGTTATAATATTACGATTATATTTATAAGTTTTAAAAAAATATATTTATTATAATTATATTTCGTATATATAACGTTTTAAAACGTTTATTTTATTTATTAATTATAATATTAATAATATTATTTTTAATTATTTATTTTTTTAATTATTTTTTTTTAACTTCGTTATTATTTTAACTTTTATTTATCGTTATATCGAATTTTTTTTTTAGTTTTATAATTTAATAATTATCATTTAATTTTAATATTTATATTTTTTATAATTTTAATAAATTTTATTATAAATATTTTAAATTTTAAATTCGTAATTTTTTTATTTAAATATAAATTTATCGAAAGATATTTTAATTTATTTTCGAATTAAACGATAAAAATTATTTTATATATTTCGTTTATTTTTTTAAAATATTTCGATTATATTAAAGAACATTACTATGTGCACTACCATGCTTTACTATCGGGCCTTATTTACACTACCAGTACATCAAAATACCTACCATATCTAACAGCCCCATATACAAATCTACGTACAATCGTATTAATACATAATGTACACCTTATGCCCTTTTTCAATTGATTCAATTCCTACCATACATCCCACTATATATCCCATTATATCCCACCCATTCTAAAGATACAAAATATAAAAATTACATCGCCAATTTCGCGTCAATTAAACCTTTCTAATGGTATAGGTTTCATATCGGTACATGCCGTACATGAAAAGTTATTTCAATATATACTTCATTCAATAGGGGTGTAAGTGGTGGCTAGGGGTGGTCATGTGATCCCTTTTGCGGTCGCGATCCCCTTTTGCGGTCGCATACCCCTCCAGCACCTTTTGACATCCATATGGAATTGATTTTATATTCAAATAACTTTTGAAATAGGGCATGCACCCATATGAAACCTATACCATTAGAAAGGTCTAATTGAGGCGAAAATGGCGATCTATTTTTTATATTTTGCATCCTTAGAGTAGGTGCGAAATAATAGGATGTATGGTGGGATATACGTAATTCAATATGTACAAAGAAGTCAATCGAAAAAGCGTACCCGTCCTCGAAAAGACTATCTGGTTTGCTGCATTTTTGTATGGGAATCCGTTAGTGGGGCCGAGTGAGGGGTAGGAGATGTACTTTTTGTATTGGTAGTGCAAATAAGGGTCCGATAGCAAAAATAGGTAGTGCACATAGCAATGCTTATATTAAATTTAATTTAATCGTTATATTTTTTATTTTATTATTTTATAAAAATATATATTATATAATTAAATCGAATATTATCGCGTTTTTAATAATTTTAATATAAATTTTTTTTTTTTCGAAATATTATAATTTTATATAAAAATAATTAATTTAAATAATATATATTTTTATTTTTTTATTTTTATTTTTATAACTTTTAAATATCGTTTTTAATTTAATTTTATATTTAATTATATTTTTAAAAATTTAATATTTTTCGTTAAATTAAATATAAAAATTTTTAAACGTACGAATTTTATAATCGAAACGTATATACGAATAAAATATATAAATTTATTTTTATTAAATAAAAAAAATATTTTATATTTTTTCGTTTATTTTTAACATTTAATATATACATTTTTAAACTTTTTATAATTTTTTTTCGAAGCGTAATCGATAATAAAAAAGTTTATATCGTTTAAAAAATTTATTATTAATATTTTTTCGTTTTTTAAAATTTCGTATAACGATATAATATATAAATAAAAAAAATAAAAAAAATAAAAACCTTTATAATATTTCGTTCGTAATTCGATATTATTATAAATTTTCGTTATCGAAAATAAAAATAGTTTATTTATTTATTAAATAATTTTTAATTTAATATATAATTTAATTTAAAAACTTTTTATAATTATAATATACGTTATTTTCGTCGATATTATATTATTAAATGTTTTCGATATATTTAATTATAATAATAACGTCGTCGTTTTATATTTTTATAAAAAAAAACTATTTTCGTTATTATATAAATAATTATTTTCGTAAACGTATATATTTTATTTTTTATTTATTTTTTTAAAAATAAACCGTATTTTTTTATTATCGTTATAATTTATTAAATAAAAACATTTTCGATCATTTTTCCCATTATATTTAATAAAAATATAAGGCGATAAATCTTCGAAAAAGTTTTTTTTTCGTTTTTTTTAATTTAAAGAAAATTATCGCATAAAATTACTTAAAAACTTTAAAATAATAACCTAATTTAAAACTTTATATAATTATTTTAATTAAAATTCGAAATAAAAATTTTTCGTAAATTGTAAAAAAATTAATAAAAAGATTTTTTTTATTCGATATTTTTTATAATTTAATTTTTATAATTATATATTTTATTTTTTTATATAATTTTTTATTATATTTAAAATAAATTAATTAAATTTATTCGATTATTTTTAATATCGAATAAATTAACGTCGTTAATAAAAAAAATTTATTAATTAAAAATCGTTTTTTATTTTTTCGTTTCGTTATTTATAAAAACTTTTAAAAGTTATTTTTTATATTAAATAAATACGTATTTTATAATAATTATTAATTTTTAAATTTAATTTATTTTTTTAATTTTTAAAATTTAATATTATCGCGCGAAATTTTCGTTATTACTTTTCGAAAATATATTCGTTTAATCGTATTTACCGTTATTTTATATTATTTATTAATAATTTTTAACTTTTTATAACATTATTTCGATTTAATTTCGTTTTATTTTTTTTAAAATATACGTTATATTAATTTTAATTTATTATATTTCGTTCGATTATTATTTAATTACTTTTATTATTAAAAATTTTCGTTATAATATAATTATTTACGTTATTTTTTAAAATTTTTTCGTTAAACGATATATATATTTATTTATATCGATTTTATTTTTAAATTCGTTCGAAACTTCGATTTCGTAAATTTTAATATTAATTAAAAATTTATTTATTTATTTTTATATTTTATTAACTTTTATTACGTAGATTTTTTTCGATTTTATTTTTATATTTATTTTAATTTTTTACGTTATATAATCGAAACCGCTTTATTCGAAAAATTTCGAAAAAATATATTTAAATTTAATATCGATTTAAATTAAATTTAACGTTAAATTTTTTTTATTCGTAAAATTTTTTAATAATATTTTTAAGGGTAACGAAGGCGAAACATTAATATTTTATTAAATAAAAAATCTTTTTTAAATTATTTTAAATTTTATTTTTTTCGTTTTATAATAAATAATTTATGTTTATATTTTTTATTATTATATTAAAGCTTTTCGCGTATTTTTATAATATATTCGAAATAAGATTTTTTTTCGACATTTTTTATAGTTTTATATATATAAATTAAATTTTAATCTCGTAATTTTAAATTTTTATATTCGTTATAATTTAATTATAATTTATTTCGTTAATTTATTTTATTTTATTTAATATTTTATTAATATATAAAATCGTTTTTTTTTCGATTTATTTTAAATTATATAATAATTATCGAAATTCGAAAAATACGACTTATTTTCCACGAATTATAATTTTTAAATAATTATTACGTTTTTATTATATTTATTTTTTAATATTTACGTTAATATTTCGAATTTTTATATTATATTTAAATAAACGATACGAATATTTATTATTAAATATTTTTAAATAAAATATAATTTATTACGTTTAATTATATTTAAAATAATTCGAATTTCGCTTTAAATTAAATTACGATAAAAGTCGAAAAAAATTCGAAAAAAGTTCGAATCTAACGTTATTCGATTATTATACATTTTTTTTATTTTTTAAATTTCCTTTTTTTAAAAATAATAAAAAATTTCGAAACGTTAACGTTTTTAATATTATATTTTATCGCTATTTAAAAATCTTTATAAATTATTAAATTATATTAATTATATCGATAATATAAATTCGTAAATAAATAAATCGATTTTTTTAATTTTCGAAATATTAATTATATATTAATAAATTAAATTTTTCGAATTATATTAATATCGATTTATATAAATTTATTTAAAATTTATTATTTAACGTTAACTTTATTAAATATATTTACGTATTTTTCGAGATTTTAATTTTTAAAATTTATTATTAAAAGTTATATTTTTTTATAAATTATAATATATTTATCGAATTTTAATTTTATTTTAATTATTATAACGATTTAATTAATTTTTTATTTAAAAAAATATATATTTTTTATATTTTCGATTTTTTTAACGAATCGATTTATTATCGTTATTTATAAATAACGGTTTTCGATAATTAAATTTATATTCATAAAAATTAATAATATTATTTTTTTAACCGTATCGTTAAAAAATTTAAAAATATATACATTTTTATTATTAAATATAAATTCGATATTTTTATTATTTAATATTCGATAATAATTATTATTTCGAAAATTAATTTATAATTTTTTAATAATTTTATATTATTAATTAAAACATCGATTATATTCGATATTTTTAATAATGTCGATATTTTTTATTAAAATATACGATTTATTTTATAATAACGTATTATTTATTTCGTAAATATCGTAATAAATTTTTTTAATAATATTTATTTTATTATTATTTTAAATTTAATTTAAATTTTTATATTATTTAATCGTATTAAATTTTAAAATAAATCTATTAATAATAAATCGATTATAAAAATATTTTTTATAAAATTTATATTAATTCGTTAAAAGTTTATAATCGAGAAATAAAATAATAACTTTTATATTTTATTCGTTTAAAAAAATACTCGTAATTTATTTATTTAAAAATTATTAACATTAATTAAATTAATATCGATCGAAGTTTTATTTTTTTTTAAATGAAATTTAAAAAAAATATCGACGATAATAACGAAAATAATAAATTTTAATATAAAAAAACGAAAATATTTTATTATTTAATTATATTAAATTTAGAAATAAATTTATTAATAATAAATCGATTATAAAAACTTTTTTTAGAAAATTTATATTAATTCGTTAAAACTTTATAACCGTAAAATAAAATATTAACTTTTATATTTTATTTATCTAAAAATAAACTATTTATAATTTATTTATTTAAAAAATTATTAACGTTAATTAAATTAATATCGATCGAAGTTTTAATATTTTTTAACGAAATTGAAAATAATATCGATAATAATAACGAAAAAAATAATTTTTAATATAAAAAAAATAAAAATACTTTTAATAATAAATTCGAAAATATTATAAAAAAGTAAATAAATAAATTTATATTATATTTAAATTTTTTATTAATATTATTATTTAAAATTAAAAAACGTAAAAATATATTCGATTATAAAAATAATAATTATTTCGACAAAACGTATTCGAATTTAAATATTATAAATTACATATTTTTATTATTATTATTATCTAAAAATATTTCGTAAAAATAAATAAATTTAAATATTATATTTTTATTAATAATACGATATTAAAAATTAAAGGAAAAATTTTTATTTTTATTAATTTTATAAGTTTAATTTCTTGAATATTTAAGTAAATTTTTTATTAAAAAAATAACATTTTTAAAAAAATAAAAATAAAAAAATTCGTAAAATAATATTAATTATTTAAAAAACCTTCGTAAATATAATAAAATAAAATACGCTTTTTATATTTTTATTTATTTAAAACTTCGATATTTATTAAAAAAATAACGTTTTATTTTTAATATAAAAAATATCGAATTTTAAATTAACATTATAAATATTTATTTTCGTATTTTTTTATTATTTTATAAAAATTTAATTATTATTTTTTATATTAAAAATAAATAAAAATAAAAATAATTTTAATTTTTTTAACCGTTTTTATTAATATTTTAGTTTAATTCGTTAATATATTTTATATATCGAAATTATTTTAATAACGAGTTAATGGAAATAATTTCGTTATTATTATCGAAAATATATAAATATTCGAAGTTTTTTCGAAATATTATTTCGAATTTTTTTTTAAGAAAAAAATTCGAAAAAATAAAATAAAAATTAATTACGTAAAAATTTATAAATTATATTTTTTACGTTATATTAATTATATTTTATATTATATTATATTACGTTATATTATATTATATTACGTTACGTTATATTATATTACGTTACGTTACGTTAATTAATTATACGTACGTTTTATATAATAATTTATATTACGTTTTTATTTAATTAATTAAATCGTTTAATTAAATCGTTTTATATATTATAATTATTATATTTAAAATTATTTATATTTTAATAAATAATTTTATTAATTAATTTAATTTAATTAAATTAATTTAATTATATAATTTTAATTTTAATTTAATATATAATTTAATTTAAATAAATCGAATTAAATAAATTGAATTAAATAAATTAAATTATATAAATTTAATTATATAAATTTAATTTTAATTTAAAATATAATTTAATTTAAAAAAATCAAATTATATAAATTTAATTATAAATAAATATAAATTTAATTATAAATATAAATTTAATTATAAATTTAAATTTAATTATAAATTTAAATTTATTTTATTTTATTTTTCGTAATATTTTTTAAAAAATCTTTCGAATTATATATTTAAAATTAAATATAAAAGGGTTATATAGGTAATTATTTACGATAATTTTTTAAAAGATAATATAAAATAAATATTTATAACGATTTTTTCGAAAGATTTTTTAAAAAAAATAATAAAAGTAGTTTTTTACGACGATTTTATCGAAAAGTAATAAAGGTAATTTTTATAACGATTTTTTAAAAAATAATATAAGATAATTTTTTACGATAATTTTTTAAAAAATAATATAAAATAATTATTTACGACTATTTTTTCGAAAAACTTTTAAAAAAATAATAAAAGTAATTTTTTACGACGATTTTATTAAAAAGTAATATAAAATAATTTTTTATAAAAATTAAAAAATATTATAAAAATTATATTAAAAATTATATTAAAAATTATATTAAAAATTATATTAAAAATTATATTAAAAATTATATTAAAAATTATATTAAAAATTATATTAAAAATTATATTAATAATTATATTAATAATTATATTAAAAAATATATAATTATAAAATTAATCGTAAAATTTTAAAAAATTCGAAAATTATTATATTATTTTATAAAAATAATTTTTAATTATATAAATTATTTTAAAAAATTCGTAAAAATTTATATTAAATAAATTAATAAAATAAATATCGTTATTAAATAATTTCGTATTATTTATTTTTTTATAATTAAAAGTTACTTTTATAAAATAATATAATAACCTTCGATTTTCTTCGAATTTTACGATTATTTTTATAATTATATACCTTTTAATATAACTATTAATATAATTTTTAATATAATTTTTAATATAATTTTTAATATAATTTTCGTAATACCTTTTAATTTTTATAAAAAATTATCCGTGTTATTTTTCGAAAAATTGTCGCGAAAAATTACTTTATATTATTTTTCGATAAAACCGTTACGAGAGATTATTTTTATTACTTTTTTAAAAATTTTTCGAAAAAGTTGTCGTAAATAACTATTTTATATTATTTTTCGATAAAGTCGTTATAAAAAATTATTTTTATTACTTTTTTAAAAATTTTTCGAAAAAATTATTTTAAATAATTATCTTATATTATTTTTCGAAAAAGTCGTTACGAAAAGTTATTTTTATTACTTTTCGAAAAACCGTCGTAAATAATTATTTTATATTATTTTTCGATAAAATCGTTACGAAAATTTATTTTATATTATTTTTTTAAAAATTTTTCGAAAAAATCGTTACGAATAATTATTCGTATAATCCTTTTATATTTAATTTTAAATATATAATTCGAAAATTTTTTTAAAAAATATTACGAAAATTACGTCGAATTAAAATTAAATTTATATATTTAAATTTATATAATTAAATTTATATTTATAATTAAATTTATATAATTCGATTTTTTTAAATCGAATTATATATTAAATTAAAATTAAATTTATATAATTCGATTTATTTAATTTAATTTATTTAATTCGATTTATTTAATTCGATTTATTTAATTCGATTTTTTTAAATCGAATTATATATTAAATTGAAATTAAATTTATATTTATAATTAAATTAATTCGATTAAATTAATTTAATTAATAAAATTATTTATTAAAATATAAATAATTTTAAATGTAATAATTACGATATATATAACGGTTTAATTAATTAAATAAAAACGTAATATAAATCGTTACGTAAAACGTATACGTAATTAATTAACGTAATATAACGTAACGTAATATAATATAATATAATATAATATAATATAATATATAATTAATAAAACGTAAAAAATGTAGTTTATAAATTTTTACGTAATTAATTTTTTTTTATTAAAAAAAAATCGAGATAATATTTCGAAAAAACTTCGAATATTATCGTTTTTTTCGAATATAATTCGAAAATATTTTTTATTATTTTACGATATAATTAACGATTTTTTTCGTAATTTAAAATAAATTACTTTTTATATTTTTTTAAATAAAATTAAATTTATATATATCGATAAGTTTTAAAAAAAAATTTAAAATTTAATATTTTTAATATCGTTAAATAATAATAATATTAAATCGAAAAATAAAAATTAAACGAATTAAATAAAAAAATATTTTATAAAAATATACGAAAAAAAATAATATATACCGTTATATTAATTTATTATTCGTAAAATAATTTTAATAAATTTATTAAAATAATAAAATATATAAACTTATAATTTAAATGTATTTATTATTTTAAATTTTAATTTTAAAATAAAAATAAAAATATTATAACGAAAATAAAATAAAATTATATATTTTATATATAATTTTATTTTTATTAATAATATTAATTATTTTTATATATTTTCGTATATTATTTATTTTAAATTATTTTTTTATATTAAATAAAATTATATAAACGTAATTAAATTCGATTATATTTTTAATAATATAATAAAATTTATTATAATATTTATATATTAAAATAAAAATCGAAAATATAACGTTAATTAAAATAAACGTTATAATTAATATATAAAAATTTTAAATAATAAAAATAAAAATAATTATTTAATTAAAAAATTATCGAAATTTAATTTATAAAATATTTTAATTTATAACGATTATTATAATTATAAAATAAAATTTTTTTTATTTTTAAAAAATATTTATTCGTTAAAATTTAAAATTATATAATATTTTTAATTTATAATAAAATTAAAAATTAATTTTATCGAAATTAAAAATAATATAATATTAAAATTTTAATTTATTATTTAATTATTTAAATATATAAAAATAATATCGTTTATTATTATTTAAAATTAAGAAAATATCGTCGTTAAATATTTTTATATAAAAATTAAAATTAAAATTTATAAATATCGATAAAAAATTATTATTATTTTTATTTTCGCGATTATTTTTTTTATTTTTATTTTAAATATTATCGATAATAATATAATATACGTAATAAATTATTATATAATATAATTTATTATGAGTTTTATTATTAACATTCCCTAAAATTGCTATCGAGTTTTATTAACATTCTTAATATAAAAAGTATATTTCCTACTTCGTACTCGACCTTATTAATACATTTTTATATAAAAATGTAGCAAATCAGATAATTTCACCGAGTACGGGTACACTTTTTTAATTGATTTAATTACTTACAACTCCCACCATATATTCTATTATATCCCACCCATTTTAAAGATATAAAATATAAAAATTACATCGCTAATTTCGCCTCAATCAAACCTTTCTAATGGTATAAGTTTTATATTAATGCATGCTTTATTTTAAAAATTATTTAAATATAAAATCAATTTTATATATATATTTAAAGGTATTAAAAGGTACTAAAAAAAATATACGATCGTAAAAAGGAATCACATAACCACCCCGAGCTACTATTTACACCTTTAACACCCGTATAAAATTAACTTTATATTCAAATAACTTTTAAAATAAGACATACACCGATATAAAACTTATACCATTAAAAAAGTCTAATTAAAACGAAATTAACGATATAATTTTTATATTTTACATCTTTAAAATAAGTAAAATATAATAAAATATATAATAAAAATTATAGGTAATTAAATTAATTAAAAAAGGACATAAGGTATACATTATATATTAACATAATTATACGTAGATTTGTATATAGGGTTATTAAATATAATAAGTATTTTAATATATTAAAAATGCCAATAAAGCCCGATAATAAAATAAGAAAATATTAATAATAAAACTTTTTATTATTATTATATATATATAAATTAAATAATAAATAAATAATAAAATATATTAAATAATAAACGTCGAAAATTTAAATAAAATATTTATTATTTTTATACGAAAAAATTTAAAAAAATTAAAATATCGAAATATTATATTAATATATATTAATTAAAAAATAATAATAATAATAAATTTTATTATTAATATTTTTTAAAATTATTATCGAATTTTATTAATATTTTTAATATAAAAAATATATTTTTTACCTCGTATTTAATTTTATTAATACATTTTTATATAAAAATATAATAAATTAAATAATTTTTTCGAATACGAGTATATTTTTTTAATTAATTTAATTTTTATTATATATTTTATTATATATTTTATTATATTTTATTTATTTTAAAAATATAAAATATAAAAATTATATTATTAATTTTATTTTAATTAAATTTTTTTAATAATATAAATTTTATATCGATATATATTTTATATAAAAAATTATTTTAATATATATTTAAGTTAATAAAAATATAAATAATAATTAAAAATAATTATATAATTTTTTTTACGGTTATATATTTTTTTAACATTTTTTAATATTTTTAAATATATATATAAAATTAATTTTATATTTAAATAATTTTTAAAATAAAATATATATCGATATAAAATTTATATTATTATAAAAATTTAATTAAAACGAAATTAATAATATAATTTTTATATTTTATATTTTTAAAATAAATGAAATATAATAAAATATATAATAAAATATATAATAAAAATTATATATAATTAAATTAATTAAAAAAATATAAAATATATATTATATATTAATATAATTATACGTAAATTTATATATAAAATTATTAAATATAATAAATATTTTAATATATTAAAAATATTAATAAAATTCGATAATAAAATAAAAAAATATTAATAATAAAATTTATAATAATTACGAAAATAATAAATATATAAAATAAAAATATTTTAAAAAAATATAACGAAAATTAAATATATAAAAATTTTTAAAAATGTAAAAATATAACGCGATTATATAACGCGAATAACGTAAAATATATAATTTAAAAATTCGAAAAATTATCGAAAAAAAATATAATATAAAATATATAATTCGAAAATTCGAAAAATTATTAAAAAAACGTTATATAAATAACGTAAAAATTATAATTTATAAATTAAAAATTACTTTCGTAAAATAATATAATAACCTTCGATTTTTTTTAAATTTTACGATTATTTTTATAGTTATATATTTTTTAATATAATTATTAATATAATTTTTAATATAATTTTTAATATAATTTTTAATATAATTTTTAATATAATTTTCGTAATACTTTTTAATTTTTATAAAAAATTATTTATGTTATTTTTTAAAAAGTCGTTATAAAAAATTACTTTATATTACTTTTCGATAAAATTATCGCGAAAAATTACCCTTATTACTTTTTTAAAAATCTTTCGAAAAAATCGTCGTAAATAACTACCCTATATTACTTTTTTAAAAATTTTTCGAAAAAGTCGTCGCGAAAAGTTATCCCTACTACTTTTCGATAAAACCGTCGCGAAAAATTACCCTATATTATCTTTCGAAAAAGCCGTTACGAAAAATTATTTATATTATTTTTCGATAAAACCGTCGTAAAAAGTTACTTTTATTACTTTTTTAAAAATTTTTCGAAAAAGTCGTTATAAATAATTATTTTATATTATTTTTTTAAAAATTTTTCGAAAAAACCGTCGCAAATAACTACTTATATAACTTTTTTATATTTAATTTTAAATATATAATTTAAAAGATTTTTCGAAAAATATTATAAAAAATACGTCGAATTAAAATTAAATTTATATAATTAAATTTATATAATTAAATTTATATAATTTAATTTTTTTAAATCGAATTATACGTTAAATTAAAATTAAATTTATATAATTAAATTTATATAATTTGATTTATTTAATTCGATTTATTTAATTCGATTTATTTAATTCGATTTATTTAATTCGATTTATTTAATTCGATTTATTTAATTCGATTTATTTAATTCGATTTATTTAATTCGATTTATTTAATTCGATTTATTTAATTCGATTTATTTAATTCGATTTATTTAATTCGATTTATTTAATTCGATTTATTTAATTCGATTTATTTAATTCGATTTTTTTAAATCGAATTATATATTAAATTAAAATTAAATCTATATTTATAATTAAATTAATTCGATTAAATTAATTCGATTAAATTAATTCGATTAAATTAATTTAATTAAATTTATATAATTAAATTAATTTAATTAAATTAATTTAATTAATAAAATTATTTATTAAAATATAAATAATTTTAAATATAATAATTACGATATATATAACGATTTAATTAAATGATTTAATTAATTAAATAAAAACGTAATACGAATTATTATACGAAACGTACGCGTAATTAATTAACGTAATATAACGTAACGTAACGTAATATAATATAATATATAATTAATATAACGTAAAAAATATAACTCGTAAATTTTTACGTAATTAATTTTTATTTTTTTTCGATTTTTTTTTTAAAAAAAAAATTCGAAATAATATTTCGAAAAAACTTCGGGCATTTTTACGTAATTAATTTTTAAATTTTTTCGAATTTTTTTATAAAAAAAATCGAAATAATATTTTAAAAAACTTTCGAATATAAATAATTTTTTTTAAATATTTTATATAATATTATATTTATATTTATTATTATTTTTATTAATAAATATTATATATATTATTATAATAAAAATTTTTAAATTATTATAATAATAATTTTATTAATTTTATTAATTTATATTATTAATTTTAATAATATTAATTAATATTAATAAATATATATATAAAATAAAATAAAAAAATAATAAATATAATAAAATAAAATTAATATTATATAAATTATTTAAAATAATTATTTATTAAAAATTATAAAAAAAAATTTTATATAAATAAAAATATATAAATTATTAATTATAATAATTTTTTAAATTTTTACGTTAATAATTAAATTTATATTTAAAAATATATTTTTAAATAATATATACATTTTTACATCGTTTAAATGTTTTTTAAATAAAACGAAAAAAAAACCGAATATTAAATATAAATTTTCTTTTTCTACGTAGTGCTTTAATATACAGCGGGCGGCGTCGGTGTTACCCATAACTACCACCTATGCCGTGAGTTGTTACGGCGCGTATAAACTGCTCCATTCCAGCGACTACCATGCAATCCACGTAACATTGTACTCACTTCTGAGTAGTGCTTTGTCGTGACTTCAACTTCGCCCTGGGGGGCGTCTTCCCGGCCTCCACAACTAGGGGTTCGTTCTCGGGCCTATCTCGCGGACCCGACAACTAGTATGATCGGTAATAAGGGTGATCCCTTCTTTTCCTCCTTCAGTAATAAGACTGAGTTTCTAGGCTGTCAGAGCACGATGCTGGTAGAGAATCTGGTGGCTGGATGGATGTATGCATGTATTTTATGTATTGATATCGATTCTTCTGTTGCATTGCTGACCGTAGGATTTCTAGTCAGAAAAAATGGGATGATGGGCTTGATGTGTTGCGAGCGGCAATGAGTGCGTACTCTGATGGTAACCGGGATATCATGTCTAATGAGGATGAATGGTATCTTGATCTATATCGCTTGCCATTTGTTACTACACCATGAATGATTCACCACAACCACATTCCTCTTCTACGGGTAGGTTAGCAGCTGATTATACTTCTGAAATGACAAGAGAAGGCCCGCGTGGTGAAAACTTACTTATATTGGGATTCCGGAATATGAACCGCTGGCTTAGCTTATCTTCGACCCAATCCATCTCGCTTCCTATTATGCTGAACAGCGCCTTGCTGTCGATTAAAACCTTTACTCCGTCTTGCTCGACCTCTTCGTCAAACGCTCCGGGTTTGTCCACGTAATCCAAGTGATACGATAAACCGCTGCATCCTCGATTGCGCACGCCTACTTTGATTAATTTGGGCTCTGGCTGGTTCAGCAAGCTGCGAAGGTGCTCTACTGCAGCTGGGGTGAGCTTCAACGCAGCTTTTCGTGGTCTAAGCTTGCGCTTCGGGGGAATAGGCTTAGGCTTCTGTGCCTCCTGTTCGGTGACGGTAACGTCGGACTGGGAAGTAGGTTTTGGTTGAGTCGGGGCCCGTGTCTCGTGGACAGCTGGTATGGGGCTTGCGATGGATGTCTCTGGTATGGGCTCATTGCGAGGTTGGGACGGCTGACTCGGATTGAGAGGGTAGGGCTGGTAGGATGGCGTCGTTTGGAACTTTTCTGATGGCGTGTACCATGGCTGATAGTGTGAGAACTGGCGTAGGAGACTTTCGCAAGGACGTGATTTCGGGGCAGAGGTAGTAATGCGACGACCCGACAAAGCTGTCCAAGTTCTAGAGAGAGCGATGCGCGGAGAACTCATCGCGCCGGAGTGGTCGCGGAATGTAATAAATCGCAAAGAGAGAGGGGGGGAAAGAGAGAAAGACAGAGAAGAGAAGAGGGAGTAGTCATGTGTCAATATTAACTACAAACTGGAGTGGACGTGATTTCTTGAAGGGATAGTGGTGTTGTTAATAGATTAGAGAGATTTGGTGAGTTAGTCGGCGATTGTAACTGGGCGGGAAGACGATAAGTTGCACGCTTGAAAAGCGTTCCTTGGAGCCGGGCCGGCACAAAATCTGACGACATCGGTCGACTGTGGCCCGGCTTTGGCCGGACCAATCAATAGTCTCCCATTGGTCAACCTGTGCGGTAGATGCACAGTACCTAGGTACCTAGGTACATATACCTCATGTGTGGATGGATGTATCTGGATGCCTACATGTAGGTACTTACCTACCTAGGTAGGCACGTCTTTGAGTACCTAGGTTGATGGGCTGAGGTTGGTACCTAGGTACCTACCTAAGTACCTAGGAGGTAGCTTTCGGAGTAGAATTGATCCGTCTTGTTTCTTCTTTTCTGCATAATTCTTTTCTAATTGACTTAGGCCTTTGTCAATACGGGCACAGTGCGTACCTGGCCTCCAACATAATCCTTAAATTAACACAGTACCACAATATCGCGAATGAACGGGCGTCGAATGGGCGTCGCATGCCTTGAATCCTCTCCGGTGATGCGCCGACATCAAGTTAGCTCATAATCCAGTCAACATACCTACCTAGGTTGACACACAACTCGGCGTATCAGGTATGCTGGGTTACGTGGACACCAGCATAGACGAAGGGCTTTCTCAGTAACTGCCTACGCGATACCACCGGCTCTGCTACTGCGATGATAACACCTTGACCAACAGCACAACTTAGACAGCGTTCATGTGTCTTCCATCCATGCATCGCTGTCGGTCATGGAAGCCTCTCCTCTGACCCAACAGGCCCGACCTGAAACCTTCCAGCCGAAAGTGGTCCAGCTGTACGAGGCGCTATTCAAGGTTCGGGAGCACTGGACTCACCCCCTCACACCCCCCCCCCCTTTATGATCGTGGGACTGGGAGAAAGAAGCTGACAATGGGTTCTCAAGGTATGTCGGCCGGTACTGAAGCCACGTCTATCCCGCCGTTAACCACCCATCGCCCTGGGCAGGATGACACCGATATAGATAGAGACAAGCCTGAGGGCTTCTGGCGAGAATTCTTCCTCTTGAGACCAGATCGGCCTTCCCTACAGAGAATCCTAGCCCAGCTCTCACCCGACGACCTGATAACCCTCCAGTCACAGACCCGGCAACTCTTCTTCCGAGCCGTAGAATGCTTAAAGTCGGGTGGTAGTGTTGCTGACTTGCATGCTCTCGAGGTATGTAAATAGCCAATACGGGCTTCAAACCACCGCATCGCAGTTCGCCAGTTTCTCACCCGCTCCCGTATAGACGCTAACAACCTTCTTCTCTACCGTCCTCCCAAAGAAGTATACGAACCCAAGCTCGGACATCATAGCGGTATTGGCGGGATTGGATCAGGTCGATGCTATTTTCACTGATTTCGTAGGGGCCCTAGACGGGATAATCCGTAATGGCAAATCGAGTAGGTTTAGGACCCCGCCCTCGTGGGGGCAGCTTGCTGACGAGGATAACGGGGGTATAGTGGAAGTTCGACAGAGGGCCGTGGATGTGGTTCTGTCAATTACTTCGGGCGCGTATCAGACAAGTATTCTGACGTATTTCATACAGCGGGATCTCTTCCCGGCCATAATGAAGGTTAGCTCCTCTCCCGTCGCGATTGATATCCCGAGACTCACCGGCTATAGTTTGTCCAAGAATCGGACTCGCCCGAGAGGGTTCTAGAGCCGTTTACGTTGTTGGGCCTATTAGCAAACTACAACAAGTTTGAGTTCCAGAACCCCTATCAGCTCCGGCTCAACGATTTCGTCAACGAGGCCGCCATACATAAGATTGTCCGATGTGTCGGACACACCTGCAGGAGGCTGAGAGGTCAATACATCGATGTCTTACAAGATTTACCAGAAGGATGGTCCATCACGAATACTTTAAGCATGATTGGACTCGGCGCTATTACTTCTAGTGCAAGGGCGCATCAGAAACCTGCGTACGACCCGGAAGCGTCTAAGCAGATGTTTGCGAAACTGTAAGATATCGTGCTATTTAAATCAGGATTCCGGCTAATCCAACCAGCCCGGGCGAAGATGCTGCCGTACTCCTGGGTACATATGATTTCAGCCACGCGAACAAGCTCTTTTGCTTTAGCCTCGTCACATTGCCTGCCGAGAAGGGCGAGGAGCAACCTATTTCCAGCTTCCTCTCCCTGACTTCTTACCTCCTCCAGCATGCATTCCTCTCAACCCGAGCCACCAACTATGCCAACCTTAGTCTGATGGTTTTTAGGCTGCTGATCGAAGACCAGCTGCTATGCAAACGGGTATGCAGCAACGAGAGTAAGGTCTCCGTCAGGCTCTGCCGTCAGCGGCAACCATTCCTGCCAGCTGTTCGAGGGGAGCGCGTCCTCGCAACTTGCGTCCTCGATACCATGATTGACGGTATCAATCACAATCTGCGCCGTAGGCTCGATGTTAGCCTCTACAGCCTATGTGTCGGTATCATGTTGCGCATCATCTCGTACCTCTCACGGTCGCGGACTCGATTACAGTACCATTGGTCTGAGCTGTTTCGCTCTCTGCTATCTCTCATCCGCTTCCTCACCACGTACGCCTCTGACCTCAAGAGTTTGTCTCATTTCGACTCTCTCTTAGATCTTGTTGTGAACCTATTGGCACTTTCGCTTTCTGCTGGCGAGGCCTTTCTTCCTACGCCGGCTGCCTATGATGATCTATTCTACAAAGTTGTGGAGAGCGGCGAAGTCTTAGTAAAGTTCCGCGACATATACCATTTGACGAGCCGGCCGTCAAATTCCATAGGCACGCTTATCAGCGTGAGCGCGCACTATAAGACGATGCTCGACTCGGATAGTTCCAAGAGGAACCTTACTAGCACCGAGGTGGCGGATGTGATCAAACAAGGCTATGAGACGTTAAGTATTCAGGCAAGGGAAGGACTGGACGGCTGGGAAAGGTATCGTGAAGCTGACGAAAGGACGCTTCTTAAGAAGATGGCAAGGGCGACGGTGACAGATGCTCAAATGATCGTTGAAGCTTGAGTCCGATAATAAAGCCAGGTTACGATACGAATTCGGAATGGTCTGGTGTATTTCTAGAAACAGACTGTATAAGCGTCTGGAGCAAGTATGCCCTTGGTCCGGGCGATTCCTAGTCTTGAGCGTCTCGTTCCCCTAAGCTTCCTAAATGATCGAACTTTGTATTTGATGATTTAACTATCCAGAGAGTAACATTCACATAAAACTCTTTGTCAATGTATATAGTTCCCCCATACGATTCTGAATGGACGTCCCCGTCTGCTGTATGGTATTCTGGTAGGTTCTTTATTCGCCAGCTGGGGTGCGTGGACTCCGTATCCTCCAACACAACGGTTTCGCCGCCGGATTCCTCACTTAGGAAATACGGCAAAGGAAGTTAGGAGAAGAACTAGACGAAATTAACTTGGCGTTGTTGATATATTCCCATCTATAGACACACTGTTGCTACAATCTTTGCTAAGAATCCTAGCATAGGTAGCTAGGAGCCTCGCAAGGGATCCAATCTTCTCCTGAGCACTGATATAGTGTAGTGATAAACTGAGATACTATCACGGAGACTCACCCCCCTAGAACACCGAGCGTGATATTGGCTATGAGTATCGGGGATCGCCTCGTTTTAATAAACGGCTGATCTTATACGGGATGTTGGTTATAGGTCACGATGTCGGATCTTACCCTGGTCCAAACGTTCGGAGACACGATTAAGAAAGGACTTTAGCTGATAATTAATAATGGAAATACGATATATTCCTGCCGCTGCACTGACTAGGAATACGCCCTCGGGTCCGTCTCTGAGATTGTAGATTTATGACAGTCAGCGCCAGTACTACCCCCCGGGTTGCGTAACGTGTCTACCACGTCAGCTGTTATCGATCATTACCACCACCCAATCGAACGAGGTGATTTAACGCTAGAATAAGAATGGTGCACAGAGTGAGATTTACTCGAGAGAACCCTTTCTGTGAATAAGGGGGAATAGGGGCGGGCACGCGGGCAGCGGAGGTCGTAGATCAGCCGGACACTCTGCGGCCTGACCAAGTTGTGATTATGGACCCTTGCATTGTCATTGCAACGGCACGGGCATCCACAGTATTAGCGGGATCGCCAATATAACAAAGTAGATTATTTAGACGATCCATCAACCATCAATATCGGGACTTATGAAAAAAAAAAAAAATAATAATAAATAAATAAATAAATAAAAATAAAAATAAACAAACCAAAATAAAATCGCTAAATCATTCTAGTCTTGCTCACGCATAAAATTTCCGTGGCCAAATGTTCATGGCGGTCTTTAAGCCCTCTGCCACCGGTAAACCCGCATGAATCGTTCGCTCATCCCCTGTGCCGTTCATGAAAAGATTAACCCAGAACAGTGCGTTGCCAGCGACTGGTCTGAAAGCCAAGCCCCCTTCTTCATGACTACGCCAGAGCCGTCGACCTGCCTCATCTACCCTCGGAGAAAGGGTCGAGTTAAGAAGAGGAAACCATGTTTCCCCGCCGGTGCATTGATCCTGTAGGATGGCGAAGAAGCTGGCAACGCGGTTCCAGCTCTTTCCACGCCCAAGCATACCTCTTCGTATAGGCTGCGGACGTCCGTACCAGTCATAGTGTCTATTGAAGCGCTGGCCCGCAGTATAGCGAACTAGTTGAGGCGGGCCGATGTCGTCTCGGGATGGGTCTAGCATTGTGCCGAGGAAGGCCTCAGCCCGCGATAGCACGCACCGTACCGCTGGGTTGTCGCGCGGCAAGCCGGCGGATAAGGAGGTGCGGTCCGACGTACCCAGGTTGCGATTTTGCTTATAAACTTGGGACGGAGCAAACTCGGGCTCTCCGGCCTCTAACAGAGCTTTGATCTCGATTTGTGAGATGAAGGAATCGATATAGATCACGAGGGGATCGAGAGAGATGATTTCTGTCGTATAGGAATGTGGGAGGCAGCTGAAAGAGGATGCTGGGGCCTCAATATTATGGTTTAGAATTTTCAAGATCGATGGTGAGAGATAAGCGAGGTATGGAGTTACCATTACCATATATGATGAGGCGAGTCGGTATATAACTGGCACTGAGATCGCGCCTATGGTGATAATGAGGGCCACAAGCCCTGGCTGTTGGAGTTTTGGAGCCATAGTAAATTACGGCTGAGGCGGCTTGTTTCCAAACTGGCCGATGCTATAGTTATGCGACCTACATCGACGCAACTGTTGAATCCGGTCTGAGTTGGTTGTTGTATTTCTCGATTGAAAGGGAGCTAGAAAGTTTGCTCACGTTCCAAGGCTCGCGAAGTAGCCTTAGATAACATACGATCCCGTCGACGTGCTCGGAGAACCTTGCTCCGAATGAATCCCCTTACGTAGCTAATGAGGTTAACCATCGCCAATGACATGAATGGTGACACTGCATGCAGGCTGAAAAGCCCGAGTTTTCTGGAATGGAGCAGTACGGGTTATTGGAGAACTCAATACAAAATTGGTTACTCGATGTGACATATCATCCATGCCCATGTCAGGATGGAACATTTGTGAAAGATGAACCTACCTATGAAAATTGAACACTGACCACAGTCGTCAAGGGTGTATCGCCAACCCTTAAAAAGTCACTAATCATATTCGGAAAAATTAATAAGGGAAGTCAATATGAGTTCTGTTAATGGCAATCATCTAACGCTTAGTATACGTTAGTTGTTAATATCTTGGTACGGCTGGTATCAACTCTACATCTGTGTACCATCAGAACCACCTGTTGCTTCTATTTATAAGATGGAGGACCTCCCAACGACCGAGACTGCTGGAAACTACCTACCTACAGGATAGAATATAAGGTAGTATACCCCTTATGTATATATTCCAAGTATTGTACCGCCCCAAAAAGGGTTGTCCGGTTATCTGCAAGCTGATAATTTGCTTTTGTACAGTCAACTCCTTTCTTATATTAGACTAGGTAGGTATTACCATCAACTTAAGGCGGAGTTGCTATATCAGCTTTAAGGGAGCCGTCTTACTATAGTTTCGTAGTTCGGATTGCCTGCTTTTGTCCCGTAAGCAGTAAGCTTATTGGACAAAATGGAAATAATTTTTGGGTATAGTATTGTCTCTCGATCGGGAATTGAACCCGGGCCAGCTGGGGCTTCAGGTCATACTAGACGAGTAGAATAACAAGCAGGTACCCTAACCGCTAGACAAGTCGAGATTTTTATTTAGGTAGTCATCGATGGTTCCAACCACGCCGGCGTCTTGCCGTGGGGACAAGACGAGGTAGTCATCCGTCTAAACTGGTATATGGGGATAGCTATGCAGGAATAAGCCTTGACTGGGATGGGGAGCATCGTAATAACTATCTTCATAGCCAAATCGCATCGAAGGTAATTAACTACCTTCCAGGGCATAAAACATAAGTTCCTAGGTAGGTAAACAGCGGGACTGATGGTGCTTCTTACTCCTATTTCATAAGCCTAGGTAGTCACTTGGTGTATGTATGCGCTTATACGAGACTATCGACGAAAAGGGGTTATTGTTACTTTTATTATGATGAGCTCAGCTTTTCCCCGTCTCCCTTGTATATCACGGCGTTATAAGAGGAATATGAATATATATAGAGGTCGTCCCTTTATGAATACAATGGCGGATAGCGATGTAGAACCTCAATTGCTCTTACTGCGCCGACAGTATTTTCAGTTGTTCGAGCCTGGATTCCTCGCCTTACCGCCCGCCAGGTTTCTTAAGGATGCAGACGTGCAGAAATGGCTTTACAGGCATCTGTTTGACCAGGGAAGAAATCCAAGACTGCCTCCTGAGCGGTATCAAGTGCGCGTGCTGAAGAAGCTCGTTGCTAGGATCGAAGAAGTGGTGGATGATCTAAAGGAAGACGTAAGTCCTCGAATTAATCCCCCTGCTTTCTCCCTATCTAGAAGAGTGGGTATTAAACAACCCCAGGGGAATTCCAACGAGCTCTTAACGTGCCTCAAATCGTTTATTGCTCGAGGTGTGCCGTCGGAGTTCCAGGCAGCCCAGGAAAAGGCGTATGTAACATATGTCTGCCTGCGAGAGACAAATAATTCAGGCGAGAGCTACCTCACCGGTGCGTTGGAACCTACGATAACGCTTCTCGAGAGGCGACATTTAATATCGGGTTCCCAGACGACTGGGTTTCGGACTTGGGAGGCGTCTCTTCATCTGGGCTCGTACTTTCTGACAAGCCCTGGTTCGCGTCTGGTCCGCGGGAAGAACGTCTTGGAGCTAGGAGCCGGTACCGGATTTCTCACCATCCTCCTAGCTAAGCATCTGCGTATAAACCACATCACTACTACAGATGGTGACGGGGAGGTCATCGAAGCAATGAAGGAGAACCTTGCATTGAACGACCTCAATAACCATCAGAAAGTCAAAACAAGAACTCTGATTTGGGGCGGTGATCTCGGAGGGACATGGGTTAGAGACGACTGTGACTGCAATCCATACGATATCGTGATTGGCGCAGATGTTGTAAGCCCACGCCTCTCCGTCGCCCCGAGAAGCGGAATAAATGCTGATGCATCTCCCAGATCTATGATAAGGTAGCTATATCAGCTCTGGTATTAACGCTTCATAATCTCTTCGAACTGCGACCAAGTCTTAGGATTATCATAGCGGGCGCTGTCCGGAATGCTGAGATACTCCGCACGTTTAGAGAAGAATGCGGTATGTACCTGAAATATATCTTCATCTTTCTGCACTAGTGTGCCCGGTGAAGTCAACGATATCCTCTGACGCCATTAGTTTCTCGCTATTTTGCTGTCGAAGACATTGAATTCGAGCCAAAACCGATGCGTCAACAAGAATCGCTCTTCTACGCAACCGTTGTGCCTATACGTATATTTTGCATCACTCGACATCACTAAGCCACGCGCGGCCTATACGGATTTGCTATCGGCTTCAGACTCCGGTCGGGAAGGTTGATTTTGATTCAAATAAGCTATACTTACTTTACGTTGGGGACGCACGGGCTAGACGGCTTACCTCCCCCTTCCACTTATTATCTCTCGCAGTTTCTTAGATGAGCCAAGGAGGGCCCGGCCGGGTTCCGTGGATTCTGCGAGTAGGTACGGCGCATAGAATAGCTGATGAGCCTTATATGGACTGATTACGTCTAGGCTAGGCACCTACATATAGGTATACGGGGGTAAGAACCTGGACGTGCGCTTTCTCCATTCCTAGATACTTAATAGATAAGGAAGACGCGTGCGAATACTGCTTCAGTATTGTTCGTTCTAGAAAGTTCGAGAGAAGGGTTGAGCAGAAGATATGCCTCATCTGGTGTGTCCGATGTGGGAGATATTAAATTCTAGTAGTGAAAACTATAGCCTGAGACTATGACCGGTACCTAGTCACAAATCAAATCCTTTCTTGCCTACTAGCACCTTAGCGATCATGTTTCTATTGTATACTGAAAGTAGCAGTGAAATCGAGTTCTCGTTCTATCACAACGGGTGTAAGACTTACGCGAGCTCGTCATTCGTTTCCTTACCAGGCCGCATAACCCGACACGGCTCATCCACTCCCCATATCTCCAATAGCCTAGGCCGCTGGCTCGACGCCCCTGAGCTACGGATCTCTATTACCTAAGTCCTTTGTCTAATAATGTGCTTTTACCTCTATCGCTAACTTCATCTTTATTATGGCAGACGAAACAGAACTCATACGTAAGTAACTACGGAAAATAAAGTCCTCCATGTGACTTCTCGTAGTATTAACCAAATGATCCAATTCAGTCGTAAGACTACAGCCTACCGCTACGAAGCCTTTGCAGAAAGGGGCCGTCCTGATATAAAGGCACATGTCGACTTCAACCGAAACCTAGGAGCGCGGTGAGCGACCCGGCGTTGACAATTTAATAGCTAGGTACCTACCTAAGTGATCTAACTCGCCGCACACACAGTAGGATCTCGAACCCCTTAGCCGGTATTCCTCGTGGACAGCCCTTCGAAAAGGTCACTAGATTTTCTGAGTGGAACGTTTTGGGGAAATGTGCCTCGCTTACGCGTCCGGGTGCTCTTATCGCCAAGAATCAGGCCAGCTTCGAGGAGATACGGGGGCCAGAGGCGCTCGATACGGAAGAGCTTAATGTTCTGAGGAAAGAAATCTACCTGACGATTATTACCTGCTCCGTAGGGGTGGCTATCTAGGGGTGGGACTAGGAGGGCAGCTACGGGGCTAACTTGTCGTTCCCCGGCAATCGGCCTCATTAATTTGGCCCCTTATATCGGATCGGCGCTCCTAGGTTATTGGCTTTCGGACTTGCTGAATAACCCCTTTGGTCGACGAGATTCGTACAACCATTTTACAGGTTCATGGGGACGTCCACAACTGATCTCACTCTAGGAACCGTGTTCATATCTGCTATCCCCTGCTTCGCCACCCCTCTCTGTGGGACTGTCACCCAAAACTGGCAGCAATTCCTCATCACTAGAATACTACTCGGCACTGGCATGGGTATCGAGGCCTCGAGCGTCCCTATATATGTGGCTGAGAATAATCCACATTCAATCCGTGGCGCCTTGGTAACGTCCTGGTAGCTGTGGACCGCATTTGGAATACTTCTTGCGTGTTCTGTCAATCTAGCGGTTGGGCGAGTTGGCAAAATCTCGTGAAGACGTATGTGTTAAACATATGGCGTAACGTCTTACACGGCTATAAGCTCCACCCACGTAGTTCATATCAGATCGGTTTTCATCCCGGCAATCCCTCTAACGCTTCTGATTCCTTTCTATCCAGAATCGCCGAGATGGTACGTGAAGAAAGGCCGGTATAAGGATTCCATGAACTCACTTATACGGCTCCGCAACCACCCTCTTCAAGCTGCTAGGAACCCCTATGCTGTATACGCTTAAGTCTATATCGAGGCTGAGGCGATTAGTGACTCGACGACGTATGCTGGGAGGCTAATCCAACTCTTTGTAACCACACGACTGAGGAGAGCAACTCTTGCCTCATTTATAGTTATGGTGTGCTAGCAGATGTGCGGTAGGTCGGTTTCCTGAATGGTGGGGGCTACAAGATGGAGAAATTAAAAGTATAGTAGGGATCAACATTATAGCGTTCTATTCTTCTACCGTGTTCAAAGAGGCAGGATGCTCCGAGTTCAAGGCTCTTTTGGCGTCCTGGGGGTTCGGTCTCTCTAACTTCATCTTTGCTTGGCTAGCTGTCTGGACTATCGATACCTTTGGCCGCCGCCCACTACTGTTGTTCACATTCCCCAACACGGCCTGGTGTTCACTGGCTGCAGGCCTATGTACGCTCATCCCAAAGACCTCCAGGGCTCACGTCGGCTTGGTAGCCCTGTTTACCTACCTGTTTGCTATATTCTATTCGCCCGGGGAGGATCCTGTCCCGTTTACCTACAGCGCAGAGATCTTCCCGTTTTTGCATCATGAGGTGGGTATGTCGTGGGCGGTAGCGACTTGTCTGTCCTGGACTACTGTACTGTCAATCACGTTTCCGAAGATTGTTGCAACCATGGGAATTCTTGTGAGTTCCTTATTCTATGACGTTGTATACGAATTGTTAGACCCTACCTATCTACTTAGTATATTTCGCACGGGGAAGTTGTTCTAATATTATGTATTAATTAGAACGTGTTCTGCTTGTGTGCGGGGTTGAACATCGCAATTTTCATTATGATATTCTTATGGATGTCCGAGGCGAAACGACGCTCTCTAGGGGAACTCGACTATGTGTCTGCTATTTCTAAGAGCAAATTCATCAAGTATAATTTTATCGGGGTGGCCCCACGGTGGTTTAAACGTTACGTCTTATTGCGGCATAATACAGCTCCTGAGCCGCTATACGACTTCGATAGGCGCAATGGTGGAATTGCCGGTATTACGACGCAGGATGATCTAGCGGTTGATAGCAGTGCGGTGGTTACTGTCGATTCGAGGGAGTATATCACTGCTCCGGAAACACAAAACACACCCGCAGTTACCGACGCCGACGCCGTGTTTATGATTGCTCGATTCGAAAGAGAAGCAGCCGCCTTCCGTCGCTGCTCCTGGCATGGCTCTGGTGCTAATAAACATTCGGGTTCTGATGACATGTATACTATGTAGGGGGGTTACATGGTCAAATTCAAATGATGTGTACCTGAACAATTGCGTTCGCTCTCTGGATCGGACTGGGTATGCTAACTATGGGTGGGATTCGACGGTTCCGGTTCTCGGCTGGATGGCGGTTTGCGCGAAATGCAGTAAGGTAGAATGCTTATCCTTTTTTTTTTTTCTAAAAAGAAAGGGGAGGGAAGGGGGGGGGGGGATCCAAGTCATAGATACTCGATAACCCAGGCAGCCTAAATATCGTCGTCGCGTGGAATCCGCTCGTTTGATAGCGAGTGAGCTGCGAGCCGGTGGGATGTTGATATGGCGGCCTTGATGTCACAGCATAGTGCGGCATTAGTCTCGACATTGTCAAGACTTCCGCAAAGCGAGATGATGACGACCAGCGAGTATAGCTTGCCCGGCGTGTTTTGGACTTCTAGCTCGCTGCACTTGCGTATGTGAGTGGACTCTTCTTTAATGATTTTCACTGCTAGCCAGCCCCCTCCAGCCCCTCCAGCCCCGCCCTCTTCTTAGTTATCTCTTTTATGAGCAAGATCGGCAGGGCTGGGAAGAAAAGCTGGATTCGGTCATGCACTGGACCGATAGTGGTCCATCACGACGTTGAAGATCGATCAGCCCCCATCCGAGCCATTCCTGCTATTCAACTGGGACCGTTGGAGAACATTAGATCTATGATCTATGATCTGCATTGCCAGTGCCTTTCTTGGGCCACAATTTCCAGCCCGTTGGCGTGTCCGTCGGTCCATGCGCGTGATCGTCCTCGGGGAACAGGTGTTGCAAGCTACTCACATAGCATGTATTGGTGCCCCTCCCCCCTTTTTTCTTTTTCTTTTTCTTCCTTTCCAAGGCAGAGAGATATTATCCAGGTAGAAGTACCCTATAGAGGGTTGCCATGCGCGTAGAATATCTACGTCTAAGTACTTAGGTACCTTTATATATTAAAGCCAAAAATTAACACTTATTACATAGAAATATTTGCATTACGTATGGACCTACATAGGTACCTAGGTACTGGGGTATGAAAAGTTTCTAAACAATGTAATCAAGTACCTACAGAAATACCTACATGTAGGAGGTCTAGCTTAGGTGTAGGGAGGTATATACCAGGTAGGTAGGTACCTAAATATACAACGTGGGTGCGGGCACGTGCGCGTATATAATAAACGAACAATAATTTTATGGCAACACCTTGGTAGGTACATAAGATCTAAGGGGCGCGCCTATAGAGAAATACATGTACATAATATAAATGCAGACCCGCCTTCCTCTAACCATAAGTATATAAGTACAAAGGGTACTTAGATTAACGTTGACAAATTAAGTAGTAAGTGGGATGAATGCTTAGTTTGCGATGTGGCACGGCGTGGATCTTGGGAGCTACTATCAAAATTTGTTGATGCCTCTGAAGAGAAGAAGATGAAGATGAAGAAACTATAGTCGAGCCGCGGGTTTGCACATGCGCGCCGGCGGCGTAGCCGCCCCGGCATCTCGGTGCTGGTTGCCTGAACCGGGACACGGCGTGTCGACTTCTGAAACAGCGAAAGCGATAAAGTTTTTGGACGAGTATTCTTAGCGGATTATAAAATAGGCTATTACCTGGCTTGGAGAGATTACTATGGTATTGACGTAACCGGAATAGCTGCGAAACTAATCCGACTTTTATTCTTGCCTGCGCAACCCTTGGTTCGGGTAGGTTCTATCGGGTAAGTCGGGTTACTTGATCTAGCGGCAATTGACCAATCACACCAACAACACGCCATCAGTGTCCAATTCCGCTGAAACATCCAGGCCATTTACCCCTGAATAACGCTAATGACAACCCCCTTGGTATAGAATTTTACGCTTAAGCTTGGCCATCTTCCAACGCAAATACCCGAAAGAGAAGGTAGATATTCTCGGGCAAGGTTTTGACTTAAAAGATAATAAAGCAGCATAGGATGGGTTGAAACATTTCGAGGATGATACGTAAAGGGGGATTTGTCTTTCATAATATGTATGACTGTATAGTATGGTACTTCAGGTATAGAATTCCATCTGAACTTGAACGTACAATTTGTCTTGATTTTCTCATAGGTGTACTAACTATAGAGACTCTAGACACCTACAGGTAGGTAAGTACCTACCTAGGTATCTACCTAGGTATCTGGGTGCCTGGGCACGTCACACATCTTGCTCGGGATGGCAGGTACATGTCCATCATGTAGCCTCAAAGGTTTGTCGCCCTATCCCAATCTTTTAGATCGATTTCCCTGTGGAGCCTCAAGGACCCGCGGCGGACCTTCCAACGCGTCAATCCTCCACATAACATCCATGTATGCAAACCCCCCTTCCCCCATCCGACCTTAGGTTAGGTAGGTACCATACATCATTCTCGTACTACTTACCCGCATCTGCAATCATACCTTAATTCGTGATCTTTCTTTTTTCTTCTCTCTCTTTTCTTCCATCTTTGCTGTCCTTGACGATCCTCTGGTCTCCTAACAGCATACTACCCTTTGGGCTTTTCCTATCTCCTCTGCTAGACACTTGACCATCAGTCTTTCGTTTAGTCTACCTCTATTTTCTTGATTCATAACCCTTATCCTAAAGGCCTACGGTTGAAACACCATCCCTCACCTCTCGCCTGATCCTTAAACGCTTCAATTTTTACAACGCTTCTGATCGATCGCCCGGTGCCATCCTGAGGGAAGAATTCGCGTATATATATATTTATCCGTTTCCCTTTTATATCCGGCAGATATCCCACCTAAAGAAAAGGCAATATTTCCGAGCCGTACTCCTGGGTCAGCCCTAGAGTCTAGAACGGCTTGACAACGCCATTACTTCACCTATATACGTCCCTATTCCGATGTCGATCCGCTCCTCTCGTTCCCCAAGAGGTTTTATGCAGCTGGGCAGTTCACAACCCGACATGGACAACGAAATCCCCTTAACGCAAGTACGGAGCAATGCCAGTTCAACCGGCGCTAGAAAGCCCAATCAAGGCACTGCAACCGGCTTTAGCACAGGCAACCAAAATACGCCCGAGAACGAGAAACATGGCTTCTTCCATCGCGGGCGGAGGAGAGCCAAGAAGAACGACGATTCCAAGGAAAATGAAAATCTAGTTTCTGAAGAAGCATCTCTTAACGCTATGGGACGGCTCTACAATAAGCTCATTCACGCATCCGTCGTCACGCGATATCTTGTTTATATCGTTCCCGTCGGTGTCCTTTTAGCGATCCCTATGGTTGTCATCCGAGCACTGGAAATTCAGGATAAAGTTCTGGTCGGCCATGGTAGGCGGCTGAATGATGAGGATGAAAAGCCCCCAGTGTTTGCCGCCGGCCCACGCCTTATCGACCTTTTTCTGTGGATCGAACTGGCATGGTTGAGCTTATGGGTTGGCAAGGTTGTTGCCCACCTTCTACCCCCCGTTTTCATGTTTTTCACCGGCGTCGTCAGCGCCGGAACTCGCAAGTACGCAATTGTTATCCGTGCCCTCGAGATTCCGCTATCACTCTTCTTTTGGGCGCTGGCGACTTTCTTTATATTTACTGGCCTAATAAGCACCAACCATGGTGACGTCGCGTGGGTCGTCACTATCCAGAGAATTCTAGGTGCGCTCTTTGCCTCCTCAGCTGTCTTCCTCGTAGAAAAAACCATTATCCAGCTTATCAGCGTCACCTACCACCAGAGATCCTTCGCCAACCGGATAAAGGACTCAAAACGGGAGGTTTATCTCCTGGGACTGATGTACGACGCTTCTCGACAATTATTTCCCATGTACTGTCCCGAGTTCATCGAGGAAGATGAACTTATCAACGATAGTATCGAGATAATGCTTGCTGGTGGGAAGAAGGGCAGGAGAAACAGAAAGAGCGGGGTCGTTACGCCCATTAGATTGATCGGGAATGTAACACGAATTGGCGACAAAGTTACTTCTGTGTTTGGAAATCTAGCCTCCGAGATTACTGGCAAGCAAGTCTTTAATCCCAACTCGGCCCACTCGATAGTCGTAGAGGCTCTCGAGAAAGTCCGGACCTCAGAAGCCCTCGCGAAACGTATTTGGATGTCGTTTGTTGTGGAAGGTAATGAGTCACTATATGTGGATGACATTATCGAAGTCCTCGGCCCCGGGCACCGCGATGAAGCCGAAGAATGCTTTGGAGCGATTGATGCGGATGGGAACGGGGACATCAGCCTTGATGAGATGATTAGGAAAGTTGTCGAGATTGGGAAGGAGAGAAAGGCTATAGGAAATAGTATGAAGGACATTAGCCAGGCATTGGCTGTGTTCGATCAGGTACTCCTTTTCATCGTCCTCCTAATTGTTATCTTCATCTTCCGTAAGTGGCCATTGCCAAATCCACCTTCTAATAGCCTTGCTAATGGTTATCATAGTTGCTTTCTTCCAGAGCTCCTTCATCACCACGCTCGCAACAGCAGGCACAGCCTTGCTCTCGTTGTCCTTTGTTTTCGCCGTCACGACGCAGGAGTTCTTAGGTTCTTGCATCTTCCTGTTTGTTAAGCATCCCTATGATGTTGGAGACAGGGTCGATATCGCGGGACCGGAGAAAGAGCAGCTTGTTGTTGAGAAGATTTCTCTGCTCTATACCGTCTTCAATCGCATCGATAAGATGCAAGTCGTCCAGGTTCCAAATATCGTTCTTAACAATCTGTGGATTGAGAACGTTACTCGGAGTAAGGCCATGAAGGAGGTCATCGATATCAACGTCTCGTATGACACCTCCTTCGAGGACATTGAGCTCTTGCGGCTCGAGATGGAAAATTTCGTACGGGCACCCGAGAATGCGCGAGATTTCCAGCCTGATATTGTCATTGGGGTCGCGGGTGTCGGCGATTTAGACAAGCTCCAGCTGAAAATTGCTATCAAACACAAATCAAATTGGCACAACGAGGCTATCCGCGCCACCCGACGCTCCAAATTCATGTGTGCCCTTACTCTTGCTTTGAAGAAAGTGCCCATCTACCCACCCGGAGGTGGCGGTGAACCGTTAGGCGGGCCATCGAACCCTTCTTACTCTGTTAGGGTTTCGGACTCGGAAGCTGCTGCTGCTCGCGACAAGGCTAATAAGGAGAAGGAGGAGAAGCGAATGGTGCAGACTAAGCCGGCTGGAAAACCTTCAGCAACCGACAAATCTGGCGCGTCTGAGGAGAAAGAGACGAAGGCTGCTCAGGGTCTCAATACTCTTGACCCTGCTAAGGCGGCCGCCGATGACTGGGGATATAACCGCGACGACTCCCCGAATTCTCGGGACGAGTTCATAGAACGGAAACGCTCAAATGATATAGAGTCGATACGTCTGGAGCTCCATAAGCGGGAGAGCCACCGTAGCGGTGGTCGTCGCAGGGTGGGTGAAACTCTGCCTCCACAGCCTTTGGGCGAGAATACCCCTGGTTTTCAAATAACGCAGCACATGGGTCCCTACGACGAAGAAGCACAGGTGGGCGGACCAAACCCGTATCACGCTAGTGCCCAGTCAGGAAACTCGCTGCATCCTCAAATATCTAGCAGAACCCAACAAACGGGCGGACAGTCTTTAGCTAGCGGCCCAAGTGGTACATCCGCGGGACCCAATCGAACGCGATCACCGAGCAATCCCTACCAGCAGCATTAAGGTCGTGGATTCCTCTATGCCTTGATGAGCTTTCTGTTCTCATGACAGCTATTAGATATTATAGATTATGGAACTCTGATTAAGGTAGGCGTTCAGAAGGGGCTGGATCATGGGGTTTAGGTGCTTGGCTTCTCGAGGGAGCTGTCTGAATAGCTCTGCCACCGTTGTGAATAGATACCTACGTATGCCGGCATGAGGTGGAAACGTGGGCACCGTTAAGAGGCTCATATAGAGCACTCCGCTGAGGCATAGGTAGGTAGTCGTCAAGACCTACAATAGCACTCTTTCGATAAATAGAAGTGGTATATCACAATGACCTCATATCCTTATTCGGTGATCTAATCGTAAGGGACTGTAGTCTATACGTGAGCGACGTAGTCAATAAGATGCTTATGTATTTTTGCCTGAACTACCAAGAGTTTGTTCTATACGCTAAAATCTATACTACCTTTGAGCATGGCGACCCTAGGATTTTGTAAGGCTTATGCCAAAGTGTCTTTTTCTTCTTCTTTTTTTTTTCGCATCTCGCCTTCTTAGCTTTCCTTCCCCTAATCGTCTCGTATCTATCGCAGGGACCATGCCTGCCCCTTATTGCCGTTCCATGTAATCTTAATGGATAAACCGCGCGCGTGGTCCTCGGGGACCGAGAATGATATCTCACCCTTCACGTCCTGGACTCCCTCCATCGCCGACGTGCTCACTTTACCTTCTGATCCAGTCTTTGACCTCTGCTCCGACTGCGATGTTGGTTTGCACAGTAATAGACCCTGCTTCCAGTGAGTATCGGGGCCGTGCGGACCTGTTGTAAAAGCCACGCGGTTCTCCGGGTCGACGCGAACCCAGTCTTCGGCGCGGGAGTCGGAATTCACTGCGCTACGTGCCGTGTCCCGCCATGGCGAGAAGAATATGTCAAACCATACCAGGAAGCCGTCCGGGGCATCGATGCCGTAGGCTAGCGTACTCGTGAAGGGCGCGGTGAAGGATAGATCCGAAACCTGTGTTTGGTATAGGTCTAGGAGTTTGAAGGCGCTGGGCGGGCCGGGGAGTGTGCTATTGGGAGAAGAGGAGGAGGAGGAGGAGGAGGGCCAGCTCAGCACGCGCACCTCATCATAGATGCCAGCCTGCATGGCGCGCATGTCAAAGCCGTAAACATCGCGCCAGAAGGAGACATTGTCGGCGACGTACTGAGAGTCGGCGACAGGGGCGAGCCAGAGGTTGGCGTGGGAGGGGACGAGCAGGCCGTCAGGCTTAAGGTAACGGTCACGGGCGAAGAGCACAGAGGGAAGCATAGCCTCGAACAGTAGGCAATATCCCATCCACTCGCTAACGATGATGTCGACCTCGTCCACAGGTAGAGCAACGTCCTCGACCCTCCCGTGCACGCAGGTTATGACGGACGATAGCCCATTATGAAATGCGTTTTCCTGCGCTTTAGTGATAATAGCGCTCGCGTCCACGGCGATAACTTTTGCGGCCCCTGCGCGGGCGCAAAACATGCTGAGGATTCCTGGTGTTGTTTTAGGATTAGAGTCGAAAAGAGAGGCGAGGCGAAAGCGGAGTGTGCGAGAGAAGGGGGTGGAAGATGAAGGAGACTAGGGAGCTGGTTGAACTAACCTGTGCCGCAACCTATATCCAGCACAGTTTTGCCAGCGAAGAGGTGCTTGTTGTTATAGATGAAGTCTCGATACGCATCGGTGCGCACCGTGTCTTTGAGCATGGTCTCGTGGATGTCTTGGGCAGGTAGAAGTCATTAGTAAACAGAGCAGCAGCATACCCAACCTGGTATATTAACGGAAGGGGAGTTCGGGTAGGTTACTTACCAGCTCCGGCGTAAGAGTCCCAGTAGTACCTGGACTCATCATCCTTATCAATAGCCTCCTTGGCCTTCTTTGGGTCGGCAGCAGTAGCGGCCGTTAAATCAGCCTCCGCTTGGTCGGCGGTGCCCCAGCGCTCGTCGAGTGTTTGTTGTACGGCGGCGCGGTAGCTGTTAAACTGGGCCTTAACGCGCCCTAGTTCCTCTTGGAGCTCTCCATTGCGCTTTAGGAGATCCTCAACCAGCGCCGTATCGTCACAACTGGCGCCCTCCTGTGCCGCCGGCTTCAGCTCCGGCAAGTCGAATAGCCCGAGGATGACGGCGTCGTCGTCGAGCACCGGCTTCAAGTATTGCTCGTGGTCGATGTCGGACCACGAGATATCCTCCGTCACGGCCAAGCCTTCATGCACCCGTTGGCGAACTGCTAGGACGTTAGAAAAAAAAAAAAAAAACCGAGCAGACACAAAAAGGGAAAGGGGCGGGAAGTTACGACGAGATATATACGGCTCGGACTACCGCATATGATAGATCTGTAAGTGTAAAGAGTAGTCGACACGCTTTCTCGTATAGATAGTATAACAAGATGACGTATTAACGGCATATAATCGAATAAAGGGTAAGAGATCCAACGAAACGAACAAACAAACAAACAAACAAACAAATGGAACTCACTGAAGTTTATGAGCTTGACGCATCCGTGGAAGTCGAGCTGCAACCGCTGGCGGACGCCCAGGAAGTCGAAGCCATGCTTTTCCTTGCAGTGCGCGAGCATTGACATGACGTCGGAGAAGACTCGATCATCGAGTAACGAGATGACTTCGGGAGACTCTTCCTCGTCGTCCTCCCCTTGGGCGTCACTCCAGCTCCCTTCGTCTCGGGAGTCTGAGTCCTCGGACTCGCTCGGCAGATGGCGGTCCGTCCCATTGTGGGGTGTTGAACTCATTGTACGGTGGATGGATTTGTATTTTTATAGCACGGGTCAAGATGGCTTCGAATGAAGGATGTAGGGTTTATGGGAGGAGAGAAGGAATTAACCACTGTGTGAATCGATAAGCTCTCTCTCTCTCTCTCTCTCTCTTTTTTTTTTTCCCTCTTCGCGTTTTATTTTATTTTATTTTATTTTATTTTCCCTTTTCCGCCTCCTTCTCTTTTACCCTTGTGAATATTGCGACCGTGTGCTATAAATATTAGTAACTGAGCTATATCTCTAGGGACTTCCTAGATACCTTAGGTAAGTTAGTTAGGTCGTCGTTGTTGTTGTTGTTGTAATATATGATTGTTAATATCAGGAATTTCTTGTGGGAATAGCGAAGTACACAGTTGTCTAGTGACGGCTCGGGTAACTACCTACATGATACATGGGACGATATCGTATTCTGATAGTTGCATACCTACCTAGGTACCTACCTGGTAGGTAGGTACATTTAAGACATGGATCTATGCGATCTCTCCTAGGTACGCTAGGTACTCTATGTATTCCAACCAGGGAATGCTGTACATAGGTACCTACCTACCTGTATGTATAGGTGTACATGTATGTAGGTGCCTAGGTGTGCAGGTACATGTATTTTACGGTGTTACGTCGGTAAATGTCTTAATAGGTATGTACATGTAGGTACGGATTATACCTATGTAGAGGTTATATGGAGGTACCTATCTATCTACAATAGGTACCCTACCTTATTAACCCAAAGGGGATTGCTTGGTAAATGGGGCTAAGTGTTTTATAACTTCTAGTGTCCAACCAGTGCTCTCTCGCCCCTTGAATTAAGGGAATTGGGGGTTCGTGTTATGTTTTAAGGTATGCCGAAGCCGGTCTAGTCGACATCGTCATCCGTATTGTTTGCGTCTTCGTCGCCGTTTTCCTCCTCGCCGTCTGATACGGTTTCGCCTAGATCCACGAGCCGTTTCTAAGAGCAGGGCTTTTAGCATAATCGAGCGTTGGGCGACGTGCGTCCATTAAGTGCCAACGTACCTTATATTTCTCAACCTTTTCTTCCAAGTCACCGAAGACCATTAAGAGGTCGTCCAACTCGGCTTGAACAGCCGATTTTTGCTCCTCTCTTTCTTCTACCTGCTTGCGAGACTGTTGCTAGAAATCAATAGGTGTAATGCCAAGGCCTGGGCGGGTGTTTTAGTTACCTCTTCTAACTTCTCCTCCTTTTGCGATAATTCTTTCATAAGACTCGAATACCGTTCTTCGGCTGCTTTTGCCCTTGACTGCTCAGCGGATAGTTTGGTAGCGAATTCTTCTTGAATGGCATGTAGTTCCTCGGCTTTCGTTTTTTTGGCCTGTACGACCGTTAAATAAGGTGCCACAAAGCTCATATATTTGCACGTACCTTCATGAGGTCAACCTCGAGACGGCTAATCGTAGCCCGGAGGTCTGCCATTTCCGCTTCGGATCGTCGTTGAATGCGGGCTGCTTCGGCTTCGGCAGTTTTGCGGATATATTCGAGCTGTCTCTGTAATTCTACTTCTTTGTCCCGATATTCAGCGTGGATGGCGTCTGCTGCCTTGGCTGCCTCTTTTCGAACATTCTCCAGTTGCTTCTGATACGATTCGTCTCGCAGTCGCTGTTGTGCCTCGATTTTTCTACGTGCGTCAGAAGTAGTCCTATCTAGACTGTAACAGACCATACTTACTTGATTTCCTCGGCATGATGTTGTTGGATGGCCTCGTTAACGCTTCTTATTCTCGCCAATTCCGCGGCCGAAGTTTCCTTGGTTCGGCGATGGTCTGCTTGTTCTTGTCCGAGCTTCCCGTTAAGGGAGGCCATATCAACGAGAGCCGCCTGTAAGGCCTGCTCCTTTTCATCGACTTGTGCACGCAGCGAATCCACCATCTCGCGGGATATGCCTTTTTGAATACCATTGGTTACTACTGAAATCTCCATGCCCGGGTCACGATCGATCGCTCTTATCATGCGACTATAATTGTCCTTGAAGAAATCCACAAAAGTCGCGTCAAAGAAGACATCTGGCAAATTGCCCCCGTTGTCCGCTTTTTGCGGGATGACCTCGAAGTTCCTCATATAAGGATGGCTTCGTAGCTTCGTCAGAGAGTCAATATACTTATCTCGGCCCATTTTAGACGTAAGAACGGAGTGTAACGTAGAACGGGGGATTGGAGAGTCTTTGGTAGAGAACTCGTAAACGATCCCGAGAACCATTGCACATAGCCCCTGGACTATGACGCTGTTTGGGATATGCCGTACAACTTCTTGTGCTAGAGCTTGAATATTGCTGCCTTCGCCTAGAAAGTCGTTGACCCCGTCGAGATCCTCGAAAAGCCACCCTATCAACAACATCAAATAACCCACGGAAACTCGGTTGTCATCTCCTCTGGCTAATCCACTGACGAGATGAGCTGTAATTGTCTGGATGCTAGTCACGACTTCTTCACCGCTTTCCGCGTCACCTTCTGTCACAGACATCGCGAGCGATTTCGCTTCGGCGTCCTCAAAGATTAGATGGAATGTGATGACAGCCGCAAACCAGGGTCGGTAGGGGTCTACCAAGCCTGAGTCGCTCGACGGTCTAAGTAAGGTAGTTAGGACGTTGGCCGTCTCGTCTACGCCAGACGTATGGCCCTCGATCGCTCGGCGTAGAAAATGCAATCGGACTTCGGGGTGATTAAAAAAATAGGCCTTGATGCACTGGCACGCAGCTAGCCGTAGATCAAAAGCCTGGGTGGTCAACACGCTTAATGCAAGATCTAGTAGACCGTCGATCACATAGACAGCCGGAATGCTATTCGTCTTTCCCGCGTGCCCGTTGGTTTGCGGTGCCGTCTCTAACACCGAAGGGACCTGCAACTGTGCGAATGCCTCTTGGAGCCTGGAATTACCTCTGATGATATCCGCGCAAGTTGTTAGAGCCTACTTTACACGTAAATAAATCTTGCATACAGGTAATGGGATAGGGAGGAGCTCGAACCTCTGCTCTGATGGACATTTCTGCATCGCGACTAAAGGCAAGTTGTAAGGCGTGGTAGAGGACGCCGTGCTGCCAGAAGGCTGCTTGATTTTGCGGCGTGCCTACAGCACCAGGGACAAGGAAGAGACGGATAACGGCAAGTAGAGCATATATGTTTCTGTTACGCTGTTCCTGAACCCAATGGGCAACCTCCGCCCCCTCCTCTTTTCCGGTGCGGTAGGTACTTTCCAATAGTTTCGCCAACTGGGGAACGTAGCCCTCCTCGCGGAATAAAGACTGGTTTGAAGGGTTCAAGCGTAGAAGGTTGGCGAGAAGGATTAGACAGTCCTCGACTACCCTGTCGCCCTCAAAAAGAGACCCTTCGGCTGCGATTATGGTGAAGAGTCTCCCAAATACGTTTGAGAACGCCACAAGCTTTTGAATGTCGGGGGACGAGGGCGTTAGGTAGGTAAGGAGGGTTAACGCTTCGTTACGAACGGCATCTCGTCGGTCGTCAAGGACGGCAACTAGTCTAGAAATGCCGAGAGGCGCGGTGAAGACGCAGATTTCGGTTCTTTCGGTACGGGCCGCTAGGATGGCAAGAAGAAGCTGCAAGGAATATAGACGAGAATAGAAGTCATTGGTCTCGAGAAAGTCTAGGAGCAACGTTATATTTTCTTGACGTTGAGTGAACTCGTCGGCTAACCAAAGAGCAATCTCCTCGGAAGCTTCAGGGCTATCCTGGTTTGGGTTGAAAAGCATCAGCAAGGTCTCGAGGACCACTTTGACGGTATCGACGTCTTCGCCATCTTTGGAAAGGCTGCCTATGAGACTTCTCAGAGCACCGGACGCAACCGAAGCAGGGTACTCTTTGGCGAAGCTTCGCAGGCCGAGGATGGCTGCGCGGCGGTCTTCGAGGAGGGTAGCTGAACTAAGACGGCCACTGAGAATGGTTATCGTCTCGCTGACAGACTGCTTCGCCGGAGCAGAGGTGATGTTGGAGAACATGGTTTGTACTGCTGCTGCTGCTGCTGCTGCTGCTGCTGCTGCTGCTCGGTTTCGCCGTTGCGCATCAAATCCATTGGCAGAAGAGCTACCGACTGAGGTGCATTGTACTTGTGCCGTCGAGGGTAAGAAAGGACCACCAGGGCCGTATATCTGCGTCCGTGGTGGATATGGTGCTTCGGTATGGTACTGTTGGTCCAAGGGAGATGTATAATACCTAAACTCCTCTATGGTGGTAGACAGGAAAGATGTATGAGTTAGGCGTGTACCTATTTTTTTGGCCAGATATCGATAGCTACATGTACCTACCTAGATGTAGTACCTACCTCGCAGACCTGAGGTACCTTGGTACCTAGTGATACGGGCTAGGTACACAGTAGAGGCGAGACCTAGGTACCTACTATGTAGGTATTTACTGCGTAGAAGAATCTTGTACAAGCGAATACGGTATCTAATTACTTGTGCGGGTACCTTACCTAAGCACCTATAACCATATACCTAGGTACCCACCTTTTGCCTGCACTGCTCGCATTTGATTCGTTTGGATCCACCGCCGTCGCCCCCCCGGGCTGCGAACTCTATCTCGTGCAGCGCGACAAGGGTCTCTTCAAGGCTCGCGACTTGGACTTTTTACCATCGCCCAAGCTTTCTTTATTCAGCATTATTGTCATCATCTCTGTGGCCACCACGCTTCATACGGCTGAGGACGCAACTTGAGCGCCTTCTTTCTGTCCCCTTACAGAAGTAGGCATATCCGACTGCGGTCATTTCAATCGGCTGTTTCGCCATAGTCCGGTCCTGTCTCTCTACCAAGTAACCCAAGCTGTGCGAGTCGAAAAGGTAGTGAGCGAAGGGTCATCTCGGCCGCCGCTTGACTGTGTCCGGTTCAAACTCACTGACACACCAGCTTGACACGTCTGTTACACCCCATGCGCCAATCTATCGTGCGACTTGTCGTATCCGCATTTCTTTTTATTCCTCCGTCCCCTTCAGAGAATCGACACCGGATATTTAGCCCAGGCTAGACTCCTTGGTTTACCTATCTCCGAGCTTCCCCTATCATAATACTACTGCGCCGAGCATCTTCATATTCAAGAAACACTCAACTTCAATACCGCTAGAATGGGTATTCCGGCTGCCTTCCGATGGCTTTCCAACAAGTATCCCAAGATTATATCTCCTGTCGCAGAAGACCGACCCATCGAGATGGAAGATGGCACCGTCATCCCCGTCGACACCACCCGACCTAATCCGAACGGCGAGGAATTTGACAACCTATACCTAGATATGAATGGAATCGTGCATCCTTGTTCTCATCCCGAAGACAAACCCCCTCCAAAGGACGAGGAGGAAATGATGCTGGAGATTTTCAAGTATACCGACCGTGTGGTCAACATGGTTCGCCCAAGGAAATTGCTGATGATTGCTATTGGTAAGTCATTTCCCGCACATACCACAACCTCTTGTTGCTGCTGTTGTTGTTATTATTGTCTATACTAACCCGCGTTGTAGATGGCGTTGCACCCCGCGCCAAGATGAACCAGCAGCGTTCTCGGCGATTTCGTTCCGCTCAGGAAGCCAAAGAAAAGCAGGCTGGTAAGGAGGAGCTGCTGAAGATGATTAAGAAGCAAAATGGTGGTATGACGCCACCGGAGTCGCTTGAGGAGGTAACTAAGAAAGCCTTCGATTCTAACAGTATTACACCCGGCACACCTTTCATGGATGTGCTGGCAACGAGTTTGAGATATTGGTGTGCTTATAAGCTCAATACTGACCCCGGTTGGGCCAATACCAAAGTCATCATCTCCGATGCCACGGTGCCCGGAGAGGGCGAGCATAAGATCATGAACTTTATTCGTTCTCAGAGAACCTCTCCTGACCACGACCCCAATACGAGGCATGTTATCTACGGCTTGGATGCTGACTTAATCATGCTTGGACTTGCTACTCACGAGCCCCATTTCCGTGTCCTCCGAGAAGATGTATTCTTCCAAGAAGGCAAAACGAAGACTTGCAGGCTCTGTGGCCAGAAAGGTCATGACGCGCAAAATTGCCGTGGAGCAGCCAAAGAGAAAGACGGTGAATTTGATGAAAAAGACAAACCGTTCCCTCTCAAGCCGTTCATTTGGCTTCATGTTTCGGTCCTGCGAGAATATCTGGCCGTCGAGCTTAACGTACCTGGATTACCATTCCACTTTGACTTAGAACGTGCCATCGATGATTGGGTATTTATGTGCTCTTTCGTTGGCAATGATTTCCTTCCCCATCTCCCTGCCCTTGAAATCCGCGAGAACGGCATCGATACGTTAACTGCTATTTGGCGGGATAATCTTCCCTTCATGGGAGGATTTGTCACTAAGGATGGGCACGTTAATCTCGATAGGGCCCAGCTTATTCTTCAGGGTCTGGCAAAACAGGAGGATGCCATTTTCAGGCGGCGAAGAGAGACCGAGCAGCGACGGGAAGCTAGTTTTAAGCGACGGAAACTTCAGGATCAAAGGAATGGGCGCAACGATAATCAAAATGGTCGAAGTAATAATAACAGCGCTAATGACCTTCCTGGTGGCCTTTCGAAGGCTCTCACTCACGACATGATCGTCAATCGGGGAGATACCCAAGGCACCAACGTAGCAAATAAGAGCGCTGCCGCAGTACTCAAGAGCCGGATCCAGGCGCTCCAGTCGGGAGCGAGCAACAATGACGCCGAAGAGAATAGCGGAGATACGCCAGAGACGCCGTCTGCTCTCCGTAAACGTAAAGCATCGATACTGGAAGAGGATAACGCGAATACGCCCGCGAGCAATTCAGCCGCCGGCGAGGAGCCAGAAGATGCGGTTCGGCTATGGGAAGAAGGCTATGCTGACAGGTACTACGAACAAAAGTTCCACGTCGACCCGAAGGATGTTGAATTTCGCCGCAAAGTCGCTCGAGCCTACGTTGAAGGACTTGCTTGGGTCTTGCGGTACTACTTCCAGGGGTGTCCGTCATGGGAATGGTACTACCCATACCACTACGCGCCATTTGCTCAGGATTTTGTGGACATCAGCAATATGGAGATCAGCTTTGAGAAGGGTAGGATTGCGAAACCCTTCGAACAGCTTATGAGCGTTCAGCCCGCCGCGTCACGGCACGTGCTTCCGGATGTCTTTCACAATCTTATGACAGACCCGGATAGCCCGATTATCGACTTTTACCCCGAAGACTTTGAGGTTGATCTCAATGGGAAAAAAATGGCGTGGCAAGGTGTGGCACTTCTTCCATTCATCGAGATGCCCCGACTACTCGCTGCAGTAGAGGAGAAATATCCACTCCTAAGCGCCGAAGATGCTGCCCGTAACAGTCCTGGCAGGGACGTGCTCCTACTCTCCGAGGCTAACCAGGAGTTATACGACGACATAATCACGCACTTCTATTCCAAGAAGCAGGGTGCGCCTAGATATGAACTCGACCCCCGTTTGAGTCAAGGCTTGTCAGGAAAGGTCGAAAAAATACCCGAATATTTACCCCATGGTACCTTGGAATATCCGTTGGAGAGAAAGCCCATGCCTGATATTGACGATGATCGATCGTTAACGTAAGTGTCTGAACTTATCTAACATGCTACAGGAGTCCTCTAATTTCTAACTTGATAATAGGGTCTACTACGAAATGCCAAAAAGTGCGCACAACCACAAGTCCATGCTCTTGCGAGGTGTCAAGATGCCAGCACCCGCACTTAATCGCAGTGATGTGGAAGAGCTTAAGGGGAAGATGCGAAATTCTGGCCGAAGTCATGGAGGCGTGCCTCTTGGGCGCCAGAGCTACGAGGGGAACAGGAGAGAGAGGATTAATTACGGACCGAATTCTCGGGCCGATAGGTCTGAACGGCCGTCCACGTATTATAACGGGTATAACAATTCATATCCAGCTCCTGTTCCAGTCCCACCTCCAGGTTGGGTACCGCCCCCCCCCGGTTTTCCCGGATTCGGGAATGGAGTGCCACCTCCACCACCCCCGGCCCATCTTGGTGGCGGCCGCGATACGTACGGAAATGGATATGGCGCTCAATATGGAAACTACGGAGGAAACTATGGAGGCGGTTATGGCGGGATTCAAGGATACGGAGGGGCGCACCAACCGGGTCCTCAAACCGGTTATGGTCAATACAATAGGCCACCTCCCCCACGCGATAGTCATGATTACCGTGACCGTCGACAATATGATAACCGTGGCGGGTATCGAGGCAACAATTCTTATGGTCAGGGATATAGACGATGAGTACAGAGACCAGATCCCTACTGTTTACTCAACCGTCGGAGAAAACGCCGCCGAGCAGCGTTGGAGAAAGCAGCCGGATTTTCGAGGGAATATGTTTGTGTTTGGTTGAGATAAGTTAACCTCTACTTGTTTCAATTAGATACTAGCTGTACATATCCATTCAGGTATTTAATGATGAGTCGAGCTGCTGGCTGAGCTATCAGGTAGGTACCAGGTACCTGGGTAGTCTTCCAGCCTCCAACCGTTATATCCCAATTCTTATATACATGATCCAGGTGGTTGCCCAGCTCACTGTATCCATGTGTCATTCTGGAGATGTGCTGGCGCCTTCCCGGCTATTTAAATATCCTGCATAACAACTTTTCTAAAGCCCTAAAGTCCGGAAGTAATCAATCCAAAAAGGACTGGGCCGCGACGGAGGATACGAAGCGAGTGGGTAGCCGAAGACAATGTAGGTAGATAATACCTACTATGTAAAATACCTGGATGGCGTTGAAATTATCAACGATGAGTTATCGAGATTTTACCTCAAGGTACGCAGGTATATCGGAGGTACCTTGGTACTTGGGTAAGCTACCTCCGCGCTTTAGGTACATACATGTATGGAGGAAGTGTAAATAATAGATACCCTAGGTACCTACGTATAGTATGGCTAGCGCATCTACCTACTTATCTTATACTGGGTACCTCCGAAGACGAGACCTTAGGCTACATGATGTATGCGGTCTGGGAATACCTATTTCTTTATACCAGACCTTCAATAAGATCGTAAGCTTGCTAGTCATAAGCTCGCTCATAAACAATCCCTTAACGCTTCTCCCGCAGGAGCTGCAGATGCGGTAGTGTAAGCGAAAGTAGGTACATGTATTGGCTACATGTAGTACCTAGGTACATATATGGATGTATGGTAGGTAGGTATGTACCTTGCCTCCTTTACGTACCCCCATCCATGTAATACCTAGTAACCTGCCCGTGCCCTTGTCTTGGGTACATGTTACACAATAATTCGGCTAGGGGTACATGTATCTTTTTCTGCTGGGACCACATTTATCGTCTTGTTCACGGCTGTACCTATGCCCCATACTTGGTGCTTGCGCTTGTGCCTGCGTGGACACTACTAGGAGGTAGGGTCTTTCTTGTCTTTTCGACACTAACACCGACAACATATTTTACGGTTGCATAAATTACGAAGGAGATAAGAACACAAAATTCCTGTTTGACGAGAAGAAAAGATAGACGATACGGATCTTTTGTCCTTTCTTTTCTTTTCGTTTCCTCCCTTCTGTTATCGCATTCTCCCCCTTTTATCATTGATAGTGTCCAGCCGATCTCATCACGAATCTCTTATATCTTAGGTAGGTAGTGAGCGCTGATCCCGGAGTCCCAGTATTAATACGTATTAAGCTAAGAGGTAGCCATTGGTTGCCTTCCAGCTCTCGAAGGATTCCGAAGGAGAATACCCACACGAAAGAAGTTACGGTCCTCATTTTGTGCAAATTATCTGCCCCTAAACCTACCTACCTAGCAACCAACTTGTTTCGGGCGTAATTCTACACCGGGGGTTGTTCTCGAGCTCGACTCGCCGTTCTAGGAGGGGTATGACGAGCTGTTCTACAACCGAAGCCTGAGACAACCATCTACATACCGCGAACCAGCTATAGCCTTCATCGACATCTCTCCCCTACCGCCGACCGTACTCTATGACGACGCCACAATGTTGAGAAGACCCTTAATCGCCTCCCGACGGTATACGAGCACAAGATGAATGGTGATGCGGGCCTTGTTGGATGCTTGGTCGAAAGGCTCACCACTCGGGTAATTAGGTTCCTCATTTTCTTCTGTGTGGCACTGACCGGCCGTTGTGTACTATTGTTGCTAACGGGAATCTCTGCGCGCAGCTTCCGCACCGTACCGGCACTCCAGGCCAAGACCTCCAACGCGACGACGTCGCCGTCATCACACGCGCCACGCTTGTAAAGATTAGCGCTACCGCCATAGCGGCCGTTCTCGAATCACTAATCTCACTTCTGGAAGAGCTCGGGCGCCCATATAAGATCTTCGCAAGCCACCCGCCCCATATTCTTCTGTCTGAAATCTACGTCTTATCGCTTGCTGCCGATTGCTGTTCTGCTCATTGGGAAACCCTGCGTAAAGCTAGCTCCAATGGCGCAGCCGCTGTGCCCGTCTCTGGGCCTACGGACCCCGAGCCGCTAGACGACGCACTCGTGGCCAGGATTTTCGAACTCTTTAAGCACCTACTCAAACCATTGCCAGAGGGCTATTATTTGCCTGCTAAAACGATATTGGACGAGAGATATCCCCGGGGAATCTCGGTCGCTCGACTTGGGGAACCAACTCCTAGAGCTGTCTCCTCTAGCAGTTCGGATGACTCTCGGGAGACCAAGGCAACGAAAACTGACGATTTGGAAGACATTGAGCCGTGTATCAAGACTATCGTGGAGTTCGTAACTGCTTCAAGCTGGACAGCATCCTTTGAATACGTGAGAAATGTCATCCACGGTATTCGGACTACAGCTGCGGCACAGGTGGTCCCAACGCTGGCCATGGCGGAGGAAGAGAAAACCTCATTAGTGATACTACGCTTTGTCTCATATATGTGGGTAGACGGCCAGAAGCTCGGTCTACTGATCCAAGAGCTATGTTCCAGCTTCCTTCACTTTCGACGGGCCTACCAGAACACGGTTGCCGTAATCACGCCGCTTTTGATCGCTAGATGGATCGAACGCCATCCCGAGGAGTTCGTCATGTTGCACCATCAGCATAAGAAGCTAGACGGTGGGCCTGATACCCTCTTCGACATGACGCAGACGGTATCTGACAGCGGGAAACGGCGTTCGATATTGTACCCGTTCCAAGCCTCTTTGCTTATGCTCATTCCCGATGTGTTTGAAGTGGCGAGCAATTTACGCGAAGCTAAAACCGGCGGCATGGCTAAGAAGGTTGCGTTCCTAGAAAATCTAAGAAAGGCACTGAGGAACAAGAATGACGCCGCCGGGTACTGCCTGATTAGTCTTCTTCGGGCCGTCCGTCACTTTGATGACGATGCGGATGCCGCCATTGTAAGCTACGCTATGGATGTTCAAGATGAAGTCCGAGACGCCGTCTTCCGTCGGTACCATCCTAACGGGGACGGGGCTCTATTCGATCAAGACTTGACTACCGCCGCCTTTATTAGTCTTACGCACCTCAATTTCGAAGGTTCCGTAGAGTCACTGACGCAGTCGTGTCTTCATTCCTCTGCGCCCACTACCTTCAAGATTGCCATCATCCAGGCGTGCTCATATTTTGCGAGACAGCCTAACCCCGAAGATTTTCGCCGCCTATTTACAGAGACCGCTGGATACATACAAGGCCGACTCAAGGTTAGAGCCACCTCAATCCATAACACCTCAGCAGGCATACTAACCTCTCCAGGCGACGTCCGCGATTTCAGCGGATCTTTATATAGGAGACCGTCACTCCCAACGCAAACCATATGAGACGAATTCGTCAACGACCGTGGTGATATGTAACGTATTGGACTTCTTGGACGCCTCCCCCGCCACCCTATTCGAAGGTCCCCCGCAAGACAGCATAGAAGCAGAGCAATTTTACGAAGAGATCTTTGAGGCGTTTGTCTCCTGCCTTGTAACAGCCAACGACTCTGTTAGAGCTCTTGCCAGTGGCTTGGCTAAGAAGCTCCTCGCCCCGAACGGCATTCTTTCTTCGTTGCGTAAATCAAAACGGATCGATTCTCATAGCTTTGGAACTAAGTTTTGGAAACTCACGTGGGTGCAAGTTTGAGCTCTAACAAATGTACCCTGTAATTAACAATTAGCCACAGATCACTTGTCTTGATGGAAATGTGTGAGAGGCATGAACAACAGGGGGATGACGCATTACTCAGGTCTATCCATGGGTATCTCGAATCGCGCCTGTTACTTTTAAGTTCAATCAAGGTAAGATCGAGGATCTAGGGAAGAAACTAGTTTTCTGATCCCCGTACTAATAGAGGTATTCGTAGGAGCTTTCCGCAGTATCCGAAGACATTCCGGAGCGTATAGCAACCTCTACGAAACTCGAGACACTCTTCCTCACGTCTCTCTGCTCCGCGGACATAGAGACATGTCAGTTAGTGACGTCTTGCATTGGACTCTTTAACGAAGAGTGCCGCATCCTAGACTCTACCGTAGATGTGAGCAAGACGGCAAATTTGTTGCTCCGAAACGGCGAAGTATTCAGCGAGATCGCATCCCCCGACTTCCGATTCACGGGTATGATGGCGTTTCAAAAACGGATCCGCGCTCTCCTGAGACGTATGCGGTATCCGAGTGTCGGTATTCTAGAGGCATGGGAGAAGGCTTTCGATAAGTGGCTCCACCTCTCCAAGGACGTGTCCACTACGCCAACAGAGAGTATCGATGAGAAAAGTTTCTCGGAGTGGAGGAACCTATCCGGCTTCCTCGCGTCACTTGGCGGTATTTGCACGGCAGAGCAAGCTTATATTCTTGAAGAGCCTGCGGCCAGCGGTCTTAAATGGATTGATAGGTTATCTTCGGAAAACCATGAGGAGCCCCTCCTTAACAGGTATCTTCAACTCAGCACTCAGCTCCTAGCATGCACCAACGTGCGAGTGAGAGAAACCACACGGGAAGTGCTATCAACCGATATCTCACCGACCCTATACCAGCCGTTGTTCAAGGCACTCGAAGCGGAACTCGAAGTGCTCTTTACAGGCGCCCTCGAAACTTCTGGTAAAGGGCAGGACGTCGAGATCATATTTGCCGAGCAGGCGGCGTCATTGCTGAAATCCTTGATAGAGCGTCTACAAACACCCTCTGAATTGGGGGCCGCATCGTCGATCAATTTTGGCTCTCTTGGTTTGAGCTTCGCGAAGTTCCTAGACGGCGTAGCTGATAACATAGCTAGCTTGCGAGTAAAAATCAAGATTTGCCAACTGTGCGAATCCGTCAACAGGAAAAAGGAGCATTTGAACCTCCGCGACGATGTTCGGAAACGAAACCAGCTCCTAGAATATATCTTCAGCTGGATTGCCAGGCCCCGATCACCACCTACGGACGGTAGCTACACACAACTTCACCAAGATAACGCGATGCGAATCCAGAGAGATCTTGACAAAGCTTGCCTTCGGTCTCTGGCTGAGCTCACATACAGATTGCCACTCCAGCCGGGAGACGGGCAGAATGATGCCGGCATCAGTGAGCTTAAGTCACACATGTTCCGTACATACTTTAACCGGTTCCTTTCCTTGCTCAATTATGAACCGTCAGACAGTATCAGGGATGTTACGACACCTCCGCCCCATCGCGATGAGGCCGGATCGACTAGCGAGCTCGCCATCACCATTTTGTCAAACCTCTTAAGCGCGAATATTGATGTAGGATTGAAGTACTCCCTTGGGATCGGTTATAATGAGAATATAGAGATCCGCACCGCCTTTATAAAGGTCCTCTACAATATCCTAGTTCAAGGTACAGAATTCAGCAACCTATCCGACAAGGCGGTAAATGAAAAGTACGATGAACTATTAGAGGTAAGCGGTTGTCTCCAGGTATGTGTTCGGCCGCAGAAGCTAATTAAGTCACCCAGCTTCTTACGCACGACATGAACTTGGCCGTTGCCATCAGCACGGTCTGCCCAAGCGGTGAGGTTGAGGAGCTTACGATTTCGATGCTCAACATTTTCGAGTCTCGAGGACTTACTTTCGAGCTTATGGAAGCGTTGATTAAACAGGAGATTGAAGACACCGGTTAGTAAAATCTTCGGAATCCGAAGTATAGTCATCCAAACTAATTGGCTTTCTTTATAGAGAACGAATCAGAAATACTCCGCCGCAACTGCGTTGCAACTAAGATGCTCTCCATCTATGCGAAGTGGAAAGGGGCAAACTACCTCAAAGCTACTCTCCAGAAAGTTGTTGAGAGATTGATGTTGACATCGAAGGACCTAGATCTCGAGCTTGATCCGACCAGAATTTCATCTCAGGAAGAGCTCCAGAAGAATGCGCTACAGCTACGGATTGTTGCGAAAGTTTTCATTGATGATATATGCGCATCTTCCGCGAATATCCCCGCATCGTTTAGGAAGATTTGCAGCATAGTGAGTTATCTCTCATGGACGCGTATAAGGCGTTATTATTGATACTTTAACAGATCTCCGCAGCAGTAATGCCCAGATTCCAGGACGCCAAATACACGGCTGTCGGGGCCTTCATATTTCTAAGGTTTTTCTGCCCTGCCATCGTTGCCCCGGAAGCAGAGAACCTCGTAGACGCGCCTCCATCCAAAGAGATGCGGCGCGGCCTACTCTTGATTGCCAAAGTTATACAGAATCTAGCGAATAATGTTTTGTTTGGAGCAAAGGAGCCGTATATGTACCCCCTAAATGACTTCTTAACACAGAATATCTACCGTGTCACCACCTTCCTCAGGGAGATCTCGGTAAGGGTTATGCGGTCAATTCGTTCTTGTTCTTTCTAACGATCTCTCTCCAAGGTCCCCCCGTCTGTTCTCGATAAGCCTGCAACAGACGGCGAAACTTTCGAGTTTGGCTCCTGCATCGCTCTACATAGGTTCTTATATGATCATTGGGACCACGTCCGGCAGCGACTCATGTCTCAAGAAAGACGGGATCACGTTCGATCTCCTAATGAGCTTGTTCGTAGCCGTTCGCCTGTACTCGAACCGTTGCGAGCTCTCATAACGAATCTTGGCCCACCTCCCTTGGCGGTCACTTGGAACCGCCCTCAGATCTCTTCAAATAGTCCTCTGTCCTACTCTAGATTCCAGCATTTCATGCTTCGCAACGCTTTCCGAAGCACAGACTCCTTCGTGACATCTCGCGCGATCTATGACGGTGGCGAAAGTAGGGTAAGGATACCGCGATTAACGGACCTCATCTGGCATCGGTCGATGCTAATGGTCAGCAGGATGGACTCTCCGTCATCTGTGTGATTCTTCGCCATATCGATCAAGACTCTATAGATTATGATACCCTTTTATATTCGTTCTTGAAAGTAAGTTCTACTTAAATAGAAGCATTTGGCTGGAGTCGAAGATTTTACGCCTATACCTGTTAGCTTCCCACTTCCCCTAGGCTGACCATATATAGATCGCAAGTCGGTTGTGGCATAAACCCTTTGGAATATTGATCGATGCCACGTGTTACGATGGTCAAAACGACCCTCCCGACGAGCTGTTCAAGAATTTAGAACTTCTTAGTCCGAACGAGTTATCCCAACAACTATCCAGGATTTATGTCTACAATATGAATAGCACTTTCCGGTATGAATATCCTAAACAGCGTTATGTAGACCCTCTATGGCTAATTACCTAAAAAGGAAATGCTTTCGGCGTGTACTTCGCGTAGCTACAAAGAGCGACACGAGCGTCCTAAATCCAAGCAACGTAGAATATCTACTACTTAGCAGCCGTCAAGATCTTCAAGCACATTTCCATCTGAGCCAAGTCCACCTTCCGAAGGAAACAATTAGCATAGCTACCGATTCACGATATACTTACCAGCCGGTCACTCGACTTTCAAAGACGAAGGGAAAGATCGAGGTCACAGTCGGGGTCGGCGGCTCCTTTGTCCAGGTGACCACCGTAAAGAAGCAAGAGGTTCATCCAACTTTCCGTCTGAACGGTATCGTAAACGATATTTTCCATCTTAAGGATCTAGACGAGGCACCAACATCCATCCCGACAGAGGACGATTCCGCTTTCGGCTTACGTGCCGACAATGGCAAGATTGTAATGTACTTCCAGAGTGCCAGAAAGGCCGACCTATTGAAGGAGATCCGCAGAGCCAAGGCAATGTTAGGTAAGGATACCAGGATGATGAAGCCTTTTGAGCGCCTCATTCGGCCTCAGGATGTTCCTGGAACGTTGCTGAATCTCGCGTTGACAAACCTCGCCTCTCCCGATACAATGCTTCGGATTGCATCATATAATCTCCTAGGTGCTCTTTGCCGGGCTTTCAAGTTCAAGGCAGCGTCCAAGTTCATGTGCATCAAAGGTCTGGGACCCTCTCCAAAGGTCCTTTCCATCAGTGCCGCTAACCTAATACGTAGACGTCACCGTTCCGTTGGATCCGACTCAATTCATTATTAACATCAGTAAAGTTCTTGCCCAAGAGGAGCCTCAGCTAACTTGCGACTTCTTAAATGAATTCTTCGTCGGGTGGGAAAGCTTCTCCGACGAGCAGAAACCTCTAAGCCTAGCTTATATGGCGCCCTGGATACCGGGTCTACGGACTTCACTCCTGCCAGATGAGTCCGACAGCGAGAAGGCTAGAGAAAAGATTGCCTCGATCTTCCGGAAGTTAATAGATGTTGCAGTCACGGAACCTTCGCTAGCTTTGATCCTGGAATACACAGTCTGGCCATCGATCTATAAGGATGAGGTCCTATTAGATATTTTCCTAGACGAAATTATCAAGGCAGCGCTAGCCGTGGGATTATACGATGAGCATACGCAGGCATTGACATCGATAGTGACGGCTATTGGGACAATAACACTCCGAGGTAAGGTCATATCTAGGCTCAGGAAGGCATTGAACAGATCCTCGCTTCGGCCAACAAAATACCTCCCGGAGAACGCTGTGTGGAACGAGATTTGCATTCTGCTTCAATTCTGCCTCTCCCTTTCGTTCGACTGTGGTGTCCAGTCGCAGCTATATCTGCCTGAGATATTCCATCTAGTCACAATGCTGTCTAATACGGGCACACCTGATATCCGGACGATGGTTCATCGGCTACTAATCAATTCAATCCACGCGGCCTGTACTTCGTTCAAACTAGAGGATACGAGGTTATCGAAACTTCGGAGCACCGTTGAGATCCTGTCTGAACCCAGAGCCGATAATCTTTCCGTCCCCTTGGTCCTCGCTCGGGACGGAGCCTCGATTTCAACATCACACGAAGCCGGGCCGGCCCTCTCAGTTATAGAGAATCTAGCCACCCTGCTATTTGAGACGTGCTCCGTCGCAGCACCGTCAGTTGACATGGCCAACGCTTGGCGGTCGAGATGGATGAGCCTGGTAGCCAGCACCGCCTTTCAGAACAATCCAGCAATTCAACCCCGAGCCTTCACCGTGATGGGGTGTCTGGCTCGCGAAGAGGTCGACGATGACCTTCTTTACCAAGTGCTTGTAGCACTCCGCAATAGCGTTGGCCGCTTCGGCGAGGATAGCGGCAGCGACATGCTTGTCGCCATAGTTACATCTCTTTCAAAAATGATTGCTAAGCTCACTTCAGCTTCCCGATATGGACCACAACTATTCTGGTTAGCGATATCTCTTGTTCGCCTTGTACCTGCCAGCCTGTTCAACTGCACTGCGCTGTTCCTAGAGGCTGTCCTAGCGAACATCGGGACGACGAGTGAACTGAGAGGCAACAAGATGGCACAATATTTCCTGCAGGGCCGAGTACAGCTGGAAGAAGCAGCCATACCGCTAGACGAGGCGTACGGCATCCATTTTACGGCCGACAGTTTCCATTTCGCGGTCTGTGCGTCTCTTGCACGAGGACTTACAGACCCCGTAACCAGAACCTCGGCTCTCCGAGTGCTGTCGACGTTCCTCGAGATGACAACGGGTAGTTTTGAGGAGTCTTCGAAAAGCTTCTCAAGCGAATTCTATGCATCGCCGTACCTAGCTCTTATCCACGCTCGGGCGATTACGCCTGAAGATCTGAAGGAATGTCTGTGGTCAGTGGGTATAAACCCCCTTAGTGTTGCTAACTTAAGGCCGAATCGCAGTTTGCGTGATCTGGACAGTGTAAAGGATAAGGACCTTCTACTAAGTACGGCTATTGAGTTGGTCGACTTCCAAATCTTGGATGAGGCAATACAGACGCATACTCTAGTGTGGCTGAACGATCTGGCATCGGGAAGACCTACCGTGATCCTGCACTTGTAAGCACGCCCGATCACCTGCAAGGGTATAGATTACTGATATACTATAGATGTCCCACCATCGCGTCTTTCCTGGACGAAGTGTTACTCCACGGTCAGAGCTCGACAGTGCTCGGCTCAGCGCACGCCCTGCTCCAAACATTATCCTCCAACCCCAAGTTCGCGAGCGCCCTGGAAAGCACCGGTGTGTTAAGTGATATCCTAGAGGACATGGGGTTTGAAGGGTTGTGGCGTTCAAGCTCTTTCACCCATGCGCAGGATCCGGATAAGCAGTGCTCTATATTAACAGAGAAGCTCATTGAGGTTAGTAATGCCCTAGTTTACCACGCGAAGAACGCAAACAAGATACTAACGTCGGAGGCAGCTTATCATTATCTAAAGCGACTGAGTCTTTGCGTTGTCCCATTTCTTAGCATGGCAGGAGACGAGCATAAACGTGATTAAGAAAAAAAAAATTGACGTGGGAGCGCGTGCGCCCGGGTGTGCACGCCCATATCGGGACAACAGTTGCGTCTACGGTGGGAAAATGACGATTTATGTAGCGGAATATAGCGAGCGAAATGTAACGAAATGAGCATAAAACAAGAAGGAGTATCTTACATTATATGGAGAGCTGTTTGGATGATTTCGTAGATATGGTGCACACAACGTCTTAGGGAGTTGAGCCTATTATTAAGTATTGGCCCCTAAGGGGGAAAAGGAGAAAGGAGAAAGAAAGGGGGAAGGGAGGAATGGGGCTAGGTAGGCTGGCGGGCGGGGACGGGACGGAGTATGCGTAAAATATCACGTGATAGCGCGATCAAACCTCGAATGCGTCGCCACGTGCCGCCACTTGCCGCCACGCGCCATCTCTCACTCATTCACACGAACAGGAAATATTCGGTCAGTAGATAATATGCGACGCTCATTGCGAAACACACAGAAGTTGGCTTTGAGTAGGGCGAATGAGACGGTTAAAACGGAGTCACCATTCGGTCCGGATAATGAGGAGATCCAGCATACCAGCGATGCGCATGCATCGCGGAGAACTAGAGCTAAGAGGGCGGCCCAGCAGGATATTTCAGAAGCAAAACCCCGTCCCAAGAGACTAAGAGTAGAAGCACAGCCCGGAAGGGAAAAATTAGATGCTGCCGCCCAACTGTACACGCAACTGTTCGGGAAACCAGACACCGTCCCAGAGGACCCCACGACATATAGTATCAGTATTGGCTTCCCAGGCCGCGCCCACGAGCTGCGCTACCACCGCCCGCTTCTACTAGACAGCCCGCAGGACCGCACAGCTCTGCTAACCTGGTTCGGTAGCGTAAGCTCCGTTCGTAACATGCCCTGGCGCAAGCCCTGGGCGGACACAGCCGCCACGACCGAAGGGGTAGGGCTCCGCCGACAACAGCTTGAGCGCCGCGCATACGAGGTCTGGATCAGCGAGATCATGCTGCAGCAGACCCGCGTCTCCGTCGTTATCGATTATTGGAACCGCTGGATGGCCCGGTGGCCCACGATCCAAGATCTAGCCGCCGCCGAGCCCGACGACGTTCTCGCCGCCTGGCGCGGTCTCGGGTACTACAGCCGTGCTACACGGATCCACGACGCCGCAAAGCTCGTGTGCGCGGACCCCGAACGGCGCGGTCTCCTGCCATCGAATGTGGATGAACTCGTCGCAAAGATCCCTGGTGTCGGTAGGTACACCGCCGGCGCTATCTCGGCGATCGTTTTCGGGAAAGCGGTGCCCATGGTCGACGGGAACGTCCTGCGCGTGCTCAGCCGTCAGCTGGGGTTATTCGGGGACGTGAAGGCAGATAAGGCGATTATTGACGTGCTATGGGCCGCAGCCGATAGCCTGGTCAAGGCAGTCGCACGAGATGGTTCCAGTCCCGATAGGGATGCAATAACTGATGGTATATCCGAGGTGGAAGAAACTCCTAGTGATAGGCCCGGCCAGTGGGGACAGGCGCTGATGGAACTAGGCAGCACAGTGTGCACGCCAAAACCCAACTGCATGCTCTGTCCCATCACCTCGAGCTGCCGCGCGTACGCCGAGGGCCTCCAACTAGCTAGCAAAAAGGGGCTGGCACCTAAGTCTATGGTAACTAATAAGGTTGCCCCCGATATTGAAGATGCTTGCGCTCTTTGTAAACCGTTCGAGGAATATGCAGAGGGAGACGGCAACGAACGAGACACCCGGGACCTAAATAGAGATATGCCTAAGCAAACGAAATCTAGATCACGAGTACAGACAACTCTTCAATCATTTGCATCTACGCAGCAAGCCCCCAAAACAGAAAACACCCCTACGCCTAAAAATTCCTCACCTTCGGCTCTAAGCACCGCCGCGGTAGAGATGATCTCGAATCACGCGAGGAAATTCCCGTTTAGGACAGCCAAGAAGGTTGTGCGGGAAGAGGAAACCTTGGTCTGCGCAATCAGGCGCCGCGGCGACGCCCGATACCTCATTCACCGCCGGCCCGCAAAGGGGCTCCTGGCTAGCCTGTGGGAGCTTCCGAGCCATGTCTTAGCGAACCCGCAAGGTAGCACGCCGAAGACGAGGAAAGAGGACGCGGAGAGGTATGTCTCAAACCTGATCGGCAAAGGTACTCGGTTGAAGAGAGCGAAGCATATGGGCGAGCTAGGTTCCGTACCGTGGCTCTTCTCGCACCTCAAGTTGACCATGCACGTCCATTTATTCGAGTTGGAAGAAGACATGTATGGTGGCGAGGGAGGGCGGGGAGCTGGCGGTGGCGATGGTGAAATGGCGCAGAGCCGGTGGAGCGATGTCGCGGCTCTTGACGCCGAGTCCATGGGCACGGGAATGCGGAAGTGTTGGGCGCTTGTGAAGGAGGTCTCATAGAAGTATAGGGGCTGTTGTCTAGCCCCTTAGGCCAAGGTGATGCAGGGCGGTAAACTTGAATAGAAGACTTGCAGCTTGGAGTGATTCCACAATTGGTGTTGAATCGTTCACAAAGTGCTTTGGCGAACTACGGAACCTCCTTTTGCCCATGTCTTTCTACAATACTAATAGCGGGTAGGAGCAACATACACGGTCCAACAGATGTCAGAGGAGAAACAGCAACCAAACAAGACGATATATTATACGAAATCCAAACAACCTACAATCCCACAAAAGTAAATAGGATCCCCGAATGATTTTCTTTCTTTCTTTCTTTCTTTCTTTCTTTCTTTCTTTCTTTCTTTCTTTCTTTCTTTCTTTCTTTCTTTCTTTCTTTCTTTCTTTCTTTCTTTCTTTCTTTCTTTCTTTCTTTCTTTCTTTCTTTCTTTCTTTCTTTTCGTCTAATATTTGCTGACTAGAGGTCCACGATGTGTCCATCTTCCCGACGTCTATATAGTAGGTCCTTCACACGACAGTCCCCCCGAACGGCCCCTTCTAGGAACTTTCCGAAATTCGAGCAGTTCACCAAATTAGATATACTCACGGGCTATCTATGATGAGAATAAGCTGGCGGGATTATATACCCGATGGACATAGAAGGCGTTAGCCTGGCAACGATACGAGATTCGTAATTGGTGCTAGGGGCATAATATCATGTAGTCATGGTGATCGATTCAATTCATAAGTTTCCTGTCTCTCATCTAGACGAACTACTTTGTGGAGAGCGTGACTCGAGCTCCTTGGGATTAGACCGCCTGGTTGGTCATGTCATGATTGGTGACCTCATCACGTCGTCAATCGCCCGCCGACAGAGCAAGGCATTTTACCGTCAAAACATCATCATTGACACAATACCTAGGTATAGGTAGCCAATAGTATTAAACGCTCACTGAGTCAAGGTATACGCTGTTGAGATATTGTGTTTGTTTCTTCCCCTAGGATTCTATATAATCCCCCCTGCCTCTCTCTAAGCTTCATTTCAGACTTCCCCAGTCCTTTAGAGAACTCCATATTACCACTCCGCCTACCAGGATATTGTTAAACATGAGCAATTGGGGCAACGCAAGATCTGAGGGTGGGAAGGCCGGCCATCAGGGCGGTGGTAATTCGAGTACCGGCGCCGTAAGATTGCCCTCCCGAACAAATCGCCATTTTACATACGCATGAGTATTTGAACCTTCCCAACTGACAATCTTTTTCCGCCAAAGTTTTCCGGCCCTGATTTCAACAACCTCTACCTTCAGAAGAGATCGACAGACCAAGAGTCGCTTAACAGGCGAAAGAGCATATCGGAGCAGTATAGCAGCGGGTACTTCAGTAGACTGTGGAGGCGGTGAGTACTCCCGATTTGGGTCATCGATCGCCTGAACTAATTCTAGAAATTATCCGATATAGCTGGATGTCTGGCCCTGGTGGTGACAATATGACAGTTTCCCGGGGCTGAAATGCCTATTATGGACCAGGGTATGGACGCACAAATCAGACATATGGGCATAGGATGTTCAAGCAGATAATGTAACACAATGTGTTATTACTAGACGGCCCGGGTGTTGGAGTTGACTTTCTTAGTATACAATATTAGGGTTATCGGCGGCGGCTGCTTAATGACTTCATATAGCTCGTCTATTACAGGCATGCGTATCGTACACTTTTTCGTCACGTAATGATAATACACAATAACTACAGGGTTTCTTGTGGATCAGGCCGCCTGATACAGAACGAAGGACACGGGAAGATCTCGCACGACTAATTCGTCCAGGAAGAACCCCGAACATACAGATCGGAAGACTGGCGGCTATTACAGGGGGGAAGGGCCACGCCCACCGGGCTCAGTTTCAGACAAACAGGTCTAAATAAGTGCAAGTAAATACATCTATAGCCGTCCAATATCAAGAATGGTGAATCCGCAACCTTGCATTTCTTTGGTAGCGAATTGCCTCCTTTTTACGTAACCGGCTACTCACATGACGCAGCAGCAATCTATCTCCAGCAGCAGTCTCCGCCAATACTACCTAAATAAGCTCTCTCCGGTAGGGGAACTACGTCCCCCTGAATATCAACAACTTTCCTGATGAGCTGCCGGCCCGAGCCCACGCGCGGCGGTAACCGCGTCCACAGTGACGGTTTACATGGCGACGGTCTCAATATAATATACATTTTACCGCGTTCTACGGGATATTTACGGGGAAATATAATCCTCGTATACTCACTATGACATCAGCCGTAGGCGCCCTTCCTCGTTAAATAAGAAATGAACAGGGTGCTGGACAACGGGCATGGTCGTCCTACCTGGTTCCCTTATTCCTCCTTCACACAAAACTCTCTGCCATTCACCTTATTCGACCTATCCCGACCATACAGAACGCGCTGCGAAGGAGTTGAAAGGAGTTGTTGACTAGACAATGAAGCTTCTTGCGATCATATGGTTGGCTACCTTTGCAATATCCTCTTCGGCCGGGAATCAGGATACCCGCAGCAAGATTGCTCGGCGGGCGGCCAGTGAGGCATGTTCCATAGGCTACTGCACCCAGAATGGCGGGACAACGGGGGGTGCGGCAGGCGATACCGTCATCGTCACTAACGTCGACAGTCTGGTCGAGGCAGCCGGTCAAGACGGGCCCCTCACTATCATCGTTTCCGGCGCGATTTCCGGCTCTGCTAAGGTTCGTGTTGCCGCGAATAAGACCATCTACGGGGAGGTCGGCAGCTCTCTCCACGGCGTCGGTTTCTATATTCGTAGGGTTAGCAATGTCGAACACGTACTTCCATGACCACTGGAAGGCTTCGCTAATCGGGCATTCCGACAGCAACGCCCAAGAGGATCGGGGCGCCCTCCACGTCACATACGCTGGTAATCACTTCTTCAACACGTATAGCCGCGCACCTCTCGTCCGGTTCGGAACCGTACACATTGTCAATACATTCTGGGACTCGTTGATCTCGAGCGGTGTCAATTGTCGGATGGGCGCGCAAGTCCTCATCCAAAGCTCGGTTTTCAGGAACAGTTCCAATAGGGCAGTCTTCTTCGCCGACTCCAAAGAGGCCGGGTTTGCTGTCCTCGACGATGTAGATCTTGGTGGTTCCGAGAACTCGGCTCCGGTTGGGACATTCACGGCCGACGCGCTGCCGTATCCTCCCATCGAAGCGCTCGGCTCATCCATCGTCACGAGCGTCGTCCCCGGCGCAGCCGGTCAGACGCTGTAACGGGTTTATAATATAAAAATATACCTACATAGACGCCTCCTTTTCTCGTGATCCTCTTTCGATTATTAAGTCGCACACCGACCTGGGTACGTAGCCTAGTCTTTACCGCCGTGCACCCAAATATGCTCTAGCTTCAAGGCAGCGTTCTATACTACCCGTACTGGCGTGGATGCTAGTGGCCAAAGCACGCAAAAGAGGTTTAACGCAGTCCAACGGCAATGACCTTGTTTGGCCTGGTCTTACAGTAGCTATACTTTTTATTGGTGCGAATCGGGGCCCAGCACGGCCTCCCCCTATACACAAGATCTTAGTTCTGAGTAAGTGAATGCTTGGGTCTATGTACGTAGGATGTCCTGGGCTGGACGTACACAAATGCCGAAAGCCACCACGCGGAAACCCCGGCCAGCCATCTCGCTAGGGTTAATTACGGGACTGACATTCGGTGCCCGGGTAGATGGATAGGATGGACCGTACCTATGCGCGTTCCCCGCATTGTAATATAGGGAAACGAGTCACCTGGGCTGTAATGGGAGAAACGATCATCGTCCGTGGGATCCTAACGGAGTCTCGTCTTACGCCCTCTACTGACGGTCAAATAAAAGGAATCTTTTGGGATTTCGAGGGTCTACTCTAAGGATATCGCGACCTGATATATATAAGATGGATAAGCTACGGCCGCTCGGGCGTGGCATCGAGGATTTGCTGGCACCCACATTCGCCGCCTATGCGCAGCTCCTAATCGCGAAGGAGAGCGAGATCAAGTCGACGCGGCGTGAGACATACAAATACGGAAGCACTCCGCGGCAGCAGCTAGACGTATACTACCCTGACAAGGGTGGGAAAGCCCCGTCATTTCGTGCCAAACCCGTGTTCGTCTTCCTATACGGTGGCGGCTTTGTGAGCGGCGACAGGGTCAACCAGGAGTATGCACACGGTTTGGTATTCGGGAACGTCGGCCACTTCTTTGCCTCCCGTTACGGCTTCACCGTCATCGTGCCAGACTATCGGCTCGTCTCGCACGGCGCCAAGTTTCCATCCGGCGGCGAGGACGTCAAGCTTGTGGTCGACTGGATCAAGAACGAGCTGACGAAGCAGGAAGGGTATGGATCTATCGACCTGTTCCTGCTGGGGAACTCGGCCGGCGGCATTCATGTATCCACGTACCTCTTAGCAGCCGACTTCAAGGAAGCCAGAGAGGCGGTCGTAGCCCAGGAGCGGAAGGGTACCGGAGTGCTGCTCAGAGGCGTGCTGCTGCTGGGCGTACCGTTTCACTGGGGCCCGGAAGACAACGCGGTCCTGAGAAGCTACCTTGGGGAAGGGAAGATCTTCGAAAACTCGTCTCTGGGCATACTGGAAAAGGAGAAGAAGAAAGGTGCCGAGCCGGTTCTTCCCGGCGTCAAGATAAGCGTTCTCGTTAGCGAGTTGGACCCAGAGCTCATGTTCGAGTCGGCACAGCAGTTCAAGAAGGAGTGGACGAGTGCGGATATCACTTTTGGCGTGCTACATGGCCATAACCATATCAGCCCGCAGCTGGGTTTAGGCACGGGTATCGAGAGAGAGGAGGCCTGGGGAGTGCAAGTCGCTGAGTTCTGCCAGTCACAGGCCACGGCATAAGATGTGGGCTAGCGTAGTATTGAGGGAGCAAGGAATCTAATGGTAGAGAATAGCGTTGGCTCAGTGTTATACAGCTCCCGATGGCAATGACTTCTTTAACCAGGCGAAGCTCTCGCCACCGTCATAATGGCGAGATAAGCCTATAACTAAACCAATTGGCTAGACTCCCAACAACAATCCGTGTAACCCTTTCCGGCGTGTAATTCCTCGAGTGGAAACTTAGGTATCTATCCTCTTTTCATCTGCACCTCTCAGCCCTAGTTGCTCCTCCCTTCGGTTCAAGATCCGTTCACTTTGTTTTCCATAAACCATATCACTGGGTCTTCATCAGTGAAATTCTTCATGTCATCCCTCAACTTCTGGCTCATCTCGGCCGGTGTCTCGGCCTGAGCCCTTTGGAACGCCTCCATATTGGGCCATTCAATCTCGATCAGCATGGCGTAAGGGCTCCTTGGGTCCAACGGGACCATGACGCGGCTGACTTCTGCGCCGAATGGCTTCCAAAGAGGATTTGCCATTGGAAAATGGTGCTGGGGATAGTACTCGGTGTTAAAATTGGCATCCCTGGGATAACCGATCATCATCGTTACGGGCATTTTAATCGCGTCTGCACTGTTTCGTCTTGACTTGCGTGCGGCTATGGGGCAATATAAGTTGAACGCGACGTAGCTCCTAATGGCCATTCAAGAAGAGTGAAATCGGATTAGTGTACCGATGGCTTAGGTAGTTCGCGGCTATTATATAAATATTAGTGTACGTACTATGGCAGGACTTTACCTTATAAACAAACATACGCTTTCCTGCTATGGCGTACATATATGCCTCCTAAGTTAAATCTTAGCCTATGGAAGTAAGCAGCATACCTACCTACCTACCTACCTAGGTACCTACCTAGGTATGTACCTGAGTTCTATACTATTGGCAAGGGAAATCTCAAATAGATTGGGGTTGCGGAGCGACACTACCCAACTCGACTTGTTGGTTTTACACCGGATAATGTCAGAACTTGATCTCTACCAGGTTATGTTAGCAAGAGTAGGCTGTCGTGCCAGGCCGAGCCGGGCTAAGAGCCGAGGTGTCATGTATGACCTATTAACATGCGGACTCAATACGCCTTGGTTCGATTACTCAACCCTGAGCTAAATACTTAGTCTATGTCCGATCTGAAGGCGTATTCAAGATGGCCTTTAAGCTTTGTGGCGTAGCCTGTTCCTGTGTCCGAGGCGCTTGCTTCTGACTGGAGGCAATTATCGAGAGTCCGGCGGATACGTGATTAATATGTCGGAAGGTTAGTCACTTGTTGAATGGCTCCATGAAAGTTCTGTAGGTACGTAGCATCTATTTCCGCGAGAATAGTCTAGGCAACACAGAAGCTGGTATATTATGAAAGGCAACACCGAAACTCCGCAGCCGATGATTTATTATCCGGACCTATCGCCTCTTAAACTTCTACGCTTGTCTGGGCTGGCTTCCATAGGCTCTTCTTCCTTGCGTCTTCTTGTCCCTGCTCATGCTTGCGCCCAACGTGAGGTCAATTCGGGGAGGCGTAGTGAAGCCGAAACTCTTGGCAACCTTCGCTAGATCCAACTTATGAATATCGAATACGGAACGTAAGCTGTGGCTCGCGTAAGCGTGTAGATATGACCGGTAACCTTCCTTAGCGCTTTGATTGAGATAATAGTTCTGTGAGATAAGTTTTTCGAGCTGCGAGGAGACGTTCAAGATCTTCTTCGCCGGAAATTCGTATTCGAGAACGGGCACGCGAGCCTCCTTCAGGTGCGACAAGAAACCGAGCTCGTGGGGTTGTAGGAAGAGGAGGCTACGGCCCTTAGAATTCGCGCCGCGTGCTGTTCGGCCGACCCGGTGAATGTAATCGCGGGGGTCGTCGGGGGGGTCGAACTGCACTATGTAGTCGACGGCCGGGATCTGTCGTACGTTCAGCGACATATCGACTCGGGATTTAATCGCGATCACTTACATCTAAACCACGAGCAGCAACGTCCGTGCATAGAAGAATACCGGTTTTGGCGTTGCAGAACTCGAAGAACGTATTTGTCCGTTTCTGTTGCTTCTGCTTACCGTGGAGAGATAGACAAGGCCTGCGATATTGCAATTAGCCTATGACCGATTAGAGAAAAAGGGGAGGGATTGCGATGTTCTATTTCCACCATAAACTATGCGGGGAGGTAGCGGTCGGGGGCGAAGGCGGGAGACGATAACTTACAGGTCGATGTAATTCAAGAGCTCGGCGTAGTAGTTGACACTTGCGCAGCTAGAGAAGAATACGATGACCTTCTTCTTCAGATTCCGCTTTAAAAACGAAAAAAGAAGCAAAAATCGCTTGTCAGCGTCGCAGGTAACGTATCCTTGTTCGAGCCCTGCGACGGTAGAGCTAGTACTCTCTTCATCGACGTTGATGTAGAGGGGCCCTGGTCGAAGGGAAATCCTCGCGAGGTCTTCAACCTTGGTCGTTTGTGTCGCGGAGAAGAGCATAGTTTGCCTGCCCTCGTTTGGGAGAATCTTGATGATCTGCCGCATCTCATCTTCGAAACCTATCTCTAATATCCGGTCGGCTTCGTCGATCACAAGAGACTTGAGGTTCTTAAAGACAAAGGGGGTATTCTGTAGGTGATCCAAGAGCCTTCCCGGTGTCGCGATAAGAAGGTTTACTCCCTTTGATAACTTGTCCGCTTCTGCTCTGCGGTTTGCTCCCCCGATGACTATTCCGTAGGTCTGGGAGTGATGCGCCATCAGCTCGCGGGCGACGCCGAAGATCTGCAACGCCAATTCCCTGGTGGGAGAGACGACGATAACGCCGGTTCCGTTTCGGGGCTTGAACCGAAGCGCGCTTAACATTTCGACGGCGGGGATCAAGAAGGCCAGCGTCTTTCCACTCCCCGTCTTCGCCGCGCCAAGCACGTCGCGGCCGGCCAGCAGAGGTGGGATTGCTCTCCGTTGTATCGTTGTCATCTTTTCGAAGCCCATATCTTCTTTGATGGCCTTGGTCGTCTTTTCGGACAGGTTCAGGTCGGCGAAGTTTTGCGCGTCGGAACCAATTGCGGTTTGAAGGGAGGAGATAGCGCTGTTGGTGGCGCTATCGGTAGGCAGGTCTGTGTTCTGGGGATTCTGACCGGTGTCTTCATCCTCGGCGTTCGCTGCTTCGACTCTCTTATTTAATTCGGAATTTTCCCTCGCATCTTCTTCCATATCGTCCCCATCAGAGCTATCCCCATCCTCCCCGATGGCTAATTCCCCATCTTGGATGTCGTCCTCCGCCTCAGAGTCGTCGCTCGAGGATTCGGCGGCAATCTCGGGCGTGGCTCGCTTCAATTTTTTCGGCTTGGGCGCCCTGGCGGGAAGCGCCTTGGACTTTTTCTCGACTCCCTTGACGCTATTTGCGTCCTTGAACTTTCTCTTTTTGCTCTGCTTAACTGAATCCATGTTTGCAGATAAACAATCGCGGGGGAGCTACTAGGTTGTATAGGGAGGAATCGATGTGTCGAGTCGGGGAAGTGGGATGTCAACCTTTGCTGGTCTTCAAGTCTTTGCGGATTTTTTTTTCCTTTCTTTTTTTTTTTTTTTTTTTTGGCTCTTCACACGCCGGACCATAAGCAATTTTTCCGCCAAACCGCCAATTCAAAGAATTTCTAGAAATTCAAGTTGAAGATCCACTTTAATTACAGGGGTGCGCTAAAGCTATAGGGCTTACAGCGCATACAACCACTAAATCTCCCTGTAAATATAGGGCTTATAGCGCTTGATACCACTATGAAGCCTGCCACATACAAATCTTTCAACCATACGCGCTTTACACACTTATTATACTTATGCAACACCACTGAGCCATTTAAAACCTACCTCTTTCTAAATAGGATTAATCATTAATTGAAGCGATTACTATATTTAATCGCATAGGATTGTCGCTATTCGACAGGTTGTAATTGAATAATGCGTACGTGGGTAGGTAATTGAGTAATGCTTCGATACGTACTTTTTGAAGACTGGATTACATAATCGCGAGGTACCTAGGTACAATGAGATGCCCTGAAGGTAAGGGGAGAATAGCGCTGTAAGCCCTATAACTTTAGCGTACCCCTGTAATTAAAGTGGGTCTGACATCTAGAAATTCTTTGAATTGGCGGTTTGGCGGAAAAATTGCTTATGGTCCGGCGTGCATTCATCTCGTTATCGATAGGATAAGAAAAAAGAGAGCTTGATAAGAAAGTTATTTGGCATTGGATTTTACCCCCGGTTGTGGCTAATGTAAAAATGGGTCCCAAACGGCTGCGTGGCTGCACGGATTACAAAATACATGAACCACATATATACCTCTCCCATACATGTAAAGGTAAAGGTATACATAGGTACATGGTCAACCTCCCGATATTTGCTCCACTTGCATTTCATTTCACTTCACTTCTTCACTTCACTTCACTTCATTCCATTTTATCACCCACGCCCTGTCGGAATACCATAATACCTTAGTTACGCACGCATATCTATATCCACAGCAAGAGAACTATTAAATACAAAATGGTTCAAATTTTGGTATATACCTAGGTAGGTATCTATTATTTTACGATCGTTAGAATCCCGTCCAGTGCTGAGAATAACTTGCTATTGAAGACTTCAATTAGCCCTCCATACTCCTCTACCCCCCCTTTTCCCCTCTCCCCTTTTCTTTTTTTTTATCTCTCTTTCCCTTCTGTCATTTCTGTTGAGTAAGAATACAAGCTCATACTTACCTTCATTATACCTTAGGCTACCCTCTCCCGTCCTTGGCACCGGGTATCCCTCGGTCTATGCTGATGCTGCAGCTGATATTACGAGCATATTCTAAATGAAAGCACTACCGGACCCTGCTCTTGGTTCTTATTACCTACTAAATCCTTCCAGGCTGCTGGGTGCTTGTCTCACCTATTATTTATTGCCTCAACGTTCTCGAATGCGAGGTCGCAGGTTGGGGTGCATTGCAGCTGAGTACCGTTGCACTGGATAAATTCACGGATAAAGTTGACGTCCTTCTTCCTTGTTCTGGCTCGCGTCCGAACCCCCATATCAAATGCTCACGCGCCTTTCTCATCGAAGCTTCAAGATGCATCCACCCAGGTGCTCTGGCCGCGGCACTGCTGGTGCTTTCAAAATTAGATCCTCGGTACCGAGTATATCTCATGACCAGCGTGGGATAGATTGATGTTAAGGACTCCATATGCGGGGCGGGGGGCAGCCGTCCCCGTCCGATAGATTGTTGGATAGGTTGTTTGATATCTAGGTTGCCAGAGACTCTGCCGTGGGGAATCATACCCGCTATCTGGGTTACCTCAGGGTAAATCCAGTAACAGCTCCTTACAGCTATTTGATGTGTTCACGTCGCCGAGTGTGTTCATAAGGGTCCTCCCCTTAAAGAAGCCCTCCTCTCGCTCCTGTTCACACTATCCTCATCAGAGTCAGCCTATCCCCCTAGCTGTAGTGGGTTTGGCTTACGATTATCGGCCGAAAATACGCCCCCTTTTCCCCGTATCCGTTTCCCGTGTCCCAGTCCTATTGGACTTGGACGCCAGTACCACGTTGCAATGTGATGTGACACTGTTGCAAAGAAACATCTCAATATGGTAGCTGTGAGGCGATGGTAAGCCCAAGCTATCACTTGGATCATGTCGCATCACACGGCCGACACTCGGACGTGCCCGGCTCTCTGGAGCATCCTTTGGTAGAGCTCCGCAAGGATGTGCCATGGGGACACGATAGCGACGGCTGAGGTGGAGCTCGGCGCCTTACAAGCTGCTGAGCAAGCCTGAAATCATTGGCCCATGCTAGGGGTTGCGAGGCTTAGGTCATAACAGGATTTCGACTGGTAGGGCCGGCACATCCATCGCCCGGAGAGAGCATGGGTGTAAACATCATAACCAGTCTCCAGATCGACCACGAGCTGAGATATGATGAGGTCTCGACCGCGAGCTATCATCTGCCCACCAGGGCGAGAACGTCCAATGCCTCATCCGGCAGGTCCTAGGGCTCGAGGGTTACCGTACGTCGGGCTATATTCCCATCCGTTCGTCGTCCGTCTGCAAGCCAAGCGTATGGAATATCCGAGGGGAAGCAGTATAAAAAGTATGCACATTTTCCCCCAGTCGGGATAGATATCGTCCCAGTTCCCGGGAAATATCAGCCTCTGTCGATCACTCCTAATCACGCAATTGAAACTTCCACCACTATGAAGCCATCCTTCTTCCTGACTTTGATTGCCAGCTTTGCCGCTTCCGCGGTGGAGGGGTTTGACCATGCTCAAAAGCAAGCCCGACGCCCGCAGCCGTCGTATAATCCTGACATCGTTACTCCCTCGCTAAAACTCGATACGGTCAACTTGAAGCAGCTCCCTGAGCACCTCGTCAACTTGGACTCGAGGCCGGCTCTGGCATCGCGTCAATCCTCTCCTGGTGACTTTTATGAGTGCAGGAACTCGGTTTGTCTCCTCTTTTCTCTCACTACCTCCCTGCCCCCTAGTTACTGCCCGCTAGGTTCAAGTCACAACTCGGCGGAGTCATGGCTCGAAGCTCAAATTGAACACGCACCGGGATTGTTTCGTCCTCCGTACTCCGTTCACTGACATTCTCCTTTCTCATCTCTAGAACCCTTTCCCAAGCGACAGCGACTGCAATAATATAATCGATGAAGTGTTTGCTCTAGACCAGCCACTCATCATAGCTCCAAACGCCTGCCTGCTATTCCAGTACGGGACATGTTGGGGCTTCTTCTGTGCCCTATGCCAGCAACTAAGTACCGACACGACCTTTGTCGCCAACCAACTCGTCTCAACTGAAGGCCTATGCGTCGCCAACGGCCAGGTCGGCACTATTGTTAGCCGGGACACCCCGCAATGGCAGGCCGGCTTCATCTACCAGGGCCGTAGTCTGCCTACCTATGACGTCTGCTAGGTCGCCATGGGAGCAAGTAACCATACGCGGTATCCTCAATCCGTAACTGGGTGGTTCGAGCGGTGTTGAATAAGGTGCCTCTCGCGTAGTGGATGTTGTATAGTTCCTGTATCTTTCACATCTCGAGGCGTTGGCGGTATGGCGTGCATAAAGAAGAGTATCGAAGTAGCCTAGAAGAAAACGGGGACCTGACGTGGTATTCAACATACTCACGTCCGATCCTGAGGGTAATCGCAGCTCGCTTCAACTCAAAACATTCCCGCGCCTATCAGGTGATATAGACATTGCTATACTAACTCCGCCTCCTACCTGAAGGGGCCTGCATGTAATTCTACCGTGAACGTCAGCTTCCCACGTCATGCAGACTGGATGAGTGTGCTGGGGAAGAGGAATGAGTGACATTATCGAGGTTGGTAACTTGTTTTGTTTCTCTCGTCCGCCACCATCGAGCCGATGCCCACGGGATATATAGGTAAATATATTTACAACATTCGGCACGTAATCCATGCAAGCAAGCCCCCTCCCCACTCTATATTAATATGCAGCAACCTCTTTTTATCCACAAAGCCGGCTGCAAAAATAGCCGGTACATGTATAGTTTCTCCATTAGTGCGCCTTTATAACCAGCCCGCCGGATCGTCTAGCTGATGGTGATTGCCCTTCCCCATCCTTTATTTCATCATCATGGTCATGATACCGAAGGCCGCCGAGATAGACACTTAGTGGGTAGATGCTGCCGGAGCGCACCCCATATTAGCCTCCGGGATGGGATCTTCGTGCTTGGCGGTGCTGCCCTTGCCGCGCCACGTGCTTACGGCGGGAATATCAGCCTGATACCTCTCCTCGTCAGTGCCGTAGGCGCGTGGTGTTAGCTTGATGAGGCAATGAAGCGGGACGTTCATCCAGGGGCTACGGGATTGGTCTTTCTTCATGAAGTATGCATAGATGCAGCGGAGGATAGCCTGGTGGGTAATGATGAGGATGTCCTCGGATCGCTCAAGTTCCATAATGATGGGCTCGAGACGAATGACGACATCGCGGTACGACTCGCCACCGCGGTACCGGTAGTTATACTTGTCCTCGTCGCGCGCTACGAAGTCCTCCGGGTAGACGTCCTTGATCTCCTGGTACGTCATGCCGTCGCAGACGCCCGCGTCGAGCTCGTCCAACGCTTTCCACTGCAGCTGGTTGTAGTTCTCGGGTAGGTAGCGAGCTGTCTGTATCGTGCGCTTCAGGGTCGAGGTCCATACTGTGAGGGGGCGATCATCCTAGAGAGCATATGTTAGATCTTACTTCGAGTGAAGCTATTGAAATTTACTCGGGGTGTAATAGCACGAAATATCAACTCCAGCTCAACTTACACCGACAGACTGGCGGACTAGTTCAGGTAGCTTCTTGGCATATAGATGCCCTCGTGGAGATAGGTCCGCATCTCCTCCGATTCGTCCATAAAGATTGTACAACGATTCGCCGTGCCTCGAGAGCCATACGGATCGGGGACGAATATGAAGGTTCATGAGATAGTAGACAACCCGACTCTGCAGATAGTCCTGTATGCGGTTGATAATGACCTGGGCTCCGACGTCCATAATCTTGAGGTAGGTGTATTGACTCTCATCACCGTCAGCATCGATGGTTTTGTACACCTTCTCGTAGTTCTTGATGCGATTGCGGAAATCGAGGGCAGCTTTTTCCGGGTCCTGGCCCTTGTAGTCCGGGCTGGTGGTCTTGACATCCCGGATGTTGGCCATTATGAGGTTCTCGTCGTCGCACTTGGACTCAACGAACAGGACTTCGATGCCCTCGCGGGTACACAGATCATAGACCCATTTCCTGCGTTCCTTGGTGGAATTGGTAGCATCGAGGATACCAATCACGCCGCCCTGACGGAACCAGCCCAGCATGTCAGCAATAGCAGCCTCTGCGGCAGCACGACGTCTCCGCTCTCCTTCGGCGTTGCTTATATCGAAGAAATCAGCCGACGGTTGGGGGGCATCATGACGGCGGTAATTGCCGACGTTGAAGGTCTTGGCATCAATCGAGAGCCATTGGAGATAACGCTGGGCTTTGGGTGGGGAGCAAGACGAGTCAGCTTGCTCAGGTTTTACGATCATTGCTAAACGAGAAAGGGGGAGGGTTACCCTTCTGTGCTATGTAGCTCTTCCCCCGTGCAGGTAAGCCGACCATGACGACGCAGATCTTGGTGTCCTCGGCCTGGACGGCGCGGCCGTTAGTGCTTGGTGCCATGGCTTCAGACTTTCCAATACGGCAAATATGTGAGTATAGGCGTAGCCTTGAGCAGCGAACGCATGTGAGGCAGGGAGCATAGGATGGGAGAGCGAGCACGAAAGACGCAGGCCGAGGACGAGTGACAGGTCCGGGGGAAAAGGGGATCGGATCAGATACGGCGTTGGTATGGTACGCTGCGGTATGGTATTGTAGTCTCAATGGTCAGGTGTTAAAAACAGCCGACGATATAGATTTCGTCCTTTGCTTTCGACGGGGTAATGAGAAAAGGGCTGGACGGATGAGGCAGCGTTGCATGCAGAAGGGGGAGAAGAGACGATGAGTGGGAAAGTTGCGGTGATGCACAAGATTCCGTCACCGTCAAAACGCGATTGGATACACCACCGGGATTCTCAGGAACCAGCAACAAGGGTCTAGGCACGAGGTAGGTACCCAAGTACTCGGTCAAGTAGGTACGTGTACCACATATAGTATATGTACCTAGTATCCGCACGAGGCAGGCAAGCCCAAGGAGGATAGCCGGGTAGAGCTGCCGGGGGTTAGTTAGGTAGGTACATACACCCGACATACATAGGTAACCCGGAAGCACCAAAGAAGAAAAAAAAAAAAAAAAAAAAAAAAAAAAAAACCTAGGCAATAACGTGCAGGCAAGCAACAGGCCCCGCATTGACAAGGAGAACCCGCTTTATCGGGGTAGCGGGGCACAGGGACCAATGAGGGGAAGCCGAATGAGCCAATGGAATGTCCTTTCCCGAGTCTTTTAAGTTCCAGATAGAACTTTCGTACCTAGGTAGATATGTAGGTACCCCAAGCCGGGCGACATACCTACGTGAATGTATACCTACCACCTACCTACCTAAGGTAGGTACCTAGGTATATAGGTATATGCAGAGACACTCACAAGCTAGACCCAACTAGCGTCTTCGGCCCTAGCCACCTTTAGTTATGCAACCTTGATCCGGCTGAGTTGCCAAAGACAACGACGGGCACGAGATCTGAGAATTTTCCATGCTTCCTTGCATCGGTAGGTAGGTACCTAGGTATGTACCTAGTGCAACTGCTGCGGTTTGCAGAAACATATACTAACCCCGTCAATATTTGGCGTCTTCTCTTTTCCTCACCCTTTCCTCACCATTTCTCCGGGACATAAGAGAGAAGTGAAGAATGAATACCTACTTACCTACCTACCTAGGTTGGTACCAGATTGACGGTGATACACCACTTGAGCGTCGAAATCAAATACATGAAATATTCGGCAACTCACCGGGATCTCCAATTAGGGACCTCTTCTCTCTCCAAGCCGATATATGAACCCGTCTATCCGCAACCGAATCCTCCCGAATATCCCTCTTTCTTTTATCTTCTCCTCTCTCATCATATCCCACCTGGGAGCACTGCCGACATCTCCGGCGCCTCTAGCAGACACGATTACTGCCGACGCGGGCCAGCCCTGATACGTTTGGTGCCATGACGCGGCAACGGCCTTAATGGCCTTTCTAATTCTAGCGCATCAAGACCAATCCGGACCAGGAGGGGATGGCTGAATATGGGATAAAATGCGTCCCAGCGTTGCGCCTTCGTGTCTCCGTCGGTTGGCGATCCTTAGGCTTCGTAGTTCCTATCGCACCAAGCCGTGATTGGCCCATAATTGAAAGAAGCCCCGGGTCATCTGCGACGAGAACAAAAGTAATCCATCCTACCTTTAAAAAGCACCATGCATGACCTCAGCAGCCGCTTGCTGTAGCAGTTCTCATAGTAACGGCCCCAGGGACCGAGCTACGCGCCGTTGGATTTAATTCACGGCAGCGAAGGCGCTCCCGCCCTAGTTTTACGAATTCCACTACCAAACCCTCCTCGTCGAGCCGTATCAGTTAGGAACGTTAGCTACGATTCGGGTCGTCACGATGTCTACTCACTAGGGCTGTACGGGAATAATTATGGCGGATATAGTCGTCTCGTCATTTGTTAAGCATGAGGAATAAAGTGTCATCGTCCGGAGCGATAGGAAGTCTGATTGTGGAAAAGTACGATTTGGGTGTATTGTTATCACCGTAAGAAATTGATCGGAGAGGATGAACGCCATAGGTGCATGTGTCTAGTAGATACCTAGGTACCTAGGTACCAGGTAGGCACGAATCTCAGGTAGGTAGGGTCCCTGTCTTAGGTATCTTTAAATGTAAACTCATAGCAAATCCCATGAATTCCACTACATACAGATTTCCAAACCAGGTATTTAGATGGCGGGGTACCTACCTAGGCAAACACTTGAGGCTCAATATGCCGCTAGTCTTGTCTTGCAGATCGATTTATACATACATAAGAGGTAGGTAGGTAGGTAGTTGGGTGGGTAGGCAGGTAAGGTAGGTACCTACCTAGGTAGGTATGGTGATGAAAGGGATTTTACTTTCCTACCTCGTCCCTTCTTTCACGAACGAACTTGCAAGACAAATAGGAGTCTACATTTGTGTATGTACCTGGACATGAATCACACATGGATCCTTCCATTGATGACATGGAATTTGGGGGTCGGGGTACATTTACTTCAACTACCAGGTAATGTTAGAACCGTGGAGTAAGAATGCCAAGTGCTTATACTACCTAGGTAGGTAAGGTGGCCTCCTTCCAATCACACCGGAATTGAATATATAGGTAGGTCCAAGTATCTACCTACCTAGGTACATGTAGGTATAGGCTAGTAGGCTAGACGCGCCTGCCTAGGTACCTAGGTACCTAGGTACATATGAGTAGTATTCGATGTTAGGGGCCTACGTATCACATATGCCCCCATAGCTGTTAACCCAGAGCGCCATATGTACATAGGCTACAATACCTTTTCTTTTTTTGTAAAAAAATAAAATAAAATAAAATAAAATAAAACAAAAATATCGGCATCTCCCCCGAAGCATAAACTCCCGAGAGAATGGCGTCAAACCAACGTGTCACTCCTGTGGCTCGACCTCTATCAATGATGAAGAAGTTATCGCCCTTCGTATATTCATACGAACCTGAGCCTGCCGTGGCACAGCAATCCGCCGGCTCAAGGGCCCCGAGGCTTATTCTCGTAGCCTCCTGGATGGACGCCCGGGACTTGCACATTGCTAAATACATCACATACTATCAGGCCTTATATCCTACGTCTAGAATTCTACTCGTCAAGTTTGTCTTCAAAGAATCCGTCTTTCCATCTCTTACACGGGAAGCTATCGAGCCTGCTTACGTATACCTCCGTTCCCTGCTTGAGTCCGGGGTTCTGTCGGCATCGCCTTCCAAGCCGGAAATCTTAGCGGTATGTATAGAGACATGGTGCAGCCAACCCTCACGACCCTCACGATTTGACCATCTTGAGGGAACTTATGTCTGGAGAAAGTGAAATGCTAGAACTGGGCTACTCCATGAATCCTAACATATGCGTAGCACGTATTCTCGAATGGCGGGTCGACCAGCATCCAGGCGCTATACCAACTATTCCCTTCTCGAACCGGCCGCGCCTTTCCGCTCCATGCGGCAGTGTACGATTCCTGTCCAGGGCTGTTTTCGGCTCCTTCAACTTACAGGGTCTTCATGATAAACCTCCCTGGGGGCTTCTTTCGGCTGATCGCGGCTCCCTTTGTCATTGCACTCACCATCTCCCTCTGGATTTGGCGTAACCCCTTGAGAGTGATATCCGGCGAGGATCTCTTTTCGAAAAACTGGAGAGTTCTGAACGACGTGGATTTAGTCAAGCAAACAAACCGCTCGTATATATACGGCACGGCCGATAGCATGGTCGATCATAAGCACATCGAGATGCACGCCGAGCAGGCTTCATCAAAGGGATTCATAGTACGGACAGAGCTGTTCGAACGTAGTCCACATGTGTCACATATGAGGACCGATGGCCAACGCTATTGGAAGATTGTCGCGGAGACGTGGGAAAAGGCTACTGCGGGGCAATAGCTGATGAGGCGACCAGGAGACCTCTAGTCTTATAGGCATCTAGCGCTACATACCTGGATACACACCTACCATCAAACCTACCTACCTAGGTGCCCGCCGAGATAGGCAGCTGTGGAAGGATGGAAACATTTAACTCCAAGGAGCGACGACGAGTCGGTGTGTAATCCACAGATCAAAATCTCATCCGCGGGCCTCCTTACTCCCTCTTTCAGTATCTCATGTTATCCTATCCACAAATAACATGAAGTATGGCTCGATCGACCTCTCCGTTGTTGGGTAGTAGGTTTCGGGGTACTTCGACAATTACTACTTATCTCAAGCGCCCCCAGGCCCTGGGCCGTCAAGCCCTTCTTTATTTCCTCTTCGGTCCTGACATTTGTGTCCGCCACTTTTATGGCACGTAGTCCTACTCGAAACACACGCAACCACCACGGCCATCAAATCTCTTCGATGATTATTTCCTAACCACCATCCCTCTAGATATTGCGCATATGACACTCGCAAGACCTCCGGCCTTGTCGCTCCAGTAGAGGGATTAATACAAACCCTACGAATAGAGGAGCGTACAAAATCAGCCTTGAGGTGCACACCAGTGAGTTCAGTTCCAGAGTTCAGGTAGAGGCTATATTGAATAGACTATTATATGATGAAATCTAAATCTAATCTAGGTCCTGCTGGCGAAATTGGGTATCTATAAACTCCCTCTAAGCTGTAATAATTGGACAGCCAGGACTGTATCTTCTCGTAACCCTTTCTATCCGTAGGTATATATAAGGATATTAACCCACGAAGCATAACCAACAGGTTTCGCCGGATCTTTCCTCCAACGATGACACGGACCACGAGCTTAAGATGACCGCCAGGTGTGTTTTGTGTCAACCCCTGCACGAATCACCTAGCCTCTCCCTCCTCGACCTTGACATGAATAAGCAATAAGCATAATGCATTTCTATGGCTTCCAATCTCGCTGGTGAGTTCGTCGCACCCTCTGGGCGGACGCATTATTAGACTGCCGGGCGGTGTTTTCGTTTGTGGCGGGAGAGGACTTCAGGTCGCTGGAGATGGCGTCTAGGAAGCCGGGATTGGCCCAGACCTGGGACATGTCCCAAACCATGACGCCGCCGAAGCTGGAGTACTTCTTGCTATAAGCAATGACAGGGCCTAGGTCGTTCGGCGCCTTGTAGGATGCTTTCTGGGACGAACTGACGGCTGTCGGGCCTCCGGGGATACCAAGGAAGATCTTCGCGTTGGGATTCTTGCTCGAGCGTGCCCATCGATCCCACTCGTCCATATTGAAATGTGTCGTCGACTGATTCCCTTCGCCCGCTGCGGATCCGAAGACACGGATATCGCACTTGGCGTTGTTGTAGAACTGGACCATGACGAAGTCGAAAGCTACGGCGCTGTCGCCTTGCAACATGTCCTGGTTGTTCAGGTCCGGGTACGGGCACTGGGGCGCTGCGGAGAGGTAGAATTTCTTATCACCATTGCCGTTGGCCTTGTCCATGTTCTCGCGCAGGCGGGCGGCGAAGGGCGCCAGGTTCTGCAGCGGAGCTTCAATATCGAGGTCGAACCCGTCGATGACAGCATCGCCAAACGGGCGGTTGCCGCCGTCGCCGCCGGGAGGGCCGAACATGCTCCAGAGTTGGTCTGCTAGGGACTGGGCCTGCTGTGGACTCGACGGCCCCGTGGTGAACGTGGCTCCCCCGACCGACAACAGGATAGTCTTGCCCGCCTTCTGGCACGAAGCGATTTCCTTGCCGATGTTCTCCCCACTACCCATATTGGTCAAGTCCACCTGTATCGGGTTCAAGTTGGCGACGAACGCGATAGGGATGATATCGACGTCAGTGTTAGAGCAATAATCAGCGAGTGATTTCTGGGACTTGTCAGAGTTCGTAACACCGGCTGAGTTCTGTCCCCAGTAAATGGCAATGTTGTCAGAAGCACCGGGATTGTAGCCGGCTAGGGCCTCGAAAGCCCATAGGAGACAAGCCGCGAGAGCAGAGCGTCGAATCATTTTTGGGAATACAGGATAAAGTCAATATATATTAGAAAGAGAGATCGGAAGTGGTGCGGATCTTTAAGGAAAGTCAGCAGAGAAAAATAGAGATTGTTCTTCAGCTAGGTTATAGCTATGAAAAAGAAAGGAAGGACGACTGTAGACACCGACGTGAAGAAGAGAAGGGCCAGTTCCAACCACCGGAAGAGCACCATTTATATACATGATTTGGAGAGGCGTCGAAGTAGGATGAGAGCAAGACTTTGAACCACCGCGGACCCGTGCTTTCTCGGCGGCAGCACCCAACGTCGAATTTTCATTAGGGGCATGGGAAGCATTCCAGAGAGCGGCTACCTGGTTCCCGCTGGGCAAGTTGGCGTTCCCGCCTCTTCTCGGGATGCCCGAATCCCACTTCCATAGGCTGAATAAGAACTCATCTTGCCTAGACTTCGAGTTCCGCATCAAAATCTGTTCCTCTAGACATCACAGGACAGACATTAGTCATAGACGAGACGTCTACTGGGGAAGTTGTCCCGGTGTTTAGCACAATCTAGTTTTGTCTTAGCGTGGCGTAGCGTCAGGAACAAGAATGCCGCCCCTAACTATATGGATGGCTAAAACAAGGAGATGGCTCGCCTTATCATACGTAAGAGGGTGCAAGTAAGCCCACCTCCCCCCCTTTTTCCCCTTGTACTAGCTGGACTAGGTTCCACTTCCCGACTACGGCGTAGGCCAACCTCAGACATGGCTAAAGCACGTGGGATGAAGGGGATGGTCTTCTAAAAATTTATACGGGGTAAGACTCTAAGAATGCTGAGGTTTTGGGGGGGAGGGTTCATGTGGCTGGAGATATGTAAAGACCTAACGAACGTGCGCAGTTACGATTCAGCCGCGCGTGGCAACCTACCTAAGGTTGACGATCAACATGCTCTTCAGGGATTTATGTAATAACGAGGCAAGACGTACGTCGCCGTACACGGGCCCGGCTTGGTAATATTTCACCCAGCACAAGCATCTCATCCCAAGCAGTTGATTCTGTCTGAATGTTCTCGAGACAAGCTCATAAGGCTAATGGGTCCCGTCAACTGACTCAAACCTTGAAGCCCCGTACGCAGCGGGGAGGATATGGAACATGCTAACCCCCAGCACCCCACGTGAATGACAAGAGATGGTCGCTCGTGCTAGCCCGGACCTTTTTTTACACGTAATTAGTTTTTCATCCTCTAAGCTGCTCTAAGGCCCTAGTGTCCGCGCTCCTCCAGGCCACGGACAAACTCAAAAATAATGTCATATTATGTGCCGGTTGTATATTTGGTGAACCGCTCTTACCTGTGGGACGCTACTATCCCGTGAACACGTTATAAATGGTCCGCTGGGCTTGCTCGTTAAGACTTCAAGTCGGTCAACGTGTAGCATGCTTGGACGCGAGAATCGGGGATGTCGAACGATCTCAGATAGCAAAGGAGAGAGATACATGACTAAGTACGTACTTGACGGGTGGGCATGACTCGCTTTCCGGAGGAAATTCGCCGTCGGAGTTTTTGTAGGACACTAGCACCTCCGTTCCGGCTTAGTTGGCGGATCGGATAAAGGTCCCAACGCCTTAGGACGTTTCGGCCGCTTCGTGGTTTCAAGCTCTATAAGTCATGCTTTCAAAGCTGACTCGCCTCAGCCGGACAGGAGGCTGTCCGGACACCCGGAATAACCCGGAAACTACCTACCTACCTAGGTAGGTAGGTAGGTATTTATCTGGTCGCAGTAACACTGTGCCCGGATGAACATATTCTGCAACTCCTAGATTTAATTACCAAGTCACCGGTCTAGGCAATAATAAATGGAGTCAATATCAAACTAACATGTTGGTTTTTTTTAATGGGCTTTTCAGCACAGAGGGTTAGAGGGAACTGCTTCCCAGGTTACGCCTTTCCCACAACCCCCCCTTCCCAACGGAAAGAGAATATCTACCTACCTAGGTTGGTAGGTAGGTAGGTTATGCTGGGTGATTATGGTGTATCTAGTTTCCTCATCTTGAGGCACTGCCCTTGAGTGTTATTTCATACGCGCTGTTTTCGCCCCTTAGATTAGGTACCGTATGATACTGATACTGTACATTGCTTAGGATTGATATAGAGGAGAAATAGCAACGCGGGTGCTGGGTTCAACGTCACTTCAGACCATTTCTACCTGCACACATCATTTTCAATGGGGCTCTGTCCCTTTGCGTCTGGGAATAGGTAGGCGTACAACACTTGTATATATCATAGATGAATGCGCCGCTGTGATAGCCCCATAGCCAAGCCCTTCTATACCGCGGTCTACTGATTACATGTTTACATGATACTATATATATACGAATACAATCCTTGTACCATCTTCGAACTCCAAAACTGCACTACATGCAAAATCCTCAAAGATTCTTTTTATAACCCACGGTGAAACGCCAACGCGATGCTGGGACATAAAGCAGGTGTTGTTCGGTTCCGCTCCCTTTTCCTGTCCTTAAGAACTTCGTAGCGTGGATGAGTGGACGGCGGACGCCTTGACGATCGGGGGGTGGGGGTGTGCTTAAGGCAAAATGCTCTGCCTCCATCGCTCTACTCTGTCCATTTGACCGGGTGGCTGTATTTGCATGCCATAAGCGTTCATTTGCGTGCCAAGTCCGCCGGGGCCGCCCATAGTTCCTCCCATAAGATAGGGATTTCCCGCCAGTCCGCTATTTGCATGATTCGCCATACCACCGCTCGCCCCAAAGCCCTGACTAGGATATCCATCCAAGGCCGCACTAGTCCGTGGGCGACCGGTCCCACCGCCGGTGCCGTCATTGAATCGACCGGCCATGTAACCCCCCGGACGATTCAGATTTGGCGTACTGAGATTAGAGGGCATCTGACTGCGAAGTGCCGCCATCTTCTGCTCCTGATCCTGCCTATACCGTGCTGCTTCCGCTTGCCTTGCTTTCTCTGCCTGAACCCTAGGGTCACCCAAAAGATTCTTTGACTTGTGCGTGCCAAGCACATCAGCAAGCGAATGTCTCTTCATAACTTGTGTTGTATCGCTATTAACACCGCCATTGGGAGCTATATTCATCATACCACGCTCGCGAGCCTCGCGTTCCGCTTGTAGGCGTCGTCGTCGTTGTCCTAACGTCTCTTCTTCCTCCTTTGGTAGGGATTTATGTTTATCTTGGCTCTTCCCGTCGCTTTCATCCTCTTTAAACTTTTCGCCTATCTGGCTGAGTAGTTCTGCCGAGAACGAGGCGCTGATAGGTCTAGCTTGCGGAAGAGGGTTGTCATCTTGTTCACGATTCTTCAGGCGCCGCATCCGCTCCCCAAGCGTTTCGCCCTCGATCTCTTCTTCCTCGGGGGCATGTGCACGGAGCTGCGGACTTGGGGCCCTTAAGCTACCACTCGCATTATGGAAGCCTTGGCCAAGCGTCATCACGCTCTGTCGTTTCATCAGACCGACCTCCCTTCCTTGAAGTCGATCGCGCCGTCGACTCAGGGGTTCGTTGTCTTCCATTTCGCGCCGTTCCATAAGACCAAGAGGCCTATTTACCTCAGCGACAGCGGTTGCCATATTACCGCCCTGTCCCTTAGTAGCCATAAGTAGCCCTAACGGCGTGTCTTCGTCATCTGAATCTTCGGCAGGATCCATGCTTGGCTCTTCCCAAGCAAGATTAACTTTCTTGCCCTTACGGGCGTTATGCTCGATTTGAGCAACCGTGTCCATCTCGAGGAGCGTAGAATGTAAGCCATTAGGAAAAGCTGCGGTGACTGGTCGAGTGCGTAGCTTTTGTTGCTGTTTCCGAATTTGGAGTTCGGCTAATAGAGTAGTTGGTGGTCCATTATATACTAGCTCTCCTCCGCTTTCTTCGTCTTCATCATTGTGTTCTGGCACCGCTTGGCCATCGATGGAGCTAGATAACCGTTGCTTCTCCGCGTCTTGCTCGTCCGTGGTATTCGGAGCCTCGCCCATACCCGAACCTCCGGCAATAGTATTCCCCCGTTCCTCTTGAGAGTCCGAATGTCGACTGAGAGCGCTTGGTTTTCGGAGGTGCAGAAAAGAACCTCGCTTCTTAGGTTCTCCTAAGTCAGCCGCGCTAGCATGCTTAATATGCGATTTACGTTTTTTCTCGATCCCGTAGACTTCTGATCCTAATGAACCCGCGAAAGCGTGGTCTGTAAAAGCTGAGACGGGCGCCTTGGCAGATGCGTCCAGTATACTGTCCAAAGTAGCCATTGGGGAACCATCCTTAAGCTGGATAATAGGCGGCTCGGGAGGCAGCTCGAAGAAGGCACTTGCACGTAACTGCGGTGGCAAACCATCGAGATTGGGCATCTTTGACCTTCGCTTATCCAGATCAAGAACCGACACGCGAGCCTTGTTCGCTTCAGTACCTGCCGGCCCGGGGTCGGGTGTAGGTTGGGATGGAGCGTTGCGTTTGTCTTCCGGGGCACTTGGGATTTGCGACTCTGGGTTGGTATCATTAAGCGGTATATGAGTCAGTGGTTCGGAGTTAGACCCCAGAGGTTCAAACCGAGGCTCGGGTACAAACTCTGGGAGCCAGGCAGAGCTAGATTTACGATCCGGTTCAGGCGCCTTGTTCAAAACCTGCGATTTGCGTGCATTCCGCGCCTCCCCCTTCGGGGTTTTGGAGAGTTTCTGCGGCAAGTTAAGCATCAACGGGACGCGCGCCGGGTAGTATAGCATGGTTTGGCCGGTCGCAGGATCCATATACGACTTAGGCCTCACGGTCGGCGGACCAATGGGTTTAGATATAGGAGGCCTCGAATAATCTGGTTTCTCACCTCTCGAAGGGTCTGGATCAAAAGGTCGCAGGAAGGGGACATTAGTCGATGGCCCGTTCGAGAAGGAAGGCAGGAATAGGGAGTCCTCTGTGTCAACGTCAGGCGGGCAATGAGCTCCGTCAAAATCTGCGAAAGCCCGCTCTGCCTGTTCATAAGTACCGGTGGATCCAGCGGAAGTCGGGGGCCTATCATCATCGTTGTGTTTTCCATAATCAACTCGTGCCTCGGCAACGGCTTGGTCCCAATAGTCGTAGCCGTTCGACGACCTATATTGGTTTGCATTAGGCGTAAGATCGATGTCTTCTATCTGTGGTATCCGTAATATCTCATCTTTTTCTGGTCCTTCGGCCAACCTGTCTGCCTCATCCATAGCCGCCGGCGTAAGCGTAGTAGGTTCCATCTCGGCGATATCCGTCAGAGTCGGCTTGGACGCAGACTTAACACTCCGGACAGAACTCTTTCCGGGGCCATGTCTCGACATAACACCGCCAACCTCAGAATCTGGTCTTGATAGTGGGCCAGAGCCAGATCGTAGTCGCGTAGGATTTGTCAACAGAGAAGAGTCCGTGGACGTGACTAAGCCGGCCGGGGAATAGCCACCGTAGCGCGCAGGACTATTCGCGTCGAGTACGGAGCTGGTGGCCGACAGCGGTTTCGTGCTAGGGAAAGATACCGGTTCGTTATTTTCGGGGATCGAGCCTATGCTCGCGGCTAGGATCGACGATCTTCGACTTTCGTTGCGCTTCTGTTCCTCGTGGAGATCCCGAATAGCGTCTTCGATCGACGAAGTCATCGAAAGTTTCTCGGCTGTGGCCTCCAATTGAGCAATACTAGTTGCGTAGGAAGATGACCGTGTGTTCAGATCAGGGGTTGGGTGACGTAAATAGACACTCTTCGTAGACGCGGTGCGTACAATAGGCTTTGGCTTAATTATGACAGGCTGTTGCGAATCCTGCTGGTGTTGGGACGATATCTCGTTTGCCTGAGGAGCCCTCGCTGGGGAAGCGCTCGATTCCTTTAGACATAAGTGAGTGGTCTCAGTATGCTTCGACGTTAGATCCTTCTCGATAGTGGAGCCAAAATCTGGATTGGATCTGGCGTCATCTGGATGCTGACAAGACGAAGGGGAAGAAGGAGTGGTATCAGGAGACAGGAGACCGTATTCGCTACGATTGGCCTGTGTGGTCCGGGCCGGCGACAGCGATTGGGCCATGCTGCTACTGCTGATGCTGGTCCCGGTCTTGGTTGTGGCCGTGCTACCAAATTTTTTGTGGCCCTCTCCCCCGTGGGAATCGCTGTTGGTTGCATCATGGTATCTATCTCCCCCAACACTTTCCCCTACTCCTACATAGAAGTCGTCATCCATCGAGAGGGGAGTAAATGTCGACTCGACGGCCGGAAGGAAGGGCACGCGCGACGGTGAGGACGCTGGGGAAAGCGACGTCGAATGCGGTGCGCCGTCGTTTCGATCTTCGTCATCGTTGTCATGCTGGGAAACCTCGCCATACTTTACAGCCATACTCTAACGAGTCCCGAAGCCCGTCCTAGGACCACTCTAGCCGAGAAAGGGTATTGCCTAAATACAGTAGCTCCCAGGGAGGCCGAATCATGCGAGGCGATAGCTGGGGCTGTCTATACGTCCGGTTTTCACGCTTGTTCGATATGAGGAAGCCAAGGGAGAGAGGAGATATATACCATCGGCGCGAATTTAGGAGATGGAAACGGAATTGAAGGACCGAGGGGATTAGGGGAGAGCAAAGGGGAAGAGGAAGGGGGACAAGGCAAGGCAAGGCGACTGACGCAAGATCTGACAAAATAAAGTTGCAAGACGAAAAGGAACAAATGGAAGCAGTCCAAGAAAATAAGCAGGTGAACGCGATAAGTCGGCCTCCCCCCCGGGTGTGAACGGTATAGGGGAGAAGAATACCACGTGGGAAACAGATATTAAGAAAATAAACTATAAAAAATAAAATGAAGTAAAATAGAATAACGATAAAGATAGGTAAATAAAGAGAATTACAGAGTAAAGGAAAATCCAATCGAATCGCAAGTTTTGATGATGCTGCAGCCGATAGTCTCTTCGGTCAATCAGCAATCGATTTTCCACGATCGCTGGGATTAGGACCGGGTCATGATCCTTGTCTTGGTTGATGATGTATGTACTCTGTACCGCGAAGCAGAGGGAAAGAGTCCATGCGGAAGAAAACGAGCCTACGAGACGGCAGATGAACAGGATCTACAACGAGTTGATGTATATATGTACCACCTACCGTGCCCCAGGTACCTATCTCCCAGGTACCTACCTACCTAGGTACCTATGTACGTACATGTACGAAGGTACATAAGAAGTATTTGAAGAGTGTTTGTCGGACATACTGCGTAAGAACTGTGATCATTTCCTGAAATAGGTACCTAGGTACTTATAACGTGTATGTACAAACGTCTACATCAATCCAAAGCTATTATGGTACGTAGTAGTAGTGCTGGGAGTATGTGAGAACTATCAACGCCTATGTATATATTAGATCCCCTCGTATCAGCCAAGATTATTTGCAGAATACGAAAGGAAGCGGGGCGATATTTTTATCTTTAAGTCGTTGAGCCATATCTACTATGTACACGCTTGTACAACCCAATTCATGTTTCAATATATGCATAGGTAGGTACGCGTGTTTCTTGTGTAGAATATGAGATCCAATCCTCCTCATCTACTAATGGGTACATGAGTATCTGGGTATCTGGGTAATGGGTCAGTCTATTCTACCTGGTAACATTCAAGCTTCACGATCTTGTTGCAAAACATCGAGGTCTGGCTTGAGTTTGTGATAATCTATTAGCAAGGCACGTCGTTGTCGTCTGTTAGAGTCCGTGCAAAGTGCTTTTAACTACCTACCTAGGTAGGCATCGTCAAACCCATCCCTTTCTGCCAGCAGATGTATGTATTGCGTACGTAATTAGTAGCGCTCTGTTTCCGGCGTCCTCTCCCCCCCACTGTATAATTGGACCGTTAGGTCCCAGCACGAAAATAACTGAGGTGATTATGTACCTAACTCTCTCTACTCGCGCATATTCGCCACGAAATAAAATAAACACCTCTCAACGCAGCAAATAGTGGGCATCGAATCTTGTAACCGTTACATCCCCGGAGCTCCAGGGGCACCCCCATTCCGCGGCCTAAAGCCTAGGTACCTATATACAGAAGGGCTGCTCTAAGTTACTACCTACCTAGGTATCATCACTTCTCAGAAAGCACCCCCTCCCCCTTAGATACATATATGTAAGCCGTCACTTCGGGTCGACATCCAATCGTCAGTCATCTGGCCGAAATATTGACACGGGGAGTCTCACTGCCGGGTGATACAGCCTAATGACAACGGGTTTCTATGACATGTAGCTCTCGTTGAAAGTGCAGCCCAACCCAAAGCCTTGCATACGGCATGTGATAGCGGCGGGATAGCCTATCAGATGCCTTATGACCTACACTTTGGCATCCGTATCGTTAAGTTGTGGTCGCGTGAATAGATAGCTACTAAGCTGCCTCCCCCTAGGTTTTAGTATGTACCATGGTCATTCGCGACAGTTGGGTTAGAATGTAAGGAAATAAACTAAGTGGTAGGCTCTCGGTTAAAAAGCGCCATAGTAGCATCGAGTGTTGTGGGCGAACCATTTCTTTGCCCCCTTTCGAAATGCCTCGCTCTATCGGTGTTCGTATCCTGAAGAAATCCTGACAATTTCTCCTCGCCCGTCTTTATAAGCCAGTACATAATAGCTGACCTGCCTACATGTGGGTACATCTATATATACAACCTACCTAGGTTTTGTACCTAAAATATCATCCGTCTACCTGTGCCTATGTAATATATTAATATTTATTCCGCTAATAAATTGGTTAAGGGATCCAATTATGATGCCAAATGAGACTTTGAGTTAAGCACTATCGAATTCAATATCTCTTACGTAGCATATCTACCTACACGTGGGGAAGTATACATACCGTACCTAATCTCCTCCCTAGTCCCGGCCGTTAGCTTGCCAGTAGCACCTCCATTCCCAAGGGAGTGGTCTCAATTAGCCGACTCCCATACCACACCTAGGAAAAAAAAAAGCGTTACGCTTAGAACGTCAAATTAAATTGGTAGAAGATGCATGGTACCTAGGTCCATGATACAAAGGTAATAAAGGACAGTCTCATTCAACCTGAGACAGCCAGCGCACGTTGAAATAGACCTACAGGCTACATGTATATAGGTATGTAGGTACTGATAACTTGCGGCCAGGACTAAGAGGTACAAATACATATAACTTAGGTACCTAGGTAGGTACCTTAGATTATTTCAGAGGCACTATGTCGCTGAAAGCATTAAGAGTCTGGTTACTTCGCCCACGAAATTAGAGTGTAACACCGGAAATATAGCACTAGAGACTCGATTCGACTCCCGACAGTCAAGGCTTCCCAGGTACCAAGATTCCCCAAGTTGAGAGACCGCAGCAGCCCCCTATCGCGATGCATACCTAATATACTCCTCCACTCATCTCCCCACGCAAGCTCTCATCTCTGACACCGCATCTCGCGTACCTACATCCTGTCAGCGGTAGCCGTCATGCCATGTTTCACGACTGGTGCATTTGACCCTGTAACACCCTTCATGCTATAGGTAGGTAGGTAGGTAGGTAGGTAGGTAGGTAGGTATCTGACAGCTCAGAGTCTAGCTACCTAGCGTGTTCTCCCTCAAGATTATAACGCTGTGCTCTTTTCTGCAAATCAATACAGAGACCAGCGGTTCACGATACTTGTTCACCTCGCCCGGCTGCCGACGTACCACGTGGATCATCTGTATCGTAAAACCATCGGCATATTCAAATTTGAGGTCGAGTGGTCAGGGGCCGCTTATCATCGACGGGTCATTGGTGATAAGAGCTTGAGCCCGACCTGCAGTTTATTTCGTCAACAACATGGTTTCCGAAGCTATCAGATGAAGAGATCGTGAAGACGAGATTGCACATTCCTCCGCGGATCCCCCTTGTATTGCTAACCATCAACCTTACGGAACATGTTATCCTATCGGACCCAGGCTGACCAATACGACCACCGAGCTATGTTACCCCGGAGCTGCACAAAACGGTCCCGAACAGTCGGTGAAAGCATCGAGACCCGACGGTCCCGCAGCGTCACCCTTGGAGGGCCAATGACGAAGACTCGGTCTCTTGGCGCCTTGCCTATTTGTTATTCAAGGAGGAATATAGAATAAGTCCCCTCTCTGTGGAATAGAAATCTGGTCCGGCAGTTCAATACGTACTAGCCAATATAAGCATCGCATGGGGCCTCTCTTCCCAAGCCAACATTCTCACACGAATGCCGAAGAGGCGAAAGAGAGAATCCCGCGCCAGCGCAGCGGGCCCCGCAAAGAGTCAGGTGCCATACGTTTTTAATAGGGTGAATAGAACGCAGCACTTATAGCACGTTGAGGTAAGGTAGGTTAGATATATACGTGTATGCGTCTGTTCGTCCCGAGAAGAAGAGAAAATTGAGGTAAAACTGAATTGAGGTGATATTAATACAAGTGTTACTAACGACATTTTATCCACCCGGGCACGCCACCGATACCTGCACATGTAACTCATTCTCCTGAGACCATTGGGTCACTAGCACCAACTCGTCTTATCAAAGTAGATCTATGTAGATGTGGCACTGAGGCTGAGGCCATATATTGCCTACATGCAGACACCATACGGATTACATTAGACAGCCAATGCCGTATTAACTACATGTACCTACATAAAAGCCCCCCGAGTATATATATTGGAATAAATCAAACAAATTAATATCGACACACAACGTCCGCCGTAACTTAGCAAGAGTCGATTTATTATACCTCAATAGATACTTCGATCGACGTAAGGGAGGCTCTTTGGCTAAGGTGGGTAGTTTGTTACGGATGTGTTTATGCGCCAGTTAGATAGAGAGGTAGGTCTATACGATACCTTAATTACCTCTCTAGTCACTCGGAACAAAGGATGGCATTCGGTTAACCCACCCAATCTGATACAAACCCGATTCGGGTGCCGGTTAGCCCTTTGGTGTATGTATAGCTAGGTACCTACTTACTATCTACTATGATGTCAAGACTTTTTTCTTTTTTTTTCTTTTATTAAATACCCTACCTGCCTTACATACACATTACCTGTCCAACTGATACATGTCGGTAGGTATCTGTATTGTCTAAGCAGTGCATGCCTGAGGTAAGTACCTATATATTACTCTATATAGGTACCTACGCAACTACCCCAGTCCGTCGATGTCTCATTCCGCTGTTTTTCACCGCCAGCATTGAAATCCGGGGAAATTTACCAAAGCTTCTTTTAAAATATGTTGTTAACATGTAGTTATACTATGTATACCTACATATAAGGCTGGTATAGGCTTTAGTACCTAGGTACCTATCTAAGCAGCGGTGTCCGTTAGACTTTTTCAGGGAGCGGCCCGGTAAGGCACATAGTACGTAATTTGGACTCCTAAATGGTGGTTGGGATTGAAGGAATCGGACCAATGTACCTGTTTCTTGTGTTTTAGTACAGAGCACACATCTACCCTGTACCTACCTACATGTAGGGAAGGTACCATACTATCAGCAGATACTAGGTAGTACATTTGAGGGGTTCCGTAGCGCTAGGTATTGTACCTATGAACGACACCCGAGAATAGGTAAGTAAGCTGAACTAAACATTATTATTTCCTTCCCGCGGCCTTAATGTTATTTCATCCGCATACCACACAAGGATAAGTCTGTACATATGCGTAGCTCTAAACTACGGCTATATATGAGCATAGCACCTGGGTCACATTGGATATCTACCAGGTTGGTTGATTACCTAGGTACCCATATACATTAGGTACCTGATCTATCTGGCCATGTACCTCTAATTAGCGGGTATGTAATAGGTACCTAGGTATGTAATAGGTAGGTGTGTAGGTACCTATGTAGGTAGAGGTATGTTTCTAATACTATTGCCAGAGAACTTGCTTGGATCAGTTGGGCCATTAGGTACGATGGCACCCAACAAATACCACCTCCTACATGGACCTATACGTAAGCACTTTCCGGGCGACAGTATAGGTATGATATCAAAGGTTAGGCCATGCTCTTATAGTACTTGGATTGTACATGCGAAGCCGGACCATTGACGTACAAGAAACACAAGAAACACAAGAAATAGCCGTTCCCCCTTACCCCTTTTAGCATTAGCATTAGCTACGAATGTTGTACATATGTAGGTACCTCGATTCCCTTACTCATAGCCACTGGTCAATGGCAAACTCAGCCCCAGCATCCCGTATCCCCATCTTATCCCATCCCCATCTTATCCCATCTTATCCTATCCTATCCCATCCCATCCCATCCCATCCCATCCCTATTCCATCCCATTCAGAACGTTCTAGGTCGACGCCAACAATCCCGCACCCATCGCAACCCGAGGCCGCTAGGTTTCTACCACTTGAATTCCTGCCACTGAATTCCTGCCACAGCTGCTATACGGTAATTCCATAACTCCATAAACTCCACCACGATCCACTTCCCCCACCGCCCGGAGAAGGCCGCCGAGCCCTTCAATGCAAACTAGCGGTGCATCGTTCGTGGTTCGTCGTTCCTGGTTCGTCGTCCCTGGTTCGCCCTTCTCTGCTAGTCCTGGTCTATGGCATCTTTCGTCACGGGGGCTAAATGGAGCTGGGCGGTTGGTTTTATAGCCGATTCTGGAATCGGAGCCCACAGTTGTTCTTCTGTCCTTCTGCTTTCCTTGTCCAGTAGATAACGTTTAGGAAGAATTCCAATCCCTTTAACTTGCACTCATTTCACATCCCCTTCGCAGCCCGGTCGCGATACATGACTCTGGTGCTTTTACGTCCTTGCTTGTTCGGGCCTGCCACCTGGGTCGTATGATCGGCGGCTCCCAGAAGGTAGCTCAATATGACGTCCAGTGAAGAGGAAGCGATGCGTGACGCCCCAGCTCCTACGACCTCTTCCACAGTGGCCCAGTCCTCACCGGCGGCGAAACCTCGCCGCCGGTTTGCTCCTCAGCTTGTGGAAGAGTCTGTAAAGTTGTCATCTTCGAGTAAAACCAAGCAGCCCGGCCCTAGCTCCTTCGCATTGACGCCGCCGGATTCCACGGTCAACTCAACTAGGAGACCCACGAGGGATGTCTCAGTTCAGGTCGGCGACATCGAAATGCCGGACGCGCCGCCCCCACCGCCGGCCAAAGCTACGCGCCGCTTTGCCCCTGTGCCGATTGAGACGACCTTCGATTCATATAGGGTGAGCAACAATCAAAACAGGAAGTATCCTCTTGGCCCGACCGCCGAATTGACGCCAGACCCTTCGCCGACCTCCCCGCGTCCGGGCTCTTTTCTCGACGAGCAGGATCAAGGGGACCGGAACCAACCCAAACAGTCGCAGAAGAAACCTAAAAGGAAATTCGCTCCGCAGTTAATTGAGACGACGAGAAGGTCGAAAAAGGCCGACCAGCCGGGGCCGGCTACGAAGCCTATAGACAAGACGGACATCACGCCCGGTACGAACCATATCTATGCTCCGAAGCCGAAGCGAAAGGCCGCTCCCAGGCCTGCTGTTGCTGGCGCAACCAATACTAGCCACGAGAATGACGGCTTCTTAACTCCGCGTCGGCAGCAGTCCATGAAGCCACACCCGAACACGCGGAGAAGCACGCGGCAATCGTACACCCCCGAACTAGACACCATACTGTCATCCGAGTCCGAGAAATCTTGCGAGGAAAACGACGACGGCGACGGAGAAGCGCCCGTCCTCAATATCGGAACCCCGGCTATACCAAACGCAAACCGAGAGCAGAACGACGATGACGTTGGTGATTCGTGGAGCAGCAGGCACTACCATCTCCGCGATAGAAGGGAGTCGTGCGACGAGGAGTTCTCGGGTTATCTGCTGGCTGTCGCTGCCAGGGAGGCGCACAGGCAACGTGAGCTAGAGGCGGCCATGGCAGCGTTCCCCAACGGAGTACGACCCGAAGGCGTGGAACATTTCCTCGTCAGAGATAATTCCGAAGACGACGACCCTCTGGACGAACGTTTAAGGCATGGAACCTCCCAGCTCCTACGCCGTAAGGAATCAGATCCGGGTTGGGCCGTCAAAGAAATGCGAGCTCACGCCGAAAAGCTGGCGCGGATTAGACAAGAGAGGATGAGCATCGACGAAGATCTAGATCACGTTGACATTGCGCCTCCGCCAGAAGATCCGCTGTGGACAACGTCCGCATTCCGGACGTCGTTTGACGAGAATATGAGGGACGCTCCAAGCCCAATAGCGAGCGCGTCCTCGCCAGCTTTACTCGCCAGGGCAGACTCGCATCCTCGCGCGCCCTCGCCAGCCCGCCTTACGCCGCCAGAAACCGGCTTCCGCGCGAGCCCATTCGGTATCCCGTTCGGCTTCCGTAATAACGAACCCGAAGACCCCCAGATGCGGAAAATGCGCCTGGCCGCCTCCCCGCCTATGCTGGGTGGCGACTTGCAATTCCGCATCTGCCCGAGCCCAAAGCAGACCCGTATGGAACCGAGTCAGCGTTATTGCAGCTTAGAAAAGCCCGAGCAACGTAGGGACGTTACGGGGACTACGGGACTATGGCGTGGATATTGCTCTGCTAAAGCCAATAATGTTGCTGAGGTGACAAGCCCGGGACCCCACCTTCTCATGACCCCCCAAGAGCCAACCTCTCCGCAAGACCCATTCTCCGCCGCGTTCACAGCGTCTATGAGTATAAGTGGCGCAATAAGCGGCACACAGTCGCCTGGAGCTACGTCCCCGACGAATCGTCACAGCCAGCAGAGGGGTATCCATATGCTTTCGGGACTCGACGAGCGGCTGAGAAAGGCGAAGGCACGTAAGGAACTCGAAGAACGTATTGCGGCCGAGTTCGACGACGCCTTTGTTACGCAGGTCTATAATTACATCAGTCTTGGATATCCCGCCACGGCCCGTGCCTTTGACGAGGAGTTGAGCAAGATCAGCGGTATCGATATAGAGGAGCTGCGCAAGGACGACAACTTGAAGATTGACAAAGGTTTCATGCTTCATATGGAGATGAGCATCAGCAAGGGAAATTCGATGACCGACTCGGACAGTGGCGAGGAGCTGCAGTTACGTATGCCTGAGAAGGATGAGAGGAGGGCTCGCAGGAAACCGAAGCCGCCGCGCTGGATCGCTCTCAAGCTATATATCCGCGAGTGGGCGCGGCAGCACCCCAGTCTAAACGACGCGGGGACCGATGAAATGGCTTGGGGCGTCAGGGCTAGGAGAGGAAGCTGGGCTATTTAGACTTAGAAGACCCATCCGCGGTGCATGGTTTTCGGTGTTTTGCATAGCGCTGATATAGTTTTGTTACCGAAACGGGCACTATGAACATGAATCACGCGTTTGTGCGCAGCAGCAGCAGGATGGCCCTGAACTAAGCGGGAAACACCACTCTCGTAGCGAGGACTTGAATTCTGTGGATTTCGCGATATAGCGGACGTGGAAACCCACATGGCTTGGAAAGCTGCTCGGAGTTGTTAGATCATTGGGTCGGCGTTAGTCTGGGATGATCATATCTGGGAGGAACGAGAGAAGATATTGGCTAGAGGGGCAATTACTAGACACAACTGCGTGATGTTATTCGAGGGAAGATCGGCCGAGTTTGGAAGGCGGGCAGAAACATAAACAGGAAATGGAGATATATCCCATCTCATTAGTTCCAAGTCCATAGACTTCAAATTCTAAGTACGGTACAGAATAGATGGTCAGCGGTAAGACCTACTAACTTGGGGGCTCATACGATAACTATCGTGGTAAGTATTATTGGGAGAGAAGTTTCCCTGTGAGCTCTATCAGTGGATTATAGGAGGGCTGGCATATTTGCTTCAGTCCAGTCTATTACTGCATCTTTCGTATCCCCATGGGAACTATGGCTCGAGATATTGCGTTAGGAGGTATGTCATCGTTAATTTTAGGTGCTACCTAGGTGGTTGTTACCTATCATATCATGGAAAGAAGTCGTTCGTAAGGGAGATTGGATCCGTTAAAAATGCAGTCGGATTAATGTGATAGGAGTAAAAAAATCTCCGAGGCACATATACACGCACTGAATCCGCCCTCCGCGGACCAACGTAGAGACACGAGGATTACCCCTGGGGGAATTCACATAATACCATACCCACCTATCTAGGCACCCAGGTAACACTATAGTTACTTCAACTAGATGAATATGATTACCCCAACGGACGAAGACCTCCTGGTGCCGAATACAATCCATCCGTCTTGACATAAACTTAGGAAATTCATATCCGTCTGTGGGGTTTGCCGGTGCTCGGGCTGGGTTCTCCAACACTCCGGCCTTCTAGATTTCATCATAAGGCGGGGTATCATAGTAGTCCAAGTCGAAGTTCTGCTATGACCTTCCTCAATCGTGCTACTATCTAGTTGCGTATAGCACGCGATCCTCCCATATAATAAGCCACAGCTGCCAGTCCCATCGGATCTTTTATTCATAGGTAGGTATCTACCCATGCCATTATCCACAGTTAGGCTAGTTGTCCCTTCGATCCTGGCCGCTACGAAAAGTATCATCTCACTACGTTGGCCTGTCTACGCAACTAGATAGCATGGTCGCAAGCGACGCAACCATCTATGCATGATGAAAATGCGGGGAATATACTGCCAAGTCCTCTAACTGAGTCCCTGCCAGGACGTACCACACAATAGATAAAGCATGGCACCCGGCCGTCGTGTCCATGATGGCGCTGTTGTGGTAAACTTGCTTAACATCCCCCGTTAGAGCTCTGTTGCTAGGGAGCACGTCTTTCAACCTCTTTAACTATGTTTCTACCCAGCCACCATACCGTCTTCGGCCTCTCCGTGCTAGTTCCTTTTGCTCTATCCCAATTCCCGCCTACACCCGAGGGTGTTACCGTTCTTGAGTCGAAGTTTGGGGATGGTGTTAAAATTAGCTATAAGGAGGTGAGTGAGTTCCAGCCCATATACGGCGGCAACCTCGAGTCTCCGAGGCTAACCCCTTTCCAAAGCCTGGCGTCTGCGAAACAACACCAGGGGTGAAGTCTTATGCCGGGTATATATACCTTCCTCCAGGTTCGCTAGCAGACCTGGGAGAAGAGCAGCCATACGCCATCAACACATTCTTCTGGTTCTTTGAGGCTCGAAATAACCCTGAGAATGCGCCTCTGTCTATATGGCTGAACGGCGGCCCTGGATCTAGCTCATTGTATGGGCTTTTTACTGAGAACGGCCCTTGCTATGTCAATTCCGACTCCAACTCAACCACTTTGAGCCAGTGGGCATGGAATACGGACGGTAAGCTAGATGAGACGGCCACTTCACCGGACTGGCCGGAACTATGAGTATATCGGCTAATTTACTCAAGTCAACATGCTATACATCGACCAGCCGACTCAGGTGGGCTTCTCGTATGACACACTGCAGAATATTACCCAGAACCTCGTCACCGGACGGGTTGTCAAGCTCAACGAGTCCGATCCCGTTCCCGAACAAAATGCTACACTCCTAGTCGGCACGTATCCGAGCCAGAGCAGGAATCAGACCGCTAAAGGCACTCGCAACGCCGCCATTGCTTTCTGGCATTTCGCACAAACCTGGTTCCAAGAATTCCCGGGATACAATCCTTCTGACTCGAGGGTTAGTATCGCTACCGAATCATACGGCGGTCGATACGGCCCGGAATTCGCCGCCTTTTTCGAGGAGCAAAACCAGAAGATTGAGAACGGCACGTGGAATGACACGGATGGCGAGAATTACATCATTAACCTCGACACTCTCATACTCATCAATTCGTGCATTGATCGCCAAATACAATGGCCGTCATACCCGCATATTGCGTACAATAATACCTACGGCCTCGAGACCGTCAACGAGACCGTCTACCTACAGATGGTAGATGCCCTCGAGAAACCTGGCGGGTGCCGCGATCAGATAAACGACTGCCGAGCCCTCGCGCTTGTGTCCGACCCCGAGAACATTGGCATCAACGATACCGTCAATAGGGTATGTTCGGACGCCGAAACATTTTGTTCTAACAACGTTCGCGGCCCCTATCTTGACTTTTCCGGTCGCAACTATTACGACTATGCCTCCGTCGATCCCAACCCGTTCCCGGCCCCGTTCTATAATCAGTACCTTAACCAACCTCATGTTCAAAAAGCGCTCGGGGTCCCCCTGAATTTCACCCAGTCCTCGAGTGCTGTTGCCTACGCTTTCAGAGCCATAGGCGACTATCCCCGGCCAGGTTGGGTCGAGGATCTTGCTTTCCTGCTTGAAAACGGAATAAAGGTCCACCTCATGTACGGAGATCGGGACTATGCGTGCAATTGGATTGGTGGCGAGGCCGTCAGCTTGGCTGTGAACTATACGGGTACCGACAGATTCCGCGCCGCAGGATATACGGATATCGTTATCAACGACACGTATATCGGAGGACAGGTCCGCCAATACGGCAATTTCTCCTTCTCGCGTGTATATCAGGCAGGCCATGAAATCCCTGCGTATCAACCCGAGACAGCATATAAACTGTTTCATCGCGCTCTGTTTAACAAGGATATAGCAACCGGTACCGTCGACCTCGTCGAAACGCTCGATTATGCTACCAACGGGCCCGCTGACACGTGGGCGATCAAGAACGACGACCCTCCGGACCTGTTGCATTTCTGTTACGTATACGACACTTCCACATGCACCGAGGAGCAGATCAGGAGTGTGCTGGATGGCTCCGCTATTATTGTCAACGGCATCGTCGAGGATAAAAACTCGACACGGCTGTTTCCGGAATTTTTTGGCGCCGGCGACGAGCAAGGAAGCCCTTCGTCAAGCTCGCCCACTACATCTCCGACAGCTACTGGAGAGAGCAGTGCTGCCTCCCGTATCATCCTGAGTGGCGTTGATATGCGAAGCGTCGGGCGTTGGGCTATAATATCAGCGCTGGTATATGCCATCCTAGCTTAATCCTCGGCTTGCTAGATGGAGTCTTACAACTCAGAAGTCTAGGATATAATATTCAATATATTGACGGCCGTCTCTGGTATATTAGTAAGACTGTAGATCCATCGCGTGTCTGCAAGTATATTTCCCAGACTTGAGATATATATACCAAGTTTAAACCCACTTTCCGTCACTCCGTTATATCATGGAGTTAGGTATAGATCTACTCTTGGAGTTGTTATATAGGCACTCTATAGTTACCTGTTACCCAGATACCCCCAAGAGAATTTCGCTCGTAAAGCTCCTCACGAGGGGGCCAGATAAGAAGCCACTCCCAATATTCAGAGTGTTGTCCAGGTCGTAACAATAACAAGATCGGGGATGGAAAGTGAGTTAGACCATCAGCTTATAGTTACTAATGTTGGCCCAGATAAACGCGATATAATATTAAGTGGCTGTAGGTAACCTATAAAGGGGGGAAGTGCCGAAGAATATATATGGGATGGTCAATTTTATAAGGTGGAAAATCTTAAAATACTTACGTAGCTCTTCATCAAGCTATCGACGCCGAAGTAGTTTGCGAACAAAGAAGCTATAAAAGGGGGGCAGACTAATAAGATATAAGAAGTTAGACAAGAAGCATAAGGCTTCAGAGGCTAATTAGGAGAGTGTTCGAACTTGCTAGGACGGTTTTTGACTCACTGGATTCAGGTCATGGCCAAAGGAAGACGAGCCGATAAATCTGACCCGGATTTTGGGACGGACTTATCGATCTAGTTTCGGAGGCTCTGTTCAGCGAAGGTCTCATCCGCGGTTGAAGGAACGTGTTTATAATTGGCATAGTAAGGTAACCCATTAGAAGCACGTCCAATGAATTGTACCGACGGGACTCACTAATGGCGTACTCTCTTTAGTATCCAGTGCGGCCCGGCAATATAATACTAGAAATACACCTGAGTGGTGGCCGTCCTTTTATATCCAGAAGCTTAGGTATCTATCTGTCGGAGTTTCGATTAAATTACAACCATGGGATAGCTGAATGGTAGAACCTGGTCAGGTGTTAGGCAGCATAGGAAGCTCTACTCTTTAGATAAGACATCACAACATCAACATAATAGCAATACGCGCCCCGTCCGGTTCGGTATGGCCTAAGCTACGACGACTTCGGCATGTCATCATCCTTACTGGGAGACATAATCTGCCCCGTGGCCAAGGCCTTGACATGCAATGTTAGGTTCATCAGCCAGACGACGAACAGTAGGATCGTCATGACGGTCGCGACCCACAACACAGCTTCGGACTGAAGCTCCTCGCCAATCATAATGGTAGCGATCGCGAGCCCCACGTTCGGGAAGACGAGTGCCCACCACGAGAGCGAGAAGCGCATCCTCGGGCGTAACTGGCGGTCGGGAAATGCGACGGGTGCGGTGGCCGCGAGGGCGAGGGCGAATAGCCAGAACGCGAACAGCCACATGAAGATGCCAACCCACGTCGCCACGGCCAGAAGCGCGTCGGCCGCCGCGGGATGCTGCGCGAAGAACCCGTATCCCCGGGGCACGTAGCGCGCGCATCCGATCAGCGAGATGATAGTGTAACCCGAGGAGCCGACCGGCATGAACAGCCCCGGGCGCTGGTCGGGCGAACCCAGGCCGTTCTGCAGGAGGCTGCCGAAGAACCAGGGCAGCAGGATCATGCTTACGATCCAGCCGAGCCCCTGGTGCGCGATGCCGGCGACGATGATGGGGAGACGCTGAACCGGGGGCTGCGACTGCGCGACGGATGCGGCGACAGTACCCGTCAGCATAGTGTTGAATATCATGAGGAAGACGGCGGGGTTCATCTGTAGCGGTTTGATGGCCGACTTCGCCGCCGCGACAACCCACGTGATTGTAACATAGATCACCGTCACGGCGGAGTAGGTCCAGAATAAGACGCGGATTACGACCACGAGCCAGTTTCCCGTATGTGGGACACCGAAACGCTGCATACAGATGATGGACGTGGCGATGGAGAGCAAGAAGGAGCCGAAGAAGAAGAGCTCGGGCGGGTTCGTAAAAGACTTCTTGATCATGCGCGGGTATAGCAGGAAGCGCGTGAGCATGGCTGCGCATAAGAGCATAAAGAGTACGATGTTGAGGATGAAGACCACGACGCCGACGGTCTGCAGGCCATGGAACTGGTGGGGTGTCATGGAGAGCAGGATTGCAATGCCGCCGGTTGACTGCGTGCAGGTGAAGTTCGCCCACGTGAAATGGGCGAGGCGGCCACGAAGCCCGCCTTTTCTCGTGTCATGTCGACCGTACTCGAGATAGGGGGCCTGTTCATCGCCGTTCATCGCCGTAGTAGTGGAGGTATTCTCGAACTATATAACAACCAACGGCAATGTAGTCATATCTACTCGTAGATAGTTACGTTGAAAAAAAAAAAAAAAAAAAAAAAAATAGCCAAGGCCAACCCTTTGAACTTACCCAGGCGGTTTTAATGCCGTAACGTGCCTCACAGGTCAACCCGGCCATCCGAAAACACACCTCATCCCCAAAACTTTTAGATTCATAACTCTACAAATCTTTGATATAATTTGATGCGGTTTTACCGGTAGGAATACAACTATATTAAATTTAAATAGAAGTTGAAATATTTTAAAATCAAAAAGACAAAAAAGCGTTTTTTCATAAATACCTACCTGGGTACCTAGGTACCTATTTATGTTTGTTACAATATATTTATAAGAATAACGTTTGCCCGACCTTTAACCGTTAAAATATACGGTTACGTGCGGAGGGGTTTTATATGGGAATTCTAATAGCCGGCTGACCTTATGACCGGTTGACCTGTGAGGCACGTTATACCTATATACCTAGGTAGGTAGGTAGGTATGTATGTCCGAAGAAATATGTTATTATAGCTGCTGAAAACTTCGAGGTTGGAAGATAAGTTGAAATGTAGATTACTCGCAGACCGATGGGGCGATATCGTGATGCTGGGTGCCTTCGTTTTGTTGAGAGCTACGCTAAATCTACTTCTACTAACGAGTTTGTCATTTGGTCAGGGGGTTCTGAGGCGAGAAGTACCGGTACGGTCAACCGAAGATCCGTCGTTCTTGGTGGTTACCATCGTGGATTCGGGTCAAGAGGGCCATTAAGGGTATATATAGGTACCTAGGTATGTATTAAAATGAAAACGCAAGCGGTGAACCTTGGATACAGCTATAGAGCTTAGTATCGGTATCACGGCTGGAGAAAAGATATTATAGGCTGAGGATGCTAACTTACCTTATAATACTTTCGCTAAGGAAAGGTTTTGTCTGTTATAAAGCGCCCTGGATCGGCAGAAAACGTAAATGCTTACCTATCTTGGTAAATAGATATGAAGGTAGGTTGTGTCTGGCTAAGGTGCTGGTGCTCGTCGGCCGTCCCATTGGTAAAGAACCTTTATTGTCTTTCCTACCTGGATACTATCTATTTCGTATCTTCAGTATAATATAAATAGATAGATAGATACTCGGGTATACAGATGGATAGATATTGTAAATAGCTAGACAAGTAAACGGATATATGTAGGCGGGTATCCTGTAGTGAATCTCATAATATAACGACTCCGACCATGTACAGCCAGACCAAACCTGGGTCAGCCATTGGGTATTACCAACGCACCATGATAATCAAAAGACGCGGAACACCTCCGCTGTAACCAACGTATACCTGTCTGTGGATATCGGCGTGGAGTCCGTTCCTCTACGTGTCCTTCGTCCGGCTTGAACGTTGTGATTGGTTAAGGTATTCACCCATCGCTTGGTTGCATCTCGTTCCGTTCCATCAGTTTCTATCGTTTCGTACCAGTCATTCCATCTCGTATCTCATTGTCGTCTTTTGACGCACTTACGTTCCGAAACTCTGAATCGGACTTCTTTCAATCCTCAACGGCCCACGGCAGGTCTCTCTCCATGACTCGAACGCATGTTAAATAACTCGTCATGCCGCTCGTGGCCATGGGCACGTTGGGGGCACCGGCACTAGCGCTGCCCGGCGGAATCGCGCCACGTTCCAATTCGAGTTCTAGCCCGCTACCCATGAGCGGACGTACGATTTCGCGAGCAGCGCTCTTAAGTTCGTCCACGCGTTTCTCAAACCGACGCAGATTATCGCGTGAGTATAGCTCGGGCGTTAATTTGAGGAAACGCTTGCACTCGTCGTGGCCGAGATAGCCGGCGCCCGTAGCAGAGCCTAAAGTGCGGTACGTGCGACCTAGGCTTGCGAGATTCGGGGCCGTAGGTGCTGAGGCAACTACGGCCGTGGAGCGGGATGGGGGCCCGCCGTCACGAGATGAATGTCCTCGGACGGAGGCTGGGGGTGGCGGCGGCGGCGGCGGCGGCGGCGACGTGTTATCGGCAAGCCATTGGCGGAATAAGGACACGGCTAGCCAGTCGAGATACGAAGTACTGGGCGTAACGCGCTCACCCCGCGAATTAGTGAGATTAAGGCGAAAGAGACGGCTCTCAATCCTAGAGACAGTCTCTTCGAGTTCGTCGACCTTGTCTTCGATGATGTCGAGTACGATATCTGGGAATGACTGCCGAATGCTCCGCTCCCCGGCAGGCCACTGTCCGACAACGTGTATCAACGCTTCTTGGAAGATGACTTTGCTCCTGCTTAGATAACCCAGTCGTAGGTAGCTGACGGGATACTTGGCAATCTGCTTCCACAACCGGCTTTGAAACTGCAATAGATGGTGGTCGACTCGTGGCCCCACGACGGCTAACGCATCGTATTGGTCGGCGAGGGTTAGCAACGATTTGCACTGGACATATGCGTCGGCGATGTTGATGCTATCTAGTAGCGGCGGGTAGTTGTAAAAAATGCGAAAAAGATTATCGTAATCGCGGAGGAGGTCTGCGTCGGCTTGGGAAAGAGGTAAGTCTTGGGTCGTTTTTGTTGGCGCCATGGACAGGTTTGCGACGGAACGGAAGAATGAATTGGTCGAGTGCGTATGCGAATGACCGGCTGCCTTGCGCGTAGTGGGGGTATTCGCAGGTGCGCTACCTCCTCCGAAGAGGGAGTGTGGTTGCGCAGAATCGGCGGAACTGCGCGAACTGGCCTCCTTCTGCACTAGCATCGGTATGTCATCTCCTCCGCTCCCGGGATCCAGCTCGTAGCGCCATCGTTTCCGCGGCATGGGCGAGTCTGTACGTGGCCGCGCAACTTCGTTCCCACCATTACTAGTACTATCCTCCCCTATCCTCGCGAGCTCTCTCGAGGAAGCTTCTGACGGGGGCAGCACGCTCGCTTTGGACCATTCCTGACTAGTGCTCGCCTCGAAGAACCCCGAACATCTTGTTAGAGTGTGTCTATGGAGTAGATATCTGTTCTCCCTCCCGCCGGCGTTTATAAGAATCTCGACATCACCCGAGTGACTGAATACGGGGAACTCGTTTTGCGGAGCATAAGAGCTCCCGCCCGCATGGGAGCGGTTGTACCTCTTACTTCGAGAAGAGGCATAGGCGCGGGAGGCGCTGCGTGCCGACACAACGGAGGAGGGGCCGCGGAGGGTGAGAGACTGATCGGGCTGCGAGATCATGAATGCCGAAGACTGTAATGGATATCTTGGAGAGGGAGGAAGCTGGAGTCTTGGTCTGAGGGCACCAGTCGGGCCCCTTGAGCTTGGGGGAGTTGGGGAGGCAATCTGCTATTCGACTAGAATTCCCTTCTCATAAGTTGATGTGCTATGTAAGCGGAAAGTTGGCCAATCGACGAATGGATCCTAGATAGATCTGTTTAAAGCGCGATCAGACGAGAAAGGCGCAGCCCACTCTGGCTTGCAAGATGAGCCGCAATGCTTCTGTCGATGGGGGAAAAACAGCTGATAAGTACCTAAATTATAAGTAAGTAGTTTGTGTTCAACCGAGGCTAGACAATGACGTTCCGCTCCGTGCAACCCAGGTCGGTTTCCTGGAAGAGATAATGAAATACACGAGTGGGCGCTGAGGGACGAGTAATGCGTTTATTCCCTTGGTTGGGGGGGGGGGGAATCGTTCACAGCCTGAGGCAACGGGACGGGTACGCAAAGCGCAGGGACAGATGCGTGCGGCGGGTCCACTATCCCAAGAGCATCACGAGCAACGGGGAAATGCCAAGTTCGGGTTGATAATTGACTGATTAACGTCGCTTGATAGGTCCAAGGCTCGCCGCGGCTGTGCAAGGGTATGCAAAGTACGTGCTTCTTATGGGGGTTCGCCACAACAGTTTTGGGAATAGATAGGCGGCCTCCATCAACCAGCCAAACGATGAAGCGATTCTGGGAAAATCTTCCGAAGCTTAACGGAGAGGCTTCAATGTAGAGGAAGTGAAAAGAGTTTGTTGCGGGCGACGGTCGCGTTGCGGGCTGACGGCTGCGGGCTGAGGGTCGCGGGTTGATATAAGCGAACGGGAGATGATAAGCTTCTGCTCTAGACGTCGCGCTTCCTTCCGGCGCGTCCCTTGTTTATTGTATCACCCACTCGAGGTTTGCCTTGCACGACGCGGAGATGGACGCCGATTGCTTCGATGCCAATGCGGGTGCTTCAAATGCGGTCGAAGTCGTTGTCTTGCCCTGGAAAGTGGAAAGAATGGACCCGGATGCAGCAACGCAGCGACCAGCCCAGCTGCAAGTGGCCTATCGATAGGAACATGTGGATGTAGCTTGGCAGGCTAGACGTAGCTTGGACCACTGTGCACCAGTCGTCCGTCCGTCACCTCGACGACCTCGAAACCTTTGGATCCTGATCCCTTGGAAGTGTAGATATGCAACTAATCCAGCTTATGTATTTATGCAACTTTAATGACCTTTTCGATCAATATTCGACTAGATAGGTAGCAGTCCACACAGACGGTACCTCTTTACGGCCGATGCCGGGCTCGACCTCCAATCCTCCATCTGGGTTTGGCGTTGGCGTTGGCGTTGGCCTACTTTGGCACAAGGACGTCGAAATAAACGGGGCGCTTCATAACAATAAACACCAACGGACTTCAAATTATAAAACACATGTAAACTTTCAACGTTAATCAAAGCATTCGAAATTATTACTAGAATAATTCAAATTTCCATTCTCATTTGCTAAATGTTCAAAACCCCAATAAAAAATAATGGTAGAGTTACCTTACGTGAAATAGGAAGGAATGGGTTGTGCGCCGCCTTTTTTTTTTTTTTTTTTTTTTTTTTTTTTTTTTTTTTTTGGTAATAAAAGAAAGAAAACAACCCCTTCTATTTGGGGTACGCTGGAGATTCCGCACCCACAAATGCAACCCTGTACCGTAGATAATAGTTGCCCAACTCCATTCGTACACTGTTCAGGCAGCATTTCAGACCACAGGGGCTTAGTATATAAACTCACTATGACCCAACGGCCCAATTTGCTACGCAGACTACGACAGAACGATATTTAAATGAGATTCAGCCATGTAGAAATCTGTTATACAAAAGCTACGAATACACAGGCTGTTAAAACGACAAGTACTCCCAAGCCCGCAAACCTTTTCTTTTTGGTCCAGACCTGACCCAGCTCGAATTCGTGTAAGTGTAGCCGATATACTGTTAATAGAAATATTAATTTGGAGCGCCATTTGGAACGCGCCCAGTCAGAACCAGCCCGTTCCAAGTTACCTCTCGCCAAAATACGCCGGCGTTCTCGTACAACATAAGCAATCAATCACCTTCTCCCTTTAGCAGCTTAGCTCATGTCCATTTCGATATCAATGGGAGCTACCGCAGCCTCTCGAGGCGTCGCAACCTCAGCGGGCTTTGGCGATTCTGCGGCAAGCATGACCCCAACCCCCTCGAAGGTAGGAGGTGACGTCTTGAGATTGGCAAACGCTCGATTCAGGTCCTTGCTGACGAGTTGGCCCTGTCGTAAATCCTCGGAGAATAGGAAGAAGCCTTCCGCTGCCTCGACAAGATATGACTGCAGACCTTTGCTTTCTAGTTGAATTCGGACATTGGTGACAGGGAAGTGGTTCTCGATATATCTGGCCCATCCACGAGCCGCGGCTTGAATATGTTCGCCGATGCGGCTCCATCCGATTCCAAGATGAAGAGTGAAGTTGTCGATGATCGGTTGACTGCTGGTATCCGCCGACAGGCCAAGCGTGGACGCGGTGGGACCGACATCACGAACCGGGCTTGAGCGACTGGTCTGCGGCTCATTTCCGGGGATTGCAATGGCGTTCATGTCCAAGCGTTGCGATTTGCTGCTTCTAAGGGACGGCCGCGCTTGTTGGTTGATGGCGCGGGCCTCTTCGTTCTTACGGATCTCGTCCGCGGCCGTTTTCTCTTCGAGCCAGGTGCCAGACTGACTGGCTGCGTCGGTTACGTACGATGAAGGAGATTTGATGAGTGTCATTCCTTCGCCATACACCCAATCGTCCTCTGGCTCCTTGACGGGTTCGATGGTCTCGAGTTTGGCCTCTTCTACGTCGAGGTTCACGCCGGCCTCGTCTCTAGATCGTTTACGGCCAGCGGTCGGAGGCGTCGCAGTAAGAGGCTGAGACCAAGACGAGGGGCCACCGAAACCTTTGGGCCGGCTAAAGGGAGAGGATTGATGCGAGAAGAGAGACCTGCCAAACGCACCTTGATGGGCGGCACTTGGTGACATGGTAAGGACTGGGGATGAGGTACGTTCGAAAGAACCCATTTTGATTCTGTTAGCACTAGATATTAGGTGAGATACGCAAGAGAAACAGGTTAGAAATCTAATCTCAGATCGACGCTCTAGATGGGATGGTGATGTCGCCTGCCAGAGAAGCGCAGATAGGGCCAAAGAGGACTATGAGATGACCGCGACGAGGATAGGGGAGGTCAATTGATCTAGAAGAAGTGAGTAGGGGCCTGAGGGACGAGATATGGGTTGACAATGCGTAGCCGGATGGTTATCGGTAGATTGGAAAAGATCGGTTGCGCAGATGGCCGCCAGCAAAGTGGAGGATGGAAGGTAGAGGGGAAAGGGCAGGATCGACGAACGTATTTGTATCTTATGGGTGTGTGTGCAACGAGACAGAGAGGAGGATGGAGAAGAGGCGGTACGAGGGAGGGTCTTTATGTAGGCTATATTGCCCGTAGAAGGTGGAGGGTAAGGAGGATGGAATGCAGGAAACGAGGATAAGAAGGACGAGTGAGTATGGTTGGAGTGGTGGGAGTGGTGTGAGAGGTGGGAGACTCATGTAAGAAATAAGGGAAAAGAAGAAGAGAAAAATGAACCAAAGGTAGGGAAGTAGTATATGGTAGAAGAAGCAGCTTGCAGGCGCATGGGATGTGAGATGGGGGAAAGAGAGAGACGGGAAGACAAGGATGGCTTGTGTTATTACTAGTACGCACACTGGAATAAGGCAGATGATGGGAGATGGGGTGGAGTATTGTTAGGTACCTAGGTAGGCAAGACAGGAGTCGGTTACACGGTAACTGGTAGCGTAGCAACGAAAGCAAGTAGAAGAGGGCTGCGAGGGCTGCGAGGGCTTGCTGCGAGGGAACGGAGAGCAGGTTCCATAGGAAAAGCGAGGTAGAAGGCATGTACCCAGGTACCTAGGTATATAATGGATATATGTAATAGGTAAGCTGCAAGCCTGGGCTGAGACTCCAACTGAGTTTGAGGGTGCGGACATAGTGTACGTACTTTGCATGTGGTGTACAATACATGTATGCAGAGGCGCAACAAGGTGGTACGAAAGTATTGTGGGTACATGCGTACAATGGAAGGTATGCTAAAATAGGTACATATAATAGGTACCTACCTACATACTAGAGCCGGAAGCGCAATAGCCCAGGGCATCCTATTGGCTCCATGTATCGCAACAAGAACTGCCAGAGCAGGCTGGTATGTGTGTGTGTGCAGCTGCAGGTCAATTTTGCAGGCGTGCGTTCGATTCCACTTCGAGGTGCTCAGACCACTTTGGTTATCGTCATGGGAAGTTGGAAGGATCGGCCTATCGGGGATGTAGAGCAATTCGGCAAGGCGAATGAGGTGCTAGTAGGAGACCTTTTACATACATCCAGTACAAGGAAAGCCAGTCTCGCCTATGATTGGCCAAAGGTTGCTACGGCTTCGCGTTGGGGCCAAGCCTTAGCTTCTTGGCATCTGGGGCCGGAACTTCCCTGGCAGTCCAGGGCAACTCCGATTTTCATTGGTCTAAGACAGATATTCTCCATTCATGTCTCGGTTAAGGAACAGAATTATCCACCGGTCATGTCCGTAGACCCCATGAGGTACATACGTCAAGTACCTACTGCACAGGTGTAGCAGGATAATTGTTGATCGCGATTTGCTGCATCGCCGAAGGACTCTCTCAGTCGAGTCCCGCTCCTTGTACCTTGTCGGTTGATGTCGTAAGCTACAAGGTACCTGTATACGTACCACCGTAGTCTCACGGATGGAAGTTTATCCCCATTATAGGTACCTAGGTACCTACCTAACCTCGGGCAGTCGAGGATCCAAGGAAAAACTGATGGTCCGAGACTTGAGTTGCATGTCCGTAGGTTCTATGTACCTATCACCTCTAAGCCTTCATCTCCACTTCCACCACCCGCAGTCAGCAAAAAGACGGGTCGCCGAAAAGACGAAAGGAGAGCTCGGGGCATTCAGGCTTGTCGGCTGCTTGCTTCTCCTCGTCCTTCCAGATTAAAAGTATCATTAATAACAGCTGGTTATTCACATTCAGCTACCCTCAAACAGCGGTCCAGTTTGTTTGCGTCACTCCTTTGTAGCTCATACACATCTGCATCGGGACACTGTTGTAGGGCGAGAGTGGGTCCAGTGGCATGAGACGAATGCACCAGTCTGCAATAGCTTAACGAGTTGGACTCCAGGTCTCGATCAAACATACCCGGCAAAGAGAGCCTACGTGGCCGCGTTTGCTTCTCCCTCATAGACACGAAAATGGGTATGATAATGGCACATTTATTAAACTTGTTGCTCATCCGTTTGTATCGTCTTGCCAAGTGCAATGATAATAATAAAGCTTTGTTGGCCGGGCGTGCTCATAAGCGGCTGGTCCTTCCGGGCACGTGATCACCATCCTAAGAATGGCTCTCCTTTCATCGCCTTGACTCTTACTAGGTCGCCTTCTATCGGGCCTTGCTCCCGGAACCCCGACGCCTGGTACCCAGAATAGTATCGAATCCTCGGTATTCTCGCGACTCCCGTGGGGACCTTACAATTCGGGTGGCTCAAGGCTGGATAGGCCGGTGCTCTCTCCCGTCACACTTGTAGTAACAGATCGAGGAGCCGTCCAGCAGGCTTGGCGCGGAAGGGGTGCAGTATATTGTCCGCGAAGGCAACTCTGGTGACGTGATTCCGGGAGATTACGCGGCGTTTGTGGTTGGGTCGATGCTGGGAGAGCGTCGTTATAGATTCTAAACCCCAAATCCGTTTCCCTCGAGGCTTCCAGCTCTTCCTCGCGCGCCGGAGAATCGGATCCGGAGCTAGCGGCGTGTGGTGGCGGCGATGGAGGACTATGGCGAGGGGAACGGGCGACAGATTGCACGAATCTAACTGCCGAACTAACAAGTCGCCTCCTGCCTCTAAAAGACTAAAATGATAAAGTCAGGAACGGAGTGTGCAGTTCCTCGTTTAACTCACCATAGAACTTGAACGGATTTCGGTGCGCGCCATCCGAAGAGACGATCGTCTAGGGGGAGTGACTGGAGGCTCTTGGCCAGCGTTACCAACCCGGGGCTGTGTTATCATGTTAAATTCGGTCTGCTAGCCGGGCTCGGTAAACCCCGACGAGCCCTTCGGGGTAGTAGTGAGAACGCACCGAAGGCAGAGATTGCGCGTCTGAGACGGAACGCTTTTCTCTCGAGAACGGCGGCGGTAACGTCATTGGCAAGTTCCCCCAGCCAATAGGATGGGATGTATTTGACGAGTCTAGGGTCTCGCTTTGCCCGGAGCATAGCATGTCTTGAGAGCCACTTTCGGCAGATTCATAGTCAGATTTTGGTGGACGCCGAGGGGGGCATGCCAAAGGCCTGGGGCTTTCTTCAATATCCGTAGTGGAGGGGCCCTTTAGAAGGGGCTCTGGCGTCGGCCGATTCACATCGCTACGTTCTGACTCGGTGCTCTTCTGAGCTACAGAGGCTTTCTTCCTGGTACGAATAGGCAATGGTCCAAAGACGTCCTCTTTAGCAAGATACTTCTTGAAACGTAGGTGGCGTTCGAACTCCTTGACCTCGGTCATGGTCAAGGAGAGAGTCGTTGGCGATAGGCGTAACATACTGACAGGATCTCTAGTTAAGCAAGGTACGATTTTATTGTCTTTTTTTTTTTCCTCAAAACCGTGTGTGGTTGGACACGACCTACTTATGATACCTACTTAGGGCACGTAAGGAGGTATGTGAGTACCTAGGTAGTAAGTAATGTATAGCCTTTACCCTGGCATTGTAGTTTCGTATGGTCTGGAGATAATATATGGAATATAACAGGTGCTTCCCTATACTGTCTTGCTGTGACATCATTCTCTAACTGGGCCTTCGGGAGAGTACGGGTAATAAGGATGTATAGGTGGTATATATGTAAGTATGGGTAGGTACCTACGTATGGCATGAGGTCTCTGTGTATGTATGCTGGAAGGCGGGTATAATCATCACCTACCTACCTCCTTCCTAGGTATTTAGCGCAATGGTTCCCGTACTAACGAATCAACGATTGGGTTGATCTATATACCTACGTACGTACCTACATGTAGGTATGCACCTACGGAGCTTATCGTACATGCCTTATACTTGTGGAAACAGTCCAGGTTGTTTCGCGTGTTCGTTTAAGTGATTATGTCTCAACTTCTATTACGAAAAGGTAGATAAGCCGTTAGATACATGACTATCTAGACTTCTACAGAACAGGTAGCCTCGAACTAAAGTACTTACATACCTAGATATAGACGTTCTACCTACACGTACCTATCTTTAGGTCTAAGTTATATGTATTTTATGCATGTACTAGGCCTTTAGGGATACTTCACGAACATAAATAGGTACCTAGGTAACTTATGGTCCGTCGGTATATCTTAAGCTAAAGCTTTTGAATTGCTTGCCTACATGCCTCTCTTTACATTTACTTTCCTAGCGAATTACTTACACCTAGCAAAGAAGGTTTGCCGTTTCTGTACCCATTCCATATAACTAAGGTACATACCTAGGTATGTAGGTACCTACCTGGGTACCTTACCATAGTAACTTGGGAGGTAAGCGTCACGTTTCATCATAAGCATTTTATAGGAGCATGATTGCTGATGTAAGTATACCTACCATATAGGTGCCTACCTATGTACCTATGTTCTTAATATTTAGGTAGACTAGGTGTAATGGAAAAAGATAAAAATGCGATCTCTGAAGAAGTAACTTAGCTGGTTAAATGCCGGTACCCATGAATTCTTCTATGCGAAGCTTTTATGTAGGTACTTGGGTTATACCACATGTACCTAGGTACCTATGATAAGTCGATGCGTACCTACATAGGAGTGCCCGGTCGTTGAGTTCACGGCGCTGGGCCCCTATGGCCGGTCCATATGCTGAATTTTAGACAGTGTACCTGATTACGAAGTGCGCTAACAACTTCGCCTCTATGTGAAGGCAGGCTTAATCCACCGTTCATAGCTAGCTAGATGTACCCAAGGCACTACTAAATTCAAATGTTCCCACCTTATCAAACCCCCCCCAAATTCGACAGCTGTATTGTACCTACGTACCTAACAGGCATACTTCGGTACACCCCATAGGCCTTGGGCCTCCCAGTTTGCTCGACCTGCCACTCTTTTACGAAATTAGCATCGACCAATCTATCCGACTTAACCTGCAGTACCACTTGCGCGTTAGTATGCTCATCGCCCGTTCTTGTTGGGCCCTTGTCCATGCACGGCAGCAATTGGATTGAGATTTGAATGTCCTGACCGTGTTCTGCCCACGGCTACCCTGCCGTGTTGAAAAATTACATGCGGAACTAGACTGCTGCGGACTGTACGCGCAGTAATTACGGACGCCAGATCGAATCTGTCTCTCTCATATTCTCTTCCTCTCTCATTCTACCCTACGTACTCTCTCCTGTTTCTGCCGTCCTCTCTCCTCAGAACCCCTGTCCCGTGTGCCCTGTCGACTCATATTCTCCGTCTTAACCCTGACATGATCCAATACCATAACCTTCATAGGTGAGGAGGTTCCGACCCTGAGCAGCATCCTACTCGAGGTAGCACGTCCGCCTGGGCACAGCTAGCGGTCCGGTCTTGTTAGAGGCACTAACGGGGGTACTGTTGAGCTTGCGAGGTTGATTTCCCCTGGTAGTAAGGTGGGTTCTAAAGACGCTTAGCCTGCATTCTAGGACCACTTGTGGTCTCATCAGTCGGCGACAAGTTACGGGCGACACCTTCTAATACCCTCTCCCCTCAGTACGGACTGGGCTTCCTTACCCCCTCGACGCACTGCTCTGATATCTACATACAGTCCCGCCGTCCACTCGAACGGCAACCGAGCAAGCCCTCAATAGTCGGTTAACGAATTAACAACGTTCGGTTAACTTGACTGCTGCTCTGGTCTGCGGTGACCATGAACAACGACCTCAGCCTTTCGAGGGCCTTGGGTGGCTTACGAATCGCAAACCCAGATGATGATGATGCCACGCCAGACCCATCCCAAGAAATCGACGAGGATGCCAACGTAACCTCAAACCAAAACATCTCCGACCTTCGCCCCTCCGAACCTGACTCCTCTACCGCGCATAATCGGTCACGAGTGTCGGAGAGTTCAATGGGCATCTCTAATACGCCGGCCGACTCCCAAAGCCAGGCGTCTACACATGCACAAAATGGTGCGTTATCATACGCGAACCCTTCTTCCTCTCGACCCCCGTCCGGGCTCTACAGCACCACGACGGCTGCAGAACGTGACCAAGCTGCAAACTCGTACCATATCCTGAGAACCGAGCCTTCGAGGACCCCTACGTACAATAACCCAAATAAGATGGATTCGAGGACACCGTCGGAATATGCGCCGAGCATTCCTTCCCGTGAGCCGAGCCACAGGGAGCGACAATATAACCAGAACCGCCAGCTGCAGGCCGTCGCCGGGGGTGGTCCGCTTCCCCCTAGGCGGAGCTCTAAAGGCATGGGGGGTGGCTATGCCTCGATTCCCGGTGTTCCTGTCGTGCCCGAACCCCGTGGCGTCATGCCGGACATGCCGGCGTCCAAGAGTAGTGAAGAATGGAAGGACAGGGGAGCAGCTGTATCGATGCGAAAGGAAGTGGACTCTACTGGGAAGACTGTCATGAGGTCAGTCAAGAAGGGCGTTCGAGACTTTTCTTTCGGCCGGGTTTTGGGAGAGGGTTCATACAGCACCGTATACTTTGCTACGGACCGACAGACACTCAAGGAGTACGCTATAAAGGTTCTCGAGAAGAAACATATTATTAAGGAGAGGAAGATAAAGTATGTCAACATCGAGAAGGACACCCTCAACCGCCTTACGGAACACCCTGGCATCGTACGCCTTTACTACACTTTCCAGGACGAGAACTCGTTGTATTATGTTTTGGATCTCTGCAACGGCGGCGAGCTCCTGGGCGTCCTGAAAAAGACGGGCACCTTTGATGTTGAATGCACGAGATTCTTCGGGGCTCAGATCCTAGATGCAATCGAGTATATGCACTCTCGTGGCGTAATCCATAGAGATCTAAAACCAGAAAACGTCCTTCTCGATGATCAAATGCATGTCAAGATCACCGACTTCGGGACGGCGAGATTATTGAGCGACCCGAGAGCGCCACAAGCCCCTCCCAGGATCGAGGATACGGGAACAAGTTCCAGGAGTAAAGACCAAGATGACGACAGCCGTGCGGCATCCTTTGTGGGCACGGCCGAATATGTCAGCCCCGAGCTTCTCACCAACAAAAATGCGTGCAAGGCAAGCGATCTATGGGCGTTTGGTTGCATCATCTATCAACTGCTGGCTGGCCGGCCACCCTTCAAAGCCGGTTCCGAATACTTAACTTTCCAGAAGATTGTCAATCTTGACTATGAATTCCCCCCGGGATTCCCACCGGCAGCAAAAGATCTGGTTGAGCGATGCCTAGTCTTGGATCCGGCAAGGCGGCTTACCATTGAGCACATCAAGAACCATGAGTTTTTCGAGGGCCAGCAATTTGGTAAAATCTTGTGGAAGACCAAGGCACCACGATTACGGCCATACGTGCCACCTTCCCAGGAACCCAAGATTATTCAACTTAATGGGGCACCTTCTGGCCAGCAATCTACGTCATCTCGGCCTCCTACAACGGGAAATGCACTGAACGGCTCTTCTCGGGCGCCGGGAAGGATTATTACCGACATCCCCCCGCCGTCTCAATTGGACATTGAGTGGTCGCCAGTATTGACCAGAACGAACGAGAGGATACTCCGGCTTGGCGACCTCATGGTTATGTCATCCCCGATACCGAATAGCCCGCACCATAAAGGTGATGAGGGCCACAGGAAGTTCTCACGGTTCTTTGGTGGCAGCACGACGAAGAAAAGACAACGGTTAGTAATGGTCACATCCAGTGGGAGGATCGTCTTGGCACCTGCTGGGGGCGAGGAGAAGAAGACGAAAATGGAGATCTCGCTCTTGACGCCGGACTGCTCGTGGAGGAGCCAGGTAGACGCCAAAGGACAGACGGTATGGTGTGTAGATTCGGTGAGTCCCACTTATCTAGTTTTGGTCACGTATATACTCACGTTTATCAGGCCGGTATTCATTATACATTCGAAGACGTCAAGCCGCCGTCTTCTCTCGAGCCGCCCCGACCAACGGCAGAAGACTGGCTCGAAAGTTTACAGCAAGCTCGGGATTTTGCAGTATCGCTCAACCTCAGCCGTTCGTATACTAGCGATAACGCTTTTGGGGAGATGTCATCATCTATGTCCAGCCCCGCGAGCACGTTCGGTGCAGAAGGATATAACATAAACGACAGGTCTCACCGCAATCACATTAGTAAGAGTCAAGGAAGTTTGGAGGATACGGCCAACGCGAAACGCAATCGGTTTAGCAAGCGACAGTCCAAGCAAGGGCTAGGCTCTGCTTTTTAACGATAGCTTTATAGCAGTAGCTTGGAAAGTCTTATACCCAGCACTCGGTCTTATGCGACTCGATCGGCTGTCTACCGGATCGTGCCTAGTTCTTCCCTGGCCCGGGGATTTCTCTTCTTTCATATTCGGCATGTTCTAGCGAGGCGTAGGCTTTGGAAGCTTTTTGGTGATATTTGAAGGGGTACACATCACGACATGAAAACACATGCATTCCGGGAGTTTCCCTGTCACCGCCCTGCTCCTCCAGCTGAGGTATGCGCTTGGCATCTGATTTAGATGGATTAGAAGGATTACATCACGTACGACCATACCTTACATTCCCTAATATAATATTCCGATATACGTTTCCCTTGGGTTCCTAGGTCGTGGGGAAAAGAGAAGGCCGAAGGATGCCGGGCCTGTCAGGTTGCTATTCTGTTTCGAAGGGCTGGGATAGAGTACTCTATTGAGTATCTGGAATCGAGGAAGGTAAGATGTGTAAGAAGTAGGCGAACCAAATGGGCTCAATACGCTATATGTCTAAGCGAGACGTAGCTGAATATATCGGAACCGGCGAAACGGCTGGGTATAGTCAAAGCGATGAAGATTATTGATTTGTGAACATAATACGCATTTCTCTTGTAGATATGAATATCTTCATGGTGGTATAAAAGTAGGTACCTATAGGATGTAAGTCGGAGGGGATCGGTACCTAGGTACCTACCTGGTAGTTCAATAGGTAGGTAGGTAGGTAGGTATCCGGACAACTTGCCTCACTTCGAACGAGGCACATATGATATATACCTAGGTACATAGGCACCTACCTAGGTACCTGGGTACCCAGGTACACACATTCACACTAGCCACCACACACCAGCCACTTGGGGTATCTAGGCCAGGAATCTTGAGCTGGAAACATTGAACCAACCATACACACCTTTTTTTTTTATTTTTTTGCTCGAACCCGCTCTTAGCCAAGCCAGTCAAGCTCGAACTAAAGTCTTCTCCAATCATTCAAACGCACCGCGACGAGGCGACACGCGCTTTTTCCAACGACCATCCAAATCTCCGACCCAGATAACTCGGGCCCTCTTCCCCATTCCCAATCGCGATCGAAACTGGCGTCGCACACCTGGTCAGTGGAGCTACAGTGCCTACATACAACTTACCGAACCTGCGTGTACGTAGGTATATTTGCGACCAGTCTCACAAACGAATAATAAAAAGAAAAGAGACGAGAGAGCGAGGAATATATTTTTTAGAAAAAGAATAACCTAGTATAACGAATAGCAGACGGAAGCACGGAGCTCAACCCGAGACCAAAACCGTCAAGATGCAGCCCGGCTACCGCCCTTACCCGCAGCAGCAGCAGGTGCCGCCGCAGCAGCGCACCCCCCATTCGGCTGGACAACGACGAGGAGGCATCGGTATGTACCTTGACCGGCCATATGGACTGCCTTTTGGCGGTTTCCAGTACCCGCATGATTTCCATTTTCTTGTTGTATTTAATTGCTGGCGATCCAGCGAAACCACCCCACAGACATCCACAGACATCCACAACATCCACAACATCCACACATGGCTCCACTGATCATTAGTCGAAACTCTTTGCCAATCCACTGCTACCTATGCACATGCACCTTGTGTTCCTCTACTTTACTTGTACATTCCCATCATTGCTACCGCTACCGCTACCGCTATCACTGCTTCTCCTTCTCGTTTCCTCAAGATTCTGACTACTTTTGCCGTAACCACAGGTCCCATGATGTCGTCCGGCCCTCACCATCAGGTGCCCCTGACTCAGGCGCAGATCGCACAGCAACAACAAGCCGCCGCCATACAGGTCGAGATGGCCAAGCGGCGCAGTCGCAAACCAACGGACAAAAACCTCCCTGATAATATCGACAACTGTACCATCGGCGACATGGCGGCGAGATACCGCGAGCTCAGGGACTTTGAAAGGCGGCTCGATGCGACGATGACGCGAAAACGTCTCGATATCGTCGACTCGGTTAATCGTAGCGTGAAGGTACGTGTCACAAGTCTTGAGCGATGCGGGGAATCATATCAACTAAACATGGTGTAGCGGTGGAAGACGCTTCGGATTTGGATTACCAACACGGCGGAAGATCAAATTTGGCAAGGGAGCGGCCTCAATGTCGATTCATTTGATTTCAGCTCCAACCCAGAGCCCACGTACCGTGTCAAGATTGAAGGGCGACTGTTAGACGACGATGACGACCTCGATAAGGATGATGAGAGCGAGGATAGTGGGGATGGCAGGGATAAGCCCGACGACCCCGACCGTATGGAGGAAGACCCGAAACCAAAGGCCGCGAAGACTCCCAAGTACAGATTCTCGCACTTTTTCAAAGCACTGAGCGTGGACTTTCCAAGCCATCGGAAGGGCATTGACCAGGCCGTTGAATGGAAGAAGCCGGAGCGTGCTGGCCCTTCGTCGAGTCTTCCCGCCGCCGCCGACTTCGACGAACTCACATTCAAGCGTAGCGGGGATGAGAATCTTAATATTACGATTAATCTCTACAGACACGAGGAGCCCGAGCGTTATGCCGTCAGTCAGGAGCTAGAAGACATTATAGACATGTCGGAGGCAACCCGACAGGAAATTGTGATGGGGATTTGGGAATACATCAAGCTAGTAGGGTTGCAAGAAGATGAGGAGAAGCGCGATTTCCGCTGTGACGATCTCTTGCGGAGGGTGAGTAGCAGCCACTCCCGTCCTAGGCGTGGCTTGGTTACGATTTACTAACTCGCTCGTAAGGCCTTCGGTATTGAGACGGGCTCAATTCCTAAGTTACACGAATATATTACGCCGCATCTGAAGCCCCTGCAACCGGTCAAGCTTCCTTACACCATCCGACTAGACGAAGAGTTCCACAAAGACCCGCAACCCACCATCTATGATGTTCGCGTCGCCGTAGACGATCCGTTGCGTGAGAAGATGCTTTCGTTCCTCAGTAACGCTGGGTACGCCAATATGTTAAAGGAGGTCGCCTCTTTTGACGAACAGCTTGCCATAATCATTCAGGCGATTCACGTATCGAAGGCGAAGCATGCTTTCCTAACATCCCTCAGCGAAGATCCCGCTACCTTCGTGAGGGACTGGCTGAGTTCCCAGAAGCGTGATCTGGACGTGATCATGGGCGAGTCGATGAGGGGTGTGGGCGAGGAGACTAGCGGAGACGAATGGAGGAAGGGAGGCAAGGATAGCATCTGGTCCACCGTCAACGCTCGCGAAAGTGTCACGGTCATGCTGTCTAGGCAGCCTGTTCAACCACAGCGATAGTTTTCTAACGAAACGTAACAACGAGATTTGGGCATATTATTGGTTAGTAGTCACGGTAATGGCGTATGGCGTGCGGGCTTATCCGTGTCTGCGCTCGGGGATATTGACGCGGGTAGCAAATGCGTTCCGGGAGCAGTCTGGGATGGCTGCAGGGATATCTGAGACCCCAATTGGAGGTTCCAACATGGCATGATTTCTTAATAAACCGGTATGCGATCAGCCTACGAGTATTTTGTCCACGGGCTACGTTATGCCGTTGATGTACGGTGGTAGCATCGGCCTTTATTACAATAATCTTAACACCGACGTTTTTTTTTTTCGGAGCTTAGGTCTCGAGGGAACTCCCAACCCCTCAGGAAACCCGGGGAGTTCTCGTTGTACGAATATCCCCAGACACAGTGAACGCAACAGGGGTCATTGCTCGTAATATAATGCCCATATATACCTACATATATATATCTTAGCCGTGTAATAGGTGTCGAGCAGTCGTCCCTCTTGTGTCCGAGACAAAACTATCACCATCCGTCGGAAAACCTAATCCTGGATTTGCGGAATCCGAGTGAAGAAATACCTGCGGGGATAGATACCTACCTAAAATGTCGGCAATCTTCGGGAAGGCCAACACGGCCGTGATTACAGGCGGCGCGTCGGGTATCGGCCTTGCGCTTGCGCAGAAGTGCGTCGCCTACGGCATGCGCGTGCTGGTCGCCGATTGGGACGCCGAGACCCTGGGCAGAGCCGGCGAGAGCCTTGGGAGCGCCGCTAGCACCATCCTCATGGATGTGAGTAAACTGGAGGACTGGGACAGGCTTAAGGATAAGGTGACGAAGGAATTCGGAGGTACGTGTTCTGCAATTCCATTTTGCGATTCGTTCTGTGGATATAGCGGGAATTCGCATGTAAGGAAGCTCTGTTGATGAGGGTGGGAATGAAGAAATGGTTGTGTGATACGGACATACGAATATCCATTATTTTCCTACCTATCTACCACGCTAGCCTAGGCCCCTTGACCTCGATATCTGATGCTAAACGTATACACCTATCTCTGCCCATATAGGCCAGATCAACCTCCTAGCGCTCAACGCCGGGGTCAGCGCAAGCACAACCTTCGATGGAGCCGGCGCGGATACCTCTGCCTTCGATGGAGCCGGCGCGGATGCCTCTGCCTTCCGTCGTACTTTCGACGTGAATTTCTTCGGCGTCGTCAACGGCATTTTGACGCTCCTACCGCTCATCAAGGAGAAGGCCGCCGCATCGGAGGCGTACCGCACCGCAGTCGTGATCACGGGTTCTAAGCAGGGCATCACCAACCCGCCCGGCAACCCGGCATACAACGCGAGCAAAGCGGCCGTCAATGCGCTGGCGGAGCAGCTGAGCTTCGACCTGCGTCGCCAGAAGAACATAGACGTGCACCTGCTCGTGCCGGGGTGGACGTGGACGCCGCTGGCGGGGGCTTCCTCGGACCGCCCGAAGCCCGAAGCCCCGTGGATCCCGGCCCAGGTGGCGGATTACCTGGAGCGGAAGATGGGAGAAGGGAAGTTCTGGGTGCTGTGTCCGGACAACGACGTGGACGAGGAGACCGATAGGCTTCGGATACTGTGGACGGCCGACGACGCGGTGAAGGGCCGGCCGCCGCTGAGCCGTTGGCGCGATGAGTTTAAGGATGAGTTTGCGGCGTGGATGGCCAAGAAATGATCTATGGGTGTGTGGCTGAGGAAGGATATGTCACGCACGGGATGGCTTCCCCGATGTTTGCTTCTTTAGGACTACCTAACGCCTTGGAGGACCTCGACAGGGGGGCTAGGCTAAGCTATGCGGTACCCGTGGTTCACCACAGCCCCTAGAGGCATTGACAAGCATGGCCTCTATGACTTAAATCTGAATCTTTATGAAAGTTGCGTTACCTATTGATTTCCATTGCGATCGGCTTTTTGTTTGTCCCGTCATCACCTAAAACGCCTAACATACATGCACATAATGATTGCCATGACGGCTGCTCGTACGTCTACTGTTTGTCTTCGATATCCAGGCCACCTAGTGTAAGTGCAAGTTTGGATGCGGTTGAAGCTCCAGAACGTATACTCCCTGGCGCGAGCCCGGTCCCAGTTCCGTTAGTATCTCCCCCTAAACCGCTTGGCTCATCTGGCGAGTCGGGGGGACGGGGTTCGGGGGCATGTTCCGGATCTGCTTGATTAGGAATTCACGCTCATCGATGAACTGCTCGTCGTCGGTTCGGTCCTCGAGGAAATGCGAGAGGAAGTTCAGGAGCTTCTCGCGGTTCATGAGCAGGATCTTCTGCACGGCGATGGACTTGTGGGGGTTGGCCACAAAGACCTTGAAGACGTGGAAGCCCTCGTACTGTACCATCTTGCGGTCGCTGCGCAGCAGGTTCATGCAGATCTTGAGGTGCTCACCTCGGTCGACGTATGCGGTCATAACGTTGTAGTTGGAACGGTCGAGCAATATCTCGCCGAGCAACTTGATCGACTGCCGCTTCGTCACATAGCTGTTCGACTGCACCAGGACATTGTTGTATTTGTCGAAGAAGAGCTCGAAGTTTATCGAGAGATATCTCGGCACAAGCTCTTTGTGTTTCGTTAAAAGTTCCTAAGGCAAACACTCGTTAGGGAGGACTATGATTCCTTAGTTTCGTCCTTTGACCTACCCTGAAAGTAGTAAAAGCGTCGGCGGCAACTTCGAATGAGCTCTTGTCAATCCAATCGAAAAATCGCCAAAAAACTCCATAGCCGCTCTGTGGTCGCTCCCGATCAATGGCCGTTACGCCTTTAAGGCTAGAACCGGGCTCCTCTCCATCATCGTATAGTATGATAGCAGCCGCTGCCTCGCTCTTCAAAACCTCGCGGAGCACCGTGCCGGCAGGAGTAGCGCTTTCCTTGTGATCATAACCTCGACATAACTCTAGCAGGACCTGGGGTTTGTTGTTGACCACGTAGCTTAATGCGACTGGGTCCGTCTTTGGTGATGCCGTCGGAGGTCGAAAACGGAAGACGTAGGAGAAGATGACCTGGGTGTCTTTGCGGGATTCGAAAGGGAGACGATGTAGGGCCTGAGCCAGCAGGAGGAGAAGGTCCTCTTCTATTAGACCTGTAACGAGCTGATATACTTGCTCTGGAGTGCTTTCTGCTTCTGCGGCGGTGGATATTAGTTTTGGTATTATTACTTCAACATGCTCGAGGTGGAAATAGGTAGTACTGGGGAAAATAAGGGATGATGTGACGTGACCCGCGCCGGAGTCGGGTTAGGGATATGGAACTGGGGGGATGCGACGTACCTGGTGTTCCTTGTAGTATGAGCTTCATCTGACTGAGCACCTTGGCTAGTTCTTCGGGCTGTGGCAGAATACCCAAGTTAGCACACATATACCTAAGGGAGAGCAGATATAATAGGTATTATACATATATGCTACGCAGGTGTGCATATAGGGTGTGGCCTGGTTGGTATTAGATACGGTAGCTGCACTCACTTTACCGGGGGCATCGAGCTTGAGAACATGCTCTCGGGCTAGCTTGGGGAGGTCAAGGGTGTTTGGCCTGGTTCTGGCTCTCGAGAAGAGGAACGACATGGCTGCGATAGATTCTAGGTATACGGGTGGCGCATCTGTAATCGGAAACTTGTCGAAACTATAGACGGGGTCGCAAAGCCAGGGGGAATTGGGGGTGGGTTTGGTATGCGGTCTGCGGTCTGCGGTCTGTGGTCTGCGGCTTGCGGTCTGCTGCAGACTGCGGCGGTAGACGTTCTCTCGATCTTGGGATCTTGGGATCTTGGATCTTGGATCTTCGCAACCTTAGAGCAGAGGTGGGCGTCGAATTGGGATTTTAGTCAGCCAAGGCCGTCATTGTCCTTGATCCGGCTGCTTGATGAAAAGATGTCCACTGGTGCTATCCCAAAACTTGGACTCCCTTGGCGGTTGAGGCCTGAATGCTGCCATGTGCCGCTTTGCTGGTAAGCTGTTTATCATAAATCCGGGGATCGGAATGTTTATTTACGGGGCAAAAGTCCTTCAGCTGAGAGACGCCGACCCCCTTGCACGTTGCATGGGACCTATCAATAGCAACCAACGCCGTGATGTCCCTGGCGTACTTGGGTACTTATCCGCCCTAACGCTGCCATTGGTTTAACGTGCTATTGTACCTCGTATTTCTCGGTTAACCGAATAACGAGCTCGTTTGGACTTGGCTTAGGTACGCCAGGTACTCAAGTACCCACAGCGATATGCACCTCCGTGATGGCTACATATGTACATGTACTACTACATATGTGTAAGTCTGGAGGTATCTAATAAGTCGGTGACCATCATAGGTTCTTGGGCTAATGCATAGGTACCTATGTATGTAGGTAGGTAGTGATAACCCCTTATTTTTTTCTCCTTTTACACTGAGTCTATATACATAAGCAGGTACCTACACATACCTAGGTAAGTACCGCCGTTATGTTCCTGCATGCAAGTGTTGATATAAAATAGGTACCTATCACCTTGTCTTCTTCGATGCTTTCTGTTATTTCGTATGAGCCGCCGGACCTTGAGTGAAGGGCGTATATAGCAGAATAACGATCGCATTACTCACCAGAAAACAGTCTTTTAACCTAAGGAATTCGTTCGCGCATTTGTCTTTGTGGACCGAGTTATAATCCACAACGATACATTTTCCATATACCGTCGCCTATTACGGGCTGTCAGCTTGCACGTTTATAACCCCCTGAGCTTGTGCGTCATGGAATCTATCACCTCAGCAGAGCATTGTGAGACAGCAGCAGCAAATTTTTGGATTGGCCGTTGACGTGTTGGCATGATTCTAGATTCTCGCCGGTGTGAATTCGTGTAGACTTTCACAACCTCTGTCGAATATCTAAGAGTCGATGAGAGCTGATAGAGTTCCGTCCGTTGAATATGTTCGTGGATGTGGTATATATACGTAAGGTACCTACCTACATAGGCATGTAGGTGGGAGGGGGATTTATACGTCGGCATTACCTAACCTGGATGCCTGGTACCAGGTCCATACTTCTGGTATTGTATTGTGCTGTAGGGCTATGCAGGTAAAGGGGGACTAAAAAAAGGACTCATACTAATGGCAGGCGCATCACGTCACGTCCTCGCACTTACATAACCGGAGCCCCGCTAACGCAACTCTAGCCTCAATTCAATTGTCTGGGGGGTTGGGCGTAACCCAATAACCTTCTGCTGCTCCAATAGCACGGCGCGACGCGACGACAGTCTTCTACTTCTATTTTCAATCAATCAATCAATTAATCAGTCAGCCATACTTCACCTCCGGCAATTGCAAATTCGCTTTCTAACTAATGGTCCTCCTTCATCTCCATTTTAATCGTAATAATCCTTCTTAATCAATTGTTTCCCTTCAGTCATGCGCTTCATTTGCGATTCTATTTGTGACTAGCGCTCGCACCCATCTTGTCGTTTGGCGGGCTGGCAAACTCTTAAGACCATGCTCTGGCTTAGGATTATCTTCACCCTGCCCTTACTTTATCATGGCTCTCTCATATAGCCTCCAGTCCTCGGCCTCGTCTGACTTTTCTGACGAATTTTCCTCCCCTGAGTCTAACCCTCACCGCTTCATGGCTCCGCCTGCCATGTCTCGTTCCCAAGTCTTAGCTATGGAACGTGATAGGTACTCCGACGAAGGTAAAATCATCACCTCTCGTTATTCTGTTTACATCTCCGCTAAATCTTTGCAGACATACGAATTTTATATGAGATCGTGAATCGGGCCGAGGAGATCCTCTCTGAACTGACGCCTTCTTCTCGCCTACCCACTCACGCCCTATTCAAAGCCTACGATGAGATACTCCCGGATCATGGCATCGATCCGGATGATGATCAGCTCATCAGTAAGCTTGTCTTCCGTGTTGGGGGTGTCAAAAAGGCCGCTTCGCTCAAGGAGAAGTTTAAGACCGTCATGGCACAGATGGAAATTACCGTTCAAGTAGATGGGCCTCCAGTATATGGAAGCGACGCTGGCGATGCTCATGCCAACTCTGCCTCTAACCCTGATGAGTTGTCCGACGTTGGCGATGCTGCGGATCCTCATTTCGCAGTTGACAAGAATGCGTATAGACAGTCAGCCCCTGCCATGAACGGCGATGATCGACTCCATGACGATGCTGGCAGGAATATATCTAGCGGGGATAACCACGCCAATCTCTCTATGATTGAGCAGCACCTCGAAAGCAGCGCGATTGCATTCCGCAAGAAGCACCGCAACAAATTTTCTACTATGGGCGCGTTACGGCAGTGGCAGAAGAAATCTGGCTTTATCACCAACTTATGTGATCAGTTTGCTGCTGCTCGGCAGGCTGATTTAGAAGACGATGTCGAGGCGAAATTCCAATTCTGGAGAGCCATTTCTGCCGAGATAGATGTAACGTCGCCGCAGAGTCTCCCTCCTAATGTGTACTCAAAACGCATCGAAGGAATAGCCATCCGAGCTCATGAGATCCACGCCGCTAAAATGGCGCTGAGATATTGGCGGCTGAACGCTAGGGAGCAAGGCCATAGAGTTCGGAATTTAGAGGAATCCTCCGATCCCCTCGAACGTATAGCGGCAAAGGCCCACAAGAACTTGATGTTATCTCGCGCTCTCGCGAACTGGTCGAATCGGTGGGAAGAAGAGTCGGAAAAGGCGCGAATGGCCGCCAAGGCCTACGAAATGAGCTTAAAATCTAAAGCATTTGGCCTTCGCCCACGCCGTGATGAGCACCCCCTCGCCGACGCAGCGCGGGGCGTTCGTTTTAATACTTCTCCCGACCTAAGCCGCCTCGATACCGTCTCTAAAATCCCCCCTCCAATCGGGCTTGGTATTCCCGCTGACCAGGTCGATCCATCAGGCATTGCGATTGACACCCACAAGGACATTTCTACTGGGCTCTCCGGAAGAGAACCACCCTCCAATGATATTTCGGCTGACCCAATGGATGAAATGGATGAAACGACATTACTTGCGCGGCGTCATATTCTTCGCATGCGGTATTATGATGCTTGGGAGCGGTACACGGCGGAAAACTTACAGAAAGCTAGAGACTTCCGCGCAGACAAACAGGATGAAGGCAAGGCTCATGTTATTGCGAGATGGCGTTCACAGGCTGGAAAAGCTTGCCAGGATCGAGAAAATATGCAGTATAACGCCAAAAGAGCAAGCTACTACAACAAAGCTGTGAAAGCACTGGATGTCTGGAGACGGGAATGTCAGGAAAAGACGCAAGGACAAGATCACGTACTCGATCACTATGCTACGCGGGCCAATTTCTACTACAAAGTGATTGAAGCGTTGCCCGTCTGGCGGAATGAAACCGAGCGAGCTATCCAGCAAAGAGGCGTCCTCGAACTGTATGCGGGGCGAGCTGAATACTACTATAAGGCTACAAATTCACTTCCTATTTGGAGAAGGCGAACGCAAGAGGTCGCCGACCAAGAAGAGCAAACCCTCGCGCGCTACGCCCAACGGGCCGATTACTATTACAGGTCTCGGGGTGCCTTGCTAACGTGGCATGACTTTGCCAGGCAAAAACGGAAGAAGAGGTTAAAGGAAGCGCATTTGGAAACCCGCCGCATCGTGAAGAAAGGCATGGGAGAACGGTGCATCGCGCAGTGGCGTGAACAACTACAGCCTAGGTTGGAACGGCACGAGATGATGGATCTGATAATGGAAGATGTCGTTGCGGATCGAGAATGGAGACAAAACTCGGAAACTCTGGACGTGTGGCGCAAGAAGGCACGGCAGCGACTAGAGTTGGGGCTGATAAGCGACGCAACGGTTCAGGGGAAGATTATAGAGCAATGGAGAGACCGGTCAGCATATCACCAAGAGTCGCAAGTAGAAGCCGAGAACCATTGGAAAGAGAGGGCCTTGGCCCGCACACTGAAGAACTGGAACCTTAGTTCTCTCCAGATACCGAATAGACCACTCATAGTGGCTAACGCTCTGGAAAAGAAGGATAGGAGGTTGATGCGAACGAGCTTCGAAAGCTGGTATAGTCGGACGGCGGACATGCTTGTTCCAATTGAGCTCGCCGACGGAAGCTACAAAAGCGTGGGAGAAGTGATAGAGGATGCTCAACATCAGGCATCGCTAAGCCACGCCAGGGGGCTATTGACAAACTGGAAAGCGGCCGCAAAGAGCAAGAGCGAGAGTGGCCGACAGGAGATTTATACGCCAACGCCGGGGAGACCACGTATCTTCTTAGAAGGTCTGAGTAGACGGGAGACAACCACACCGTTGGCACCCGTGCCGAGCAGAGCAAATTGGAGAGCTAGCGAATCCGCGGCGAGATCGTCAGCTATCGGAGGTAGGACGAGCCGTTCAGGGCGGACCGCGAGGAATCTCAGGGTCTCTTGGGCGCAGTGAATACCTAGGTAGGTAGGTAGTTACCTACTTAGGCATGCAAGCTGGCGCATTGTTGATGCTACGGGGCTGTCTTTTCAAATACGATTGAAATTTTGCATGGAATAGGCGTGGATTACATACCTAGATAGTGATACCCCCCAGTTCTGTTAGTTTCGGAAAGTCGAAGATACCAGTAATAAAGAGTTATATACGGACTGTAGAGCTGCCTCGTTGGAGTTATGTTATGGGGTACATATTTACCTAGGTAGGTAGGTGCCTAGGTGGTTATCTCGTAGTGTCGGATTTAAAGGACGTAGGTAGGCTGGACGGTTATTGCATTCCATCTTCCTTGTGGTTTTCTATTAAACTTCCCGTAATGCAATATCGCGTACCCCACCAACGCCCGTGGTGGAGGTAGGTAGGTACCTAGGTAGGTACCTAGCTACCCACCACCTACCACCTACCAGGTACTGAATCACAGTACATAGGGGTACCTAACGTGGTATGTATTGGGCAGGGATTCGCGGCCCACCCCCCCAAACGTCATATTGCAGCCGCAATCCGACGCGAATGTTCCCATTTGCAGCGACATCTGACAACCGGCAGAGCATCTGACTTTCTCACCACTCCCCGTCGAAAGCCGCACTCCATCTCAAGCCGCACCCCATCTCGAAGATCTTAGGGTATTGAAAGCTAACTTACTTGCGACCCCTGCTAAATCGAGCAGCAGCCCCATGTGCAGATCGTCCGTATTATAGATACCCACTCCGATCATCATCGCATCCGGCGCAGAAAGCCCTCTCGCTCCAAACGACAGACGGGCTTGGAAACTCGGACAGACGAAGCGGGGTTCTCAACTCTGCCATCCAACCCACCCCGACACCTCACGTCCCTAGCTCGATAGCTCCCTAGACATGTTCGTATCGAGTGATCCGCGACGATAGTATGAAGGCAGTCCTTCCAGGCCAACCCGAAGCCGGTCTTCAAGCTGTGTCGACAGGTTATTGGGACGGCAAGCGCGTCATCGTCTACATCACCGGCAACGCCCTCGCAATCCTCTCCGACCCCGAAACAATACTCCAGACTATATACGACGATGATGAACGAAAACTGGAGGCCGTCTCCTTTGACGAGTCCTCGGGCAAGATAGCTGCTTGCACCGGCGCGACCGTGAGGATCTATCGGCCCCTGAGCCATGGCGATGACGGCGACTCGCCCAAGGTTGTTTGCCCTGGAATCGATCGAATAGCTGCTATTTCAATTCGGCTAATTGTATATAGTGGGCTTTACAAACCTCTTTTGAAGTCGATCAAGGTCCAACGCCCGCGACATTGTCGTGGGGAAGCTCCGAAGAGCTCCTTGTTGGGCGGTCCTCCCTATGGCTCTACGACACAGCCTCGGAACCAGCCTCTTGCCGTTGGAAACAGGAGCTAGCCAGTCCTGCGAAAGTAGCGAATCTTTCCTATGATTCATCTTACATCGCATCCGTCGGATACCATGACCGCCTCGTAAAAGTATGGCGGAGGCTGAATTTTAGTTTCGAGGATGTGCATTTTGACTTTAGCTATCTACCGCATCCTCGAGCAGTCACTAGTCTACAATGGCGCAAGCCTTTTCACGTCGATCAAACGATCGAGAATGTACTCTACACGTTCTGCGTCGACAAGGTAATGCGCGTGTGGACAGGCGCGGAGGGCTCCATCCGCCAACCACTACGCCAATGGGGAGAGCTAGATCTGGCGGCAGCTGTACGGGATGGGAACGAGACAACCGGGCACGGCTTAGTCTGGGCGTTTATCCTTAGCCAACGGGACCTTGCCAACGCCACGGAGAGAGCCGTCCAGGAAAGGGGCGACGGTCAAGAAAAGGAGGATGTCGCTCTTCAATACTTACTATCTATCGCCAATAGGGACACAGAGATCTGTGTCGTCTTTGACGGACGTGGAAGCATGTCGTCCTGGGCGCTGGAGAACGTGAGTAGCAAGGTAAAAAGTACTAATAACGCGGATAATGTGGCGTACGTCAAGTCGAAGGACTTCGATTTTCTTGGAGCATCGACGAGAGAATGTCACGTCGAGATTCTCAGCTATTGCAACAAGAACTCGGGTAACTTGCACATGTTGTTTCATCACTTCGATGGTAGGGTAGAAGCATTCGAGACCAGCATCGCAGACTTCCTCGACCCGACCTCTCAAACGAAGCACCGCCTCACCCCTCGTGCTACCTGGTCCGGACATTCCGCTTCGATCAAGAAAATTGTGCGAAATTTTAGTGGCCGTGCAATCGTATCCAGGACCGAGAAGGGGGAAAGTATCGTCTGGCGACACGTCCCCGGGACGCCGCGGCCGAGGCTGTTACGGCATAACCTCATCCCGGAGAAGCGGCATATACATCGAATATGTTTGATTAGAGGTGGACGGTTCGTTGTCTTTTTGCATCATGAGAGCATCTCGGTATGGGACTGCACCTCGCCGATGCACACACTACTTGCGGAATGTAAATATCATGTCCGCGGCAAACCCCTTTGCATTCTCGTGCTTCCCCGCGAGCGAGCTGACGAGGTTTCCATTGCCCACATCGCAACTGTTACCTCGGAGCAGCACGGAATAGTATGGGAGCTTCATTTACCGTTGAAGAACGATAATTCTACCAAGACGCAAATTAACGGTCACGAGGGAAGCCTTCGAGAATTCTGCACATTCAAGTTGGATAACGCCGGCGACCTTGCTTACGTCCTGCCGGTTGACCCCGCAGGCTCTCCCCACGTTATATCCGGCTTTCTAGATGTATTTGCCCGCGATGTCGCGGTCTCGTACACTCATGGTGGCCGTGTTGAATTTTGGACCGCCAGAGTTTCTCAAGAGCGAGGTCGAGTCGAGTGGCTTTCGACATCCTTGATGGAGACGGGCGTGCCAGAACCGGCGTTAGTCAGCGGTAGTACGATGAAGAAGGCCGCCCTCGTGAATGCCAACCGCTCAGAGCTGACGATTTGGGATATTCGGGGGGCACGATTGGAATACAAGCAAGATTTCGAGAACTACAATCCCGTGCAGGATCTCGACTGGACGTCTACGCCCGATTCACAGTCAATACTCGCCGTTGGGTTTCCGTATCGTATAATCCTCCTCTCGCAGATGCGCTTCGATTACTTGAATAAGGGCCCTGCTTGGGCACCGATCCGCGAAATTAGCATTCGAGATTTCACGCCTCACCCCATCGGGGATTCTACCTGGCTCGGCGATGGCAATCTAGTCATTGGTGCTGGAAACCAATTATTTCTATATGATAGGACCTTCGAAATAACTGACCGGCTAATCTCAAGCGCACGCGTACCTCACCGCAAGGATGGGACTAGGGATCTGTTCGATATCATTCAAAGACTAAATGGACCATTGCCAATCTTCCACCCTCAGTTTCTCAGCCAGTGTATACTAGCAGGGCAGCATCTCGAGGTTCGGCGTGTCCTACTAGCTTTGAGCCACACATTGAAATACCACGTAGAGGGCGATGCAATTGACGATTATCTAGGCCTTGACCTCGCAGAATTCTATATACGCAAAGTAGGTGTCGCGAATCCGCGAAGGGATTCATTGGCTAACTCTTTAGGTATCTGCATCTATCGGTACCAACGGCTTGTCCTACCTTACATCTCAAATATCGTTTGGCGATACCGACGAAGTCTTCACGGAAGATATCGCCATAGCTATTTGCGAAAAGCTCCAGGAAGTCACCATACCGCAGCTTTCTGGTCACGAGCAGATTCAGTTACTCGACATCGTGGAATGTGTGGGAGTCGTAGAGAAGCAGCGTCGCTCAATGGATGAGAATGGAGCTCGGTTCATGTTATTCTTTCGCCAGCACGCGTTAAGGAAAGGAAGAACTAACGAGATCCATATGTCATGGAGAGAGATCAATTGGGCTTATCATTCAACTAGCCAGGATATACTTACGGATTTTGTATCCCGTCAATATCACGGCACTATGTTGTGGGAGAACGCAAGAGAAAGCGGCATGTTTATGTGGCTTACAGATGAAGCTGCTGTGGTAAGTCCAATAACTCGAACAGCGTCTCTACCAGCGTCTGACGAATTTGCAGAAAACGCAGTTCGAAATAGTAGCCCGGAACGAGTATACGAAAAGCGAAATGAAGAATCCCGTAGATTGCAGTCTCTTCTATCTCGCTTTGAAGAAGAAAGCCGTCCTTCAAGGCCTGTGGCGCATGGCTAGCTGGAACAGGGAACAGGCAGCTACACAGCGACTATTGGCCAACAACTTTAATGACCCTAAATGGAAAACAGCGGCCCTGAAAAACGCATATGCACTACTTAGTAAACGCCGTTTTGGTAGGAATTCCAGGATCTGTAAACCGTGCGATACTAACAATGGACACAGAATATGCGGCGGCCTTCTTCCTTCTCGCAGATCATCTACAAGACGCTGTGAATGTCTGTCTCAGCCAGATCAGAGATCTTCAGCTTGCTATCGCCATAGCTAGAGTGTATGAGGGCGACAATGGGCCGGTGTTAAGAAAGCTACTCGAAAACGAGGTGCTTGCCCTCGCGGCCCAAGAAGGCAACCGCTGGCTTGCTTCGTGGGCTTTCTGGATGCTGAAACGGAGAGACATGGCGGTTCGCGCTTTGATTGTGAGTTCTCGTCAGAATTTGTTTAGTAAGGCTGCTAACTTGACGGAGACCCCCGTCTACACGCTATTAGAGACGCCAGCCTCCTCGGACAATCTAAATGCAAAATCCTTCTTGACAGACGACCCAGCACTAGTCGTCTTATACTCTCAGCTCCGGCAGAAAACATTACAAACACTCCGTGGAGCGTCGAAGGTGATGCCCAGGACGGAGTGGGAATTCGTCTTACACAATGCTAGACTATACGACCGCATGGGCTGCGATCTGCTTGGTCTCGATCTGGGTAGGTCTCTAGTCCAGATTTTGGCCGTGTGCTATAGACGACTGGCTAACCATATATCTAATAGTTCGCAACTGGGAGTTCCTACGGCATACCCCATCGACAATTCCGGACCTCGGCGGGGAAATAGACCCTCGGAAGCTGCTTAAACGTCGCAGTTCGCTAGTTGTTCAAGATATACCCGTATCGCCTGTCGCCCCAAGCGATATGAAGACCGGTGGCCATAGTGTGAAGCCGCCGCCTAGCGTCTTCCAGGAGCCAGACGCAAATTCGCTGCTGGATAGTTTCGGGTTCTAAATTCTCTTCTAACATACAGGTTAGAATGTGGAGAGCATCCCTGGAGATAGCGTGTTCGGACACCTGATTTGCGTGAGGGGCTTTAAGTTAAGTTTCATCTGTAAATCGAATAAGGTTGCCATGGATACAGCCTAGGGGATAGCATTCTAGGTACCATTATGAGAGTGCGCTCAATCTTGATGTCTTACAACGACATCATTCCTAGAGATGCCCCAATGCCTGCTGATATTTACGGTGGGCGCAAGAGTAGTAGGTAAAGCATAGGGGCGATACCCCTAACCTATGGTGGTGTTGCCGGCGCGGCCTATGTCTTAAAGGCAACAAAGGGCAAAAAGGAGGGGTCTGTATCATAATTACGTTAGTTAAATTAGTACTAATTACAGCGTAGCTAAGCCCGGAATATGGCACTTACCAGTTACTCGTCGTTAGTATCTGCAGTTATTTAGCTGTAGAGCCAATTACGGCATGTTTCGTTTCGACGGATTTCATCCCCCCTCTTCAGTTCCGGCTATAAGAGGCGAGACTCTGAGGAGTTAATGGTTCATTATATAGGCTTGCATCCGATGATACCTTGAACGTAGGTAAGGCCGGAGCCGAGGAACGGAGGTCTGGGTGATGTTTGGAATTTGGTAACCTAGGCTCGGATAACGGGCAGCTTCCCCGGGCACGAGGACGGACACTGCCACATAATACCGAAGTAGATATACTTACTAGGTAAAACAAGAGCCCATAGGCGGGATATAATGTGAAGACGCGTTCTGACTGTCTAAAAAGCGACGATTAAGAAAACGACGTTTCGTTATATAATACGTTTGCCCCTTATTCACGAGTGCCCTGATCGTACCGAGGTAAGATATAGAGGTACTGCCGTTAACTTAATCCTATACCCCTCTAAGTAACTTACGCGCTACGATGATTAGAAGCGATTTAAACGAGCACCTCCTATTTCCATGGATAGGTATACATATGGTTAGCTACTGAGAGCTGCGTATTGTATGTGGTAGATACCTACCTAGGTAGACATCAAGAAATAATACATACCTAGATGAAGATCACTAACTGATCATTCACATTTAAACTTCTGGATGGATACATGAGGAATAATAGCACTCCGATATTAAGCTCTCTGTATAAAAACATCATTGTAACCCATGGGTCTTTATCGCTGTCACGTGCTCCCGTACTTCATAACGTTTAGTCACACTGGCGCTTATCCTACCAAGACTACAACTAATGTAGGTAAGTATACAAAAGATAGGAATCACATGTTAATATATCCTCGGCTTTCTTATATATTGCCGTGTGAATAGAATGATTACGGGGTTCTCAGCCCGGCTGCTCTGCGGTTTGCGGCCGTAGGTCCGAGTTCCGCCTGAACCATCCGGACGAGGCAGTGATGGTCCTGGAATAACGACGGAAACCCAAGCTTACCTCAGTAAACAGACCGCGAATATTCGGTTGAGCATATGGCTCACCGTACGAGAGGAGTGGGGGTCGTTATGAAGTTAATCTCCGACTTCCTCTTCGTGGGTGGGGTGTTACGTAGTCTCTTACGGGACGTCTTCGTATATTAAGGGTAGTTGACGGCAGATATAAATTGTGGCTCTATCGTTTTTCATAGCCCAGAAGATAATAAGGAGCCCTCTTCTGTTAATCGTTCAAACTTCTTTACTCATAGACTTCTTTAAATAAACGGAAGGGAAATTAAACGCTAATATGCGCTCCGGATTACTACTCGCTTCGCTTCTAGGAGTCAATGGGGTTCCCATTGGAATGGAGAAGGCCCTGACAACCGCCAATGTCCCTGAGCAGTTCCTCGAAGATGTCTACTTCGTTAACCATGTGCCCCTGATGGCTCTACAGGCCGACACGCGGATCTCGTACGCTCTATACGTTCCGAAGTCACACTACAACCCCGACCCCAGTCGGAATTCAACCCCAGAGAAACTCCCCCTCCTCGTTTACATTCATGGAACCCTGCGTAACACAGTTGCCATCTTCAACGAGCTCGAGCCATTCGCTGACTCGACCCCATGTGCCGTTCTCGCTCCCGTGTTCCCCGCTGGCATAGAGGGGCCTAACGACATCGACTCATTCAAAGAGATCCGATCGCAATCTCTCCGTTCAGACCTAAGCCTATTATCTATCCTGGACGAAGTCGCCTATCGCTGGCCCGGGATCGAGACTGATAAGGTGTACATGATGGGATTCTCGGGTGGCGGCCAGTTCGCCCACCGCTTTCTGTACCTCCATCCCGAACGTCTAGCCGCCATTAGCGTGGGGGCTCCGGGACGTCCCACATTCCTAGACGAGACCCAGAACTGGCCCTTGGGAATAGCGGACGTAAAGGCCGTCTTCGATAGGACGGTGCAGCCGGATCTTATCGGGGCCCTCCCGATCCAACTCGTCGTCGGCAGCGAGGACACCGAGATCCACGGCTCCCCGGAGTTCTGGGAGTGGAAGCGGGAGGTGCTGGGCGACGGGGGCTTACCCCCTATGAACGAGACGAGGCTAGAGTCGATCGAGGAACTTCGCGCATCTTGGGAAGAGGTGGGTATTAAAACTCAGTTCGATATTGTCGACGGCGTAGCCCACGACGAGAAGGGCGTTCGACGGGCCGTCTTGGGATTCCTGGAGCCTTGGATCCAGAAAAGGGGCTGATGTGTTATGACACATTAGATGAGGAGAGAGCGGACTAAGCCGCCTGCCAGTCTGTATCGGGTCTATGTTGGAAAGAGCCGATAAAGGGGATGGCACTATAAATGTATGGTTAGGAAGCCATAGTTAAAAGTCTAGGCTAAAACCTATCATCGCGAGGCATATGTTGGAAGATAGATTAAATTTATTCTATAATGTTTTTATTCGTATGGGCGACGTGAGCCTTAGCATCCGGCTTCTAAAGTAAGATAGGGGTAATGTATTCCGTTACGTTATTACCATCGACCGCACCTCCTGCTCGCAATACATAGAAGCTTTCCTTCCCACTCTTACGCGATCAGTATCTTCACAGCACAGGTTCTATATGCCTTACGTCTCCGGAGCGAGAGGTATTACTCTTATGTTAGTTGAATAGGCTTAATAGGGCGGTAACGTGGGTTTTTCGTACGACAGCGTACGGAATACGAAAGGCGAAACGTCCAAAATGAATATACTGCGTACCTAGGCATTTTGAATATGAGTTAGTGGTATTATTATCAAGTCGGCGTATAGGCCTTAATCTTGGATAATAGTTTGCTAGGGTTCTCTTGAAGGAACATAGCTGTGGAATATTTGGATCCAGCCTTTAGTGCTAGCACCCTTGCTTCACGGAAGAATGCCATCGAAGATCGCGTCTGCTAGTTTATCAGCGATCGGGTACAGCTTTGATTCCTATTGGTGCCGTTGGCATCCCCCCGATAGGTCGAGCCCGTAGTCTTGGTGTCCTTACGTCCCCCCGCCCCACGTGTAGATCTTGCAATGCTATACCAGTTTGAGTGATAAAATGGGTAAACATAGGGGTACCTAGGAGTGGCAGAGCCGTAAGGTCCGCATGCCTTTTCGCCCCCCATCCGGAACCGGGGGTGATCTTTCAAATACGGGTCACCCTCACTCCACCCCCTTACCGAGGTACCCCATAGTCGCCACGCCGGGAAGAGATCGGAATAGACCGGTGGTCTCAAGGGAGTCCCGGGGCACCGGGACCATCCATTAGTACATGAGCCGCGGGAGTAAATTTGAGGCTTTATTACATATAAGTAAAGGTTGACTTGGTACCCATACTCTAGATCTTATCACCAATGTCGTATTGATATGACGTATACGGAACCGGGGGGGTTGCATACAACTGCGACAACTCCTCTCAGCCAGAGTCGCCACTCGACTGGATCTACGAATGCCGCGTCTGGTGGAATGCAGGTATACTTATAGAGCTCATCCAAATGTCGTCGTCGTGAATATGTCGCCCTTATAACCATCTTAGATAATCAGCCCGTCCCCTAACGATGTTTCGGACCTGAGCCCCTTGATCCACGTAAGCAAGATTCGGCCTTCACTTAGCCTCTTTCTTAGTTGACGAAACATCCATCTCAATTATTACCCTATATTTTGGCGAAAATCTAGACGATGAGGTCGGACTTGGCGAAGATAATGTCTTGTGTGCTGGGGTTTACCGGTAATAGGATTGTGTTAAGTTACGGCCGCAGACTGAGGTGTTGTTGATGAGATAGTGTTTTAGTCGAGTATTGGCCGCATTGACGACGGGCTAGCCAGTTCGACGAATAAGGGGCCCAGACCTCACAGCAGTTGCTGTAAAATACAGGTAGGTAACCTAGCCGGAAAATGTTTCAGTTTAGCGCTCTTCATGAAGCGCCTAGATTACCCCTTTTTTGATGTTTGTAGCTCGAAGAGCTCTAAGTCTCTGGGTAAGAATACCCATGAGACGAAAGGGCGATCTAACTATCCACACTTACTGAATGAGACACCACTCCCTGAATTAAGATACTGGCCCCCTTTCTGCTGCTGAGTACTTGTTAGTCGATCGGTCACCGTTTACCTAGACTTGACATTGTATGTCTGCTTCTACGGGGTTCTTTAGAGGTATATAAACAGGTGTATAATAGGCGTGGTACTACGTCGAGCCTACATGAAAGGGAAAGTAGGTTGTCGCCTAGTCATGGTCCCGTCATAGTCCTCGGATTCCAGCCATGGAGAACAACGCCAGGCAGCAGCCCACGCCCACTCCCCAGACGGCGGGACGCAGGGGGACGAACTTCCGGTTTTCCTGTCCCCAGATATACACCCAATTGTAGAGCACGCGACTCGCTAGATACCCTAGTGTGAGGTTGTTTAGGGTCCCCGCCGGGAGGCCGGCGGCGTTACCAGCGGTTACCGCGGCCGCGAACACGCCGAGGGTCTCGAATGCGTTCGCTCCCGCTGCTTCGGCGCGCTGTAAGCGACCTCTTAGCTAGAGTGTAGGTTAGCGGATTCTGCAAGTCACACGGCCACTACAAAATACGTAGTTGCTAAGTATTATATGCGTAGACATAATATATGGGTAGGCCATAGTGGCGTAGTCTATAATACTGCTAGGGGCTTTACCTTCTTATCAATGTCGGCGGCGTCGAGCCGGGCCGAGAAGGTGCGCGGGCTGTTAGGATCGAAGTACTTCTTGCCCGGCCCGGAGAGGCCCGAGTACACTCTCGGCAGCATGGCCTATCATGCATGAAGTGTTAGCGAGGATTCTAGAAGCACAAGGCACGGCGTCCTGCTGCAATCCATGAGAATAAATGCGCGAGAGCCAGTGATAGGCCTACCAAAACGAACGCTGCGGGGATCTATCCTAACGCGTTAGCCTGAATTCTTCCCTCTGCCTAGAATTTAAGGACTGGCTTGTGACTGACGGTGAAATAGGATATGTTTCTATCAAGACCTAGGTAGGAAGCCATTGTTGCTGGTCGGAAGAATATTCTTAGCTGGAGGATGTTTCGATCTTGCTTGAGTCAGGGTGAATCGGGGGTCCCACAGGAATCGCCCAGTTCGCGATCGTATGAGAGGGCCGTTGGGGAGACGTGGAGCTAGGACGACTAGGGAGACGAATGTTTGCGTAATTCCATATGGATTGCTACATATTACCTTTAGGGTTGCTACTTGGCTTGCATAACCGACAATCTATATTCTACTTAACCTAGGAAGGAAAAGAAGGAACCTGAGCCTCAGTTAGTCCACAAAAGAGCCATCGCGAAACGCGATATCAGCCAATCAGGCTCGCGTTCCATTTCGACAAGGTTTGGTGTTGGGGCCATCACGCGTCAAGCTTGCGTACGGGGTTAGGCTTTCTAGTAAATAGGTTAGTCCGTTTCTGCTCTAGAAAACCGTCGAGAGTGAGGCGAGTTCTGCGCCACGTGTATCGCATAACTCTGTTGCGTCCCGTTGCGTGGGACGGGGTGGCTTGCCCTACTAAACCCCAGATCCGTAATATCGCCCCCCCTCGGAGACGCCGCATCCGATCTACATATTCTAGCTGGGTAGGTAGGTTCTTATTAGCCCATCGTTTGTTACATTGAAATAATGCCCTTTGTAGATTCAGAGAAGTGGACGGAAACTTGCGCGTACACAAGTCCAAACGTGGCGCCTCGGTTCGATTCATGCGGGCGACAAGGGTATCATAAGCTATATTTTCCCGTCCTATATCATAATTATAGAGAGGCAAAGCAATAAACCATCCCCATTTTGCAAGCCTCCGGCGCCTAGCCAATAAGGAGACTTCTCACGAAATGTCGCCACCTCCCCAGTCGCCCCAGAGATCGTTAAGATCAGAACCGAGCATCTCAAAATTAAAGTCGGGGTTCGGGACCGGAATAGGGTTAGAATCCGAGGTTGAGGGTAATAACCACGGCATCGAGAGTGGCAGGCCATCCCGCTGTTGATAGGGCGTGCTCGCCATCTGAATCGTAGGTGATGTGTCCATGGCGAACGGGGTGATAGACTTTAGCACAAATTAGAATCTCCTGTTCCTCTATGCGCGCTGGAAGCCGTTTACCACGTACCTTAGCTCGGTTAACCGGGTCTTGCGCCGTCTGCGGCGAGGTAGAATGAGACTGCGACGGCTGAGTAGAATAGGGCGGTATCTGGAATGCGAGCAGCTTATAATGCAGGCTGATGAATCGCTCGGCAGCGGATGCCTTGGCGGCATCCGACGTCTTGATGCCCATGTGAGTCTCCAAGAGGCCGTAGGCGGCACACATGGACGAGTATCCCCACGGATCATTATTGCCGCATCTTAATACACGATCTTCTTTCATCGTAATGCACCTCTCGATAAGCCTGAGGGTCTCCTGCGCGTTATACATAATTAAGCTCGACGAATCTGTCGGCGTCTCGTTAGCGCCGGGCCGCAGCGAAATGTGAGCGTACTCGTACCTTTTGGCTGGTGCAACGCTACGTTACATAAATTGATGACGCAGTTCATCGTGTCCTCGCGGAGGAAATACAGGGTTCGAATTCCCTGCTGGTAGAGCCGGTCATGCATCATAACGATGTCCCGCGCCGCAGTGTAATAGATGAGTTCCGCAACTTGGTATTTCGAGTTGAACTTCCTAAGCTTCAGAAACGGCTGGTGTAGTGGGATGAGGTACTGCCTAAGTTGGAGGTGTAGTAATGTATGCGCTAGAATCGGTTTTCGGGAGCGCTTCGCATCCCTTTCGCTTTCTAGATCCCACGCTGGTAGCTGGTCAATCTCGTGATTAATCAAGTCACTATATTGAAGGACCTGCTCCCACTCGAGGCCCACCGGCGGACCAGTCAGTAGTTTGTTCAACTCAACACGGAGCGCAAGACTTCTGCGGCTAAGATGTAAATACGACGATGACGTGTAATCATTCGGCGGACGCGAAACCGGGAGATCTTGGGACTGTTCGTTGAAGCTGTCGTCGTCGATATTTCTAGGCGCGTCGGCGTCATTGTGGACGGCGCTCAGAAGTGTCGGGAGGCCCTGATCGAATGATGATTGGACGTCGAACTCGACTATGGTGGCCCACAATCTTCGGCGCATCTCCGCAATATAGGGGGTCATTTTTGCCGTCACATGATCGGGGTCCTGGTGAAGCCCGACGGTGATGCCGTCCTGAACCATTGTGCCGGATGTGGTCCAGAATCGCTTCTTCTTGATAAGGTTGACCCTCTTAGCAAGATAGAGTAGGCACGCAATCTGGTAGTGGACGAGTTTACGATGCTTCTGGCTCTGTTGCCCGTACCATTCGTCACACGCTTTAACCCATTTCTCGGCCATCTGAATGGAACTAGATTTGATACCCACGAATTTGTTGGACGCTTGCATGTCCAAGCAACAGGACACGGAAATCATGGCTAGCAACAGAGCGGTGAACGCAGCTTTCTTCGTCTTGGAAGGGTCCCAGAATGCGCCGTACTCGGCCTTGAAGGTGGGCACGTGAAGGATGCGATGAATCTGCTCAAATTGGTCCAGATAAACAGCGACGAGGGAGTCCGTCTCCTCTTTGGGAGGGAGCAATGATTCTAGGGCGACATCGGGCTCGGTGAACTTCTTCTCGCGCTCCTCCTTCCGTTTCCTACGATCCTTCTTCTGGATGTTGAGAGGTCTTAGCCACTCCTCGGCCGTCTCTTTCATGAAGTGGAATATGCCGGTGAGTTCCTGAAGCGATGACCAGGCATTGTGCGGGCCAACGTACTTGGTCTTGAAATCATGCCCTCGTAGGTTCTGGTATTCGATCTCCTCCGTGGTGTGCGGGGTGAATGAGGAGGGATTTGAGGGAATGGATTGGCCGTCTCTGACCGAATCCTTTTGAGTCGACGGTGAGGCTACTATTGTGCTGCCATCGACCGAGGCCTGCTTTGCTAGAGCGCCCCTCAATTGAGCGACCTCCAGCTCGAGCCGCCGAATCCTGTCATGGTCACGGGACGCATCTCTGAGAACCGAGGGCTCGCCGTCGCGGCGCGTCGGCGGAGGATTTACAGAATGGCGACGAATGTCAGAACCAAACGTCACAGGAGGGGCGGCAGCAGCAAAAGAGGTCTTTTCTGCGATTGAGGCGGCTGTGACACCAGGCCTGGACTCATAGGTACACCTCTCGGGAGTGCCGGACTTGACACAGCGGTCGCAAGGCAACTCCCTAGAGCAGGAGAGTTTTCTACGGCGGCACTCTAAGCACGAAAGCCGGACTCTTTGCCGCTTCCGGGCAGGGCCCTGTTGATGCTCTTCATGGTCATGGTCATGCTCATGCTCATGCTCATTGTCGTGCTCATCATCTTCAGACCGCGGAGGTGCGCCGTTAGATCGGGATTCGGCCATCGTACCCGAGCTGATATGATGGAAAGAGGGTATTGTACGAAAATTGGCCAAACCTCCGGTTAGATCGAATCTGTTAGACTGATAAGACTGACTGAAGACACCGAGACAACCATCTTTTTTTCTTCTCTTTCTTGTCACGTACCTTGACATCGAGGGCAATGAACTACAAACACTATTTTGGGACTTGAGCAGCTCGGACTTCCGAGTTGAAGCTCGGATTTCGGATTTAACTGGCCTGGGCGCAAAAGCGGCGGCGACATTAAGCCATGACACCGAAGGAAAGGAAAAAAAAAATATGGGTTAGTCCTACAAAATTAGGACTTCAATTGTGCCAATGGAATCAGAAGTCTAGAGTTACCGGTCGCTTCTAAAGTAAGTGCGTGTAAGCAAACAAACAGGACCTTAGCCGTGGCCGGGGCTTAATTTGGAAGAAGCTGAGAACTGCGACTTTCCAACGTCCAACAAGAGAGAAAGAGAGGAAGACCTCCGCATCACGTGCCAGCCATTCGTAAAACGGATCACGCCGGACCATAAGTAATTTTTCCGTTAAACCGTTAATTTAAAGAATTTCTAAATGTCAAACCCACTTTTTAATTATAGTTACGTAATATTTTAAAAACTATAAAATATTATTTATTTTTTTATAATCGATACGAAATAATTTTATTAATTAAAATTAAATTATATTAATATTATAAATAATAAAAAAAAAATTAAAATATAATTTTTTAAATCGTATTTTTATATAAATTTATTAACGTCGAAATTATAATTATTTAATAAAATTAAATTATTATATTAAATTATAATAATAATTATAAATTTATAATATATAATAATTATTATTTATTATAATAAAAATTATAATAAATAAATTTATTATTATTTAATATAATAATTTAATTTTATTAAATTATTAATTTTATCGTTAAAATATATATATAAAATCGTAAATTTTTTAACAACGTTTTAATTTTTTTTTTATAATTAAAAATTATTTTCGTAAAATAATATAATAATTTTCGATTTTTTTCGAATTTTATAACTATTTTTATAATTATATATTTTTTAATATAATTATTAATATAATTTTTAATATAATTTTTAATATAATTTTTAATATAATTTTCGTAATATTTTTTAATTTTTACGAAAAATTACTCGTATTATTTTTCGATAAAATCGTCGTAAAAAACTACTTTTATTATTTTTCGATAAAATCGTCGTAAAAAATTATTTTATATTATTTTTCGAAAAAATCGTCGTAAAAAACCACTTATATTATTTTTCGATAAAATCGTCGCGAAAAATTACCCCTATTATTTTTCGATAAAATCGTCGCGAAAAATTACCTTTATTATTTTTTTAAAAATTTTTCGAAAAAAACCGTCGTAAATAATTACTTTATATTATTTTTCGAAAAAATCGTCGTAAATAATTACCCGTATAATTTTTTTATATTTAATTTTAAATATATAATTCGAAAAATTTTTCGAAAAATATTACGAAAAATACGTTAAATTAAAATTAAATTTATATAATTAAATTTATATAATTAAATTTATATTTATAATTTAATTTATTTAATTCGATTTATTTAATTCGATTTATACGTTAAATTAAAATTAAATTAATATAATTAAATTAATTTAATTAATAAAATCGTTTATTAAAATACGAATAATTTTAAATATAATAATTACGATATATATAATAATTTAATAAAACGATTTAATTAATTAAATAAAAACGTAATATAAATTATTATATAAAATATACGCGTAATTAATTAACGTAACGTAACGTAATATAATATAATATAATATAATATATAATTAATATAACGTAAAAAATATAACTTATAAATTTTTACGTAATTAATTTTTATTTTTTTTTCGAATTTTTTTTTTAAAAAAAAAATCGAAATAATATTTCGAAAAAATTTCGAATATATTAACGAAATTATATTTTAATTTTTAATATTACGTATTATATTAAAATTTAATATTATTAATTATAATATATAAAATAATTATTTAATTAATATATTTAAAAAATATAATAAATAAATTTATAACTATTTTTTTACGTAATTATTTTTTTAAAAAAATATTAAAATATAATAATTAAAAATATTATATTTAAAATAATATATATAATTATAAATTTATAATATTATATATATAATAATAATTTATTATTATAATAAAAAATTTTAATTATATATATATTATTATTAAAATTATATAATTATATAATTTCGTATTAAAATTTTATCGTAATAATAATAACGATAAATATATTTTTATTAAATATTTTATCGTTTTACGTAACGAAAATTTAAAATATATATTTTTAAAATATATATAAATATCGATTAATACGAAATTAATTATTTTAAAACTTTTATATAAATATAAATTAATTAATATATTTTTTCGTAATTTTTTTATTATATAATCGTATAATATTTTTATAATTATATATCGATAATTTTTTATTTATTTATTTAATAAATTATTATAAATTATATTTAAAAATAATTTTTTAATTATTAAATTTAATATATTTTTTTTATATATTTAATAAAATAAATTATTTAATATATATAATTAATATTTATTTATCGTATTTTTTAATAATTTATATATTAATATTTAACGTATAAAATAATCGATATTTATAAAATTCGTATTAAAAATTTATTACGATTTAATACGATAAATTTAATTTTATTAAATAATCGACATCGAAATTTCGATCGAATACGTCGTTAAAATTTAAATATAAAACCGTAATTTTTCGAATCGCGATTTAATTTTTTTTTTTATAATATTAATAAAATTTAATTTTTAATTTTTAATATTACGCGTCGTATTAAAATCTTTTAATTAAAAAAATAATATAATATTTAAATTAATTTTTAAATTTATTATTATAATTATTAAATTAATAAAAAATCATTAATTAATAACTAAATAAATATTATATAATCGTATAATAAAAAATAATAAAAAAAATAAATTAATTAAATTTTATAAATATAAAAAATATAATTAAATTAATTTTATATTAATCGTAAATATATTTTTATTTAAAATTTATATTTTAATTATTTATTATATAAAATAATAAAATATATAATAAAAATATATTTACCGTTATTATTATTATAATAAATACGTTAATATAAAATTATATTATTATAATAATAATAATTTATTATTATATATAATATTATAAATTTATAATTATATATATTATTTTAAATATAATATTTTCGATTATTATATTTTAATATTTTTTTAAAAAAATAATTTTATAAAAAAATAATTATAAATTTATTTATTATATTTATTTTTATATAATATTTAACGATTCGAAATTAAAATTATATATTTATTTAAATATTATAATAATAATTTATTATTATAATATAATATTATAAACTTATAATTATATTAAACGATAAAAAATCGTCGATAAATAAATTAAAAAAAAATATTATATAATTATATAATAAAAAGTTATAAAAAATATATTAATTAATTTATTTTATTTATAAAAATTATAAAATAATTAATTTTATATTAATCGTTATTTATATATATTTTTAAAATATATATTTTAAATTTTTATTACGTAAAACGATAAAATATTTAATAAAAATATATTTATTATTATTATCGTTACGATAAATTTTTTAATACGAAATTATATAATTATAAATTATATATATTATTTTAAATATAATATTTTCGATTATTATATTTTAATATTTTTTAATAAAAAATAATTTTTAAGTTAATAATTATAAATTATTTTATTATAAAAATTATATAATTTATATTTAAAATCATTAAAATTTAAATATTATAAATAATAAAAAAATATTTATAATAAATATAAAAAAATATTATTTAAATTTAAATTTAACGGTAAATATTTAATTAAAAAAATAAAAAAACGTTAAATAATATAGATATTTATATCGAATTAATTCGTATATAAATTCTTTTAAAACGTAATATTTCGTTTAATAATTTTTATTTTTTTTTTAATTTTTTATATACGATTATAATATTATTTTATATTATTATAAAATATTTAATTAAATATTAATTTCGATTTTTTATTTATATTTTAATAATTTTTTAAATAATTTTTAAATAAAATATATTTTTTTTTATATAATTATATAAAATTTTATATTTTTAACGGGTATTTTATTAATTATTTATTATAAATAATTTATATTTTTAATGTAAAAAAATTATCGAAATCGTAATAAATTAACGATTTTTTTAACGTATAAATTAATTTTTATAATTTAAAATTATATATTAAATTTTATTTATAATTTTTTATTATAAAGTTTAAAAAATTAAATATATTTAATTATATCGAATTAATATAATTAATTATAATATTTTTATATTATAATTAAAATTTAATTCGATGTTAATTTTATTTTATAACGAAATCGATAATTTTTTATCGTATTATAATTTTTATAAAAAAAATATATTATTATTTAATTAAAAATTTTATTTTTATTAAAATCGTTTAAATTTTTTAACTTTTAAAAAAAGTTTTAATATTATTAATTAACGTTTAATAATTTTTCGATAATAAATATTTATAATTTAACGTATAATAATAATTAAAAATAATTATAATTATTATTATTTAATTTTATTATTAATTTTATTAATATCGTATTTATATAAATTTAAAAAATAATTTTTTTATATTTATTAAGTTTTTATATCGTTAAAATTTATATTAATAATCGATAATTTCGTATATATCGTAAATTAATATTATATTTAAATTAAAAAAAATATTTTTATTTTATAATTTATTTTAATAAATTATAATCGAAGTTTTAATTTAATAATCGTTTAAAAAAATTAATATAATATATTTATAAAAAGGTAATTTAATTTATTAATATTATATTATAAAATTTTTCGAAAGTATATATTAATAATTATGTAAATTTCGAATTTAATAAAATGTAATTTATAATAATTATTTATATATTATATATAATTAAATTTCGAAATTTTAAATTACGTTTTTTTTTATTACGTTTTATAATTTAAATTTAATATTTTATTATATAATTTAAAAATAATATAAACGATATACGTTTTATATTATTTTTTATAATATAAAAATTTATAAAATTTTTTAATACGTTTTTATAACGGGTTTTATTTTATATATTTAAAAATATTTAAAATTTATATATATTTATTAAAGAATTTTTTTAATTAAATCGTTATATCGTATCGTTTATTTAAATTATTTATTTATTTTTTTATATTATTATTTATTTAAATTCGAATGAAAAAGATTTACGTTAATTTTATTTTTTATAAATATTATAATTAATTTAAAATTTCGATATTTCGAAGTTTTATAAAATAAAATAAATATTATATAAAATTTACGAATTCGAAAATATAAAAAATTAATTTATATTAAGTTATTTTTTATTTTTTTAATTTATATTTTAAAGTTTAATAAATTAATTTAATTTTAAATCGTTTTATTTTTAAATATTTAATAATTAAATTATAAGGTAATTTAATTTAAAAAAATTAATAAATTTCATTTTAAATAATATCGATATTATATTTATTTTTATAGAAATTTTATATTTTTAAATAACGTTATAAAAATTATAAATTTATTTCGACGTCATATTTATTTTATAATCGTTAAATAATATCGTATTAAAAAATTTTATTTTTTAAATATTATTAATTAATTAATTTTTTACGAAATTTTAAATTTATTAAATTTTATAATATAATAATTAAATTTATTAAAATTATTTTTAATTAATTTATAAATTAAAAATCGATTTTTTATAATTTTTTTTATATATATAAAATATATATTTAATTTATTTATTATTTTAATTTTTTTAAAATTTAATTATTTTTAATTTTTAAATTATATTTATTTATTTATAATTATAAATAATAACCGTTTAATTACGTTATTATTTATTTTTTATTATTTTTTTATCGGAGTTTTTTATATTTAATATTATCGATATAAATTTAAAAAAAAAATAGTTTTAAATAAATTTAAAAAAAAACGATTAAATACGCGCGGTTAATTATAATTAAATTAATTTATAATTTAATAATTTTAATATTATAATTTTAATATTTTATTAATAAAATTTATTAATTATAAAAAAAAAATAAATATATTTATAAAATATATAAAATATTTATTATAATAAATTAATAAAAATAATTTCGAAATTTATTTAAATCGTTTCGATTAATTTTTAAATTACGTTAAATAATTTTTTACGAAATTTTTATTTAATATTAATATTTTAATTTACTTTTTTTAAGATATTAATTTATAAATTAAATAATTCGATCGAATTAATCGGTTTTATTTTTTTTCGAAATTTAAAAAAAATAATTATTACCTTTTATTATTTTATTATTTTTATACGTAATTTTTTTATAATTATATACGATACGTTTATTATACATTTAAAAAATAATAAAATATATGTAAAACATTTTTACCGGTCGTTTATTAATAAAAAAACCCGTTTTATAATATTTTAATTAATAAAAATCGCCGATTAAAAATAAAACGTTTTAATAAATTATTTTAAATATTTATTAAAAATTATAACTTTTAATTATTTTTTCGATTATAATCGAAAATTTATATTATTATAAATAAATAAATAAATATTTATAATTTAAAAAAATATTATTAAATAATTATCGAAGGAAATATTAATTAAAATATTAAATAAAACATTAAAAAAAAATCTTTAATAACGGTAAATAAAATAAAGTTTTTTTCGTATAATAAAAAAATAAAATATTAATTTTATAATAAAAAATCATTTTTATATTTTTCGAATATATATAAATAAACGTATTATAATAAATTAATAATATTATATTAAATTTATATTTTATAAAATAATTTTTAATTTTATATATCGATTATAATTAAATAAATTACGTTAATCGAATTAATATTTAATTAAATTTACTTATTAATAATAATTTATATTAATTTATTAATAATTAATTAATTTTAATTTTAATACGTTATATTATATAATAATATAATTTTTTCGAAATAAATAAATTATTATAAATTTATAATAAAATTTTATTAAATAAAAACGTATTAAATAATTATAAAATATTAATTAATAAAAGTATATAATAAATTTATTATAATATTTTTTAAAATTTTAATTAATTATAATAAACGATTTATATTTTCGAATATTATATTTAAATATTTTATAAATTATTTTAAGTAATAAAAAATTTTTAATATTAAATTTTAAAAAAATATTAAAAGTTAAAATTTATATATATATAAATAATATATAATAAAATTAATTTATTTAAATTAAATCGTTTTAAATAATATAAGATTTTTTACCGGTTTTATTTTATAATAAACGTATTATATTAATACGAATATTTAAAAAATAAAAATTTTAATAATTAATGTTTTTACGAAGTAAATATTAATTTATTTTTAATATTTTTAAATATATTTTTATTTTTTATTTTTTATAATTTAATTTATATTTATTTTATTTTTTAATTTATTTTTTTAATTAATTTAATAAATGTAATAATAATATTTATTTATTATTTTTATAATAATTTATTTATAATATTTAAAAAATTTTATTTATATTTTATTAAAATTATATATTTAAATAATTATTATTTTATATAAAAATTTTTATTTTTTATTTAATAACGATTAATATAATTATTATTTTTATTATCGTTTATTTTATTATTTTATTATTATTAATATCGCGTATCGATATAAAAAAAAATATATACGTATAAAATAATTTATAAAAAATATAAATTTATTAAATATAATTTTTATTAATTTATTTATTATTTATTATAATTTTATCGTATTATAAAATTTATTTATATTTATTTTCTTTATTTATTTTATCGACGATAAATGTATTAATTATAAATTAAAGTCGTTTTTTTTTAATTTTATTTCGTTCGAATTAATAAAAAAAAATAAATATAATATAAAACGATATTTTAAATAATATTAATAATAAATATATAAATGTAAAAAAAAAATATAAAATAATAATTAATTAATTTATATATATATTATTTTATAATATATACTTTAAAAAAATATTTATATATTTTCGTTTATATAAAAAAAATTTTTTTTACGATTTTTTTATTAAATATTTTTTTTTTAAATAATTTATATAATATTAATTTTATTTTATCGTAATTACTTTTATTATTATTTTTTTATTTTATTTATATACGTATTTATTAATATTAATTAATATTATTAAAGTTAATAATATAAATTAATAAAATTAAAAAAATTATTATTATAATAATATAAAAAATTTTTATCGTAATAATATACGCGACATTAATATTTTTTTATACGATATTATTTTATTTATAATAAAATATCGTTTTATTATTTTTAATTTTTTTAAATTTTTTACATTTATTATATCGTAAAAAATTAAAAATTCGATTTAAACGTAAACTCGTATTAAAAAACTCGATTTAATCGAACGAAACATTAAAAAAAAACTCGTTAAATTATTAAAATACGTTTTTAATAATCGTACGTTTTTCGATTAATAATTCGATTACGAAATCTTAAAATAAAAAAAAATTAACTTTTAAATTATTATCGAAAAATAAAAAATAACGTAAATATTATTTTTTTTAAAAAATTTAATCGTTATAAATAAAAATAAATTATACGTTTATATAACGAAAAATATTTTAAAAAAATATTAAAAATAATTTAAAAATTTTATAATAAAAAATTTCGCGGTTATATCGCGTTAATTTAAAATTATATTAAAATATACGTTTATATAAAAAAATATTTATTTAAATAAAAATAATATTAATATAACGAAAATTTTAATTAATTTTATATCGATAAGTAAATTTTTTAAATAAAATTACGATAAATTAAAACGTATTAAACGTAAATAATTTAATGTTTTAATATAAAAAACGTTAATATATCGTATCGATAAAAATACGATTTATTTTTCGATATTTACGTTAAATTATATTTACGTTATAATATAAAAACGATTAACGATTTTTTATTTTATAACGTTAATATAAATAAAAAATTAAAAAAAATTAAATTTATAAATATTAATAACTTCGATTAAATTACTTTCGATTTTATATTATTAACGATATAAATTATTTATTTAATAACCGTTTTTACTTTTTTTTATTATTAATAATTCGTCGTTAATATTTAATATATTATTATTTTTTTTATTAAATTAAATCCTCGCGACGTAATTTACGTTTTAACTTTCGTTTAAACTTTAATAATAAATTTTTTTTTCGTCGTTTTAAACTTTTTAAAATAATTTTCGCATTTAATTTAAACCTTAAATATTTAATATAATTATTTTTTTTACCCTCGTATTTATTTAATTAAAAGTAACCGCGTTTTTTTAAACTATTATTATCGATTTATATCTTATTATTTTAATTTACATTAAATTATAAAAATATAATTAATAATACACTTTTAATTTTATATAAAAAAATAACTTTAACTTTTATTATTAAAAAATATTTATAAACTTTTTAAATTATTATTAAATAATTCGTATATAATATTAACGATTTTATTAAACGTTACATTAAAAAAAATTATTATATCGAAAATTATAATTTTTTTTAAACGATTTTATAATTTTTATTAATTAAATAAACCTTTATATTTATATTTATCGAAAATTAATAAAATAATATTTATTATAACGTTTTTTTTATTTAAATTTTTAACGAAATATATTTTTTTATTATCGTCGATTATGTTAAAAAAACTTAAAATAATAAAAATAATTACATTAAAAATTTTTATAACGTTTTAAAAAATAAATTTCGTTTTTTTTTAAACGTATATTATATAATTAAAATACGTTAAATTTAATTTTATATTATATTTTCCATTATTTTTATTAAACGAACGATTATTTATTTTTTATATAATATATTTTATTATTAATATTTTATAAATATATATTTAATTATAAAACGATATTTTAATATAAAATAAAATAAAATTTAATATTATTATAATTAAATTTTAATTATTTTTTTTAACATTAAAATTAAAAAAAAAACGAAGAAAAATCCGATTTTAAAATATTATAAATTATATTAAATAAATTAATATTATATTAACGAATTTTTAAAAAAAATTATAAAAATAAATAATAATTTATCGTAATTATATAACGTATTTATCGTAATATATTATAATTATAATATATTTTATTTTTTTTATTATATTAATTCGAAAAATTAATTAATAAATTTCGTACGTTAATTAATATTTTCGAAAACATTAAAAAAACGCGTTAATTTATAATTAATAATAATAATAATAAAAATTTTAATTAATTTTATATTAAACGAAAATATTATCGTAATAATAAAAACAGTCGATATTAATCGAAAAAAACGACTTAAATTTAAAAATATCGTTATTAAATATATAAAAAAAAATATTAATTTATTAAATATTTCGAAAATAAATAAAAAAATTAAAAAACGTTAATAAATTTAAAAAGTTAAAAATAAAAGTAAATATATTACGTTTTTAATAAATTATAAAAATATTAAATAAAAAAACTCGAAATTAAAAAATAACGATTAAAACGTTATTATTTTCGAAATAAAAAAAATTAACTTTTAATATTAATTAACCGCGATATATTTAATTAATTAAATATATTAATATTAAATTATTTTTTATTACTTTTTTATTAATAAATTAAAAAATAATATTACATTTATTTTAAATTAATATATTAAAAATATTTTTTAAAATATTATTTTCGATATCGACGTAATTAAAATATTTATTATAAAAAAAAATTAATATTAAATTTTTATAAAAAAATTTTTCGATTAAAACTTTAAAATAAATAATAATTAAATTAACGAAATTAATATTAAATTTGAAAATAAACTTTTAATTAAATTATTAAAAATAATTATAATTAACGTTTCGTTCGAATTAATTAACTTTTATATTATAAATTTAAATATTTTATTTTTTATATATTTAAAAAATATAAATCGATTAAATATTTATTTAAATAATGTTATTAATTAATTAATTAAAAAAAATAATATAATTGTCGTTATTATTTATAAATAAAAACATTTATAATTTTATTTCGATAATATAATTTTTTTTATAAAACTCGAATTACGTTACATTTATATTTAATTTAATTATTTTTTTATAATTAAACTTTATATTTTTTTAAATAAAATAAATTATAACGTTAATATTAAAAATATTAAAAAAATTAATAAATTTTATTATTATTATTAAATTAAAAATAAAATTTTATAAAAATTTAAATTTAATTTAAAAAACTTTAATATAAATTTTAATTACGAAGTTATCGTTAATATTATATATTTAAATAAACGTTTTATTTTATATATAATCAACGTTATTATAAAATTTTAAATTATTCGTTTTATAAAAATCATTTTTATTAAAAAAATTTAAAATATATTTAAATAATATTAAATTAATATTTACTTTAAACCCTCGAATATTATTATATATAATATCGATATAAATTTCGATAATATCGAATTTCGAAATAAAATTTATATCATTAAAATTATTTATTATTAAATACTTATTAAAATACATTAATTTATTAATAAAATTAAAAAATATTACGATTTTATTCGTAAAATTTACGAAATTATTATCGATAAATTTTAAAGTTTAAATTTAGATATATTTTAATTATAAATAATTATTAAAATAATTAATAACACCGTTAACTTTAATAATTTAATATTTATATTTTTTATATTCGACATTTACTTTAAAATTAATATAAATTCGCTTTTTATTTTTATATAAATTTAAAAAATATAAACCGTTTAAAAAATAATAATAAAAATTAAAAAAATTAAAATATAACGTTTTATAAAAAACGCTTTAAATATACGTAATAATTTTAACATTTAAAAAGCTTTTTCTACATTATTTTTTATAAATAATAAAATATTCGTTTATAAAAAAAAATAAAAAAACTTTTATAAAATCGTTATAATATCGAATAAAAATATTACCGTTATTTTTAATATTTCGAACGAAATATTTACATTTAAAAACTCTTATATTAAATTATATATTTAATTAAAAAAAAACCCGTATCGATTAAAAAACTTAAAATCGAATTATTTACATTAACTTTTAATTTCGATAATTATTAAATTATTTCGAAAAAAAACTTTATATATATTAACGATTTTTTTTATACCGTTAAATTATACATCATTAATAAAAAATAAAAAAATCTTATTTTCGCTATTAAATTATAAACGAATAAAAAAATCATTATATAAAAAAACCTTTATAAAATATTAAATATAAAAAAATTTAACGTTTTATTCGAAAAAAACATTTTACGTTTAAAAATTTACGATATAATTATATATTAAAACGTTACGATTTTTAAATTATAAATGGTTTATAAAATTAAAAATAAAACTATTATTATATTATACGAAAAATTTCGTTTAATAATTTAAAATTATAATAATTTCGATAAAAAATATATTATAACGTACGTATTTATTATTTAAAAAATTAATTAACGTATTATATTAATTTTAACGTTTATATTACGTCGTAAAAAAATAAAAATTATAATTTAAAATATTATAATAATTTATATTTAATTTAAAACACCGATATAAAAAATTATTTTTATATATTTATTAATCGAATTAAAAAATAAATACCTTAAAAAAATATTATTATAAATTATTAAACTTTTATATAATTTTATAAAATTAAATATTTATTAATTTAAAATTTATTTACGTTATTATTAATAAAAATTATAAATAAAATTATTAATTTTTAACTTTTATTTATTTATAATAAATTCGAATTTATTCGAATTTATTAACTTTTAAATAAATAATACCTTTAATATCGATATTACGAATTTTTTTATTATTAAAAATAAAATTTTTAATAAAATTAAAATTAAAATACGCCTTTAAAAAATTATAAACTTCGAAATTAAAAACTTTAATAATTTATATATTATAATTTATAATAAAAATTTTAACGTAATAATTACTTAAAAAAATTAAATTAAAAAATTTAAATTATTAAACGTTAAAACTTTAAATATAATTAAAAAATTCGTAAAATAATAAATTCGAAACGTATATATCGTTTTTATATATTAATTCGAAATAACCTTCGATTATTTTACGACGATTTAATATTTTAAATTTAAACCTAAAAAAATAAAAACTTTTAACGTTAAAATTAAATAATAAATAAATAATTAAATACGTAAATTTTAATATATTAAATTAAACCTTCGAAATTTACGTTTATATATTTTTATCGATAAATTTTTTATAAATAATAAAAATTTCATCGATCGAAATAATAAAATATAAATTATTAATAATATTATTCATTAATTATTTATTAAATATAAACGAATTATTCGTAATATATTAATTAATAAAATTTATAAAATAATTTAAAATTTCGACATCGATTACGTTATTTATTATATAATTAATATTATTTTAAAACGTTTATTATTTTTTAAAACTTTTTTTATTTTATATATCGACTTTTTATCGCTATATTAATATTTAATATAAATGAAAAATATTAACGAAAAAAAATTAATAATCGATTTAATAACGTTAAAATAATTTTACGAAAATCGAAAAATCGATAATATTCGATAAATATATAAATTATATAACTTTATAAACGTAATAACGAAAACGTTTTTTAATAAAATTATAAAAAATTTAATAAAAAATAACTAAATTAACTTACGATTAAAAAAATAAATAAAATAAAAAACTTAATTAATAATTCGTAATTAATTATTTACGAAAAAAAATAAAATAAATAATAATTAATTAATTTATATACGTATTATTTCGTAATGTATATTTTAAAAAAAAATATTTATATTTTTTCGTTTATATAAAAAAACTTTTCCTACGATTTTTTTATTAAATATTTTTTTTTAAAATAATTTATATAATATTAATTTTATTTTATTACGATTATTTTTATTATTATTTTTTTATTTTATTTATATACGTACTTATTAATATAAAAGTATTAAATAATTAAATATCGAAAAAAATTATATAAATTTTTTAAAATATAAATTAAATTTTAATATTATATAATTAAATATCGAATAAATTTTTTATTAATATTATATTAATAATAAAAATTTAAAAAAAATATTATAAATATTTATAATTAAAATTTAACTTTATTTTTTATAATTTTAAATTTAAATATAATTTAATATTTTTAATTTAAAATATATTTAGATTTAAATATTCGATATAAAATTAAATTTTATATTATAAATATAATTATAATAATTTTATAATCGATTTTAAAATAATTAATAAATTATTTATCGAAATATAATTTTTATATCGTTTTATAATTATATTTTTAAATTAATATTAATAAAATATATTTAACCCCTTTAAATATTTTAATTAAAAAATTATAAATAATTAATTATAAAATATATATTTACGAAAAATAATATATTTTAAAAATAAATAAAAAAAATTATTAACGTTTTAATATATATTAAATTTTTATATTTATATATTACGAATAAATTAATTTTTTTTATAAAAATTTTTAATAAATTTATATAAAAAACTTTTTAATTTTTTTCGATTAACGAAAGAAATGGTTTTTTATAATAAAAATTAAAATAATAATTTATTTCGAAAAAAATCGTTTTTTCGTATATTATATAATTTTATTTTATAAAATAATAATTAAAACGTTAATTTATTTAAAAAAATCTTTTATTTATATATTTAATAACTTTATTTTTTAAAATAATAATCGAAATAATAATTTATTTAAAAAAATTTTTTTTATTTATATATTTTATAATTATATTTTTTTATTATAATTAATATAAATTACGATAAAATAATTAAAATAACCGAAAAAATTACTTTAATTTAAATATTATATCGTTAATTTATCGAAAATATTATTAATTTTTTTTATAAAAATCGAAAATTAATTTTTATTAAATAATTTTACTTTTTTATTACGAAATAAAAAAATATTTTACGATGTAATTTCGTTTCGATAATAAAATATAACGATAAATATAATTATATTATTTTATTTTTTTTTTAATATTAAAATTATTATTAACGTTAATATTAAAAAATATTTCGTTTATTATTTTTATAATAATTTATCGAATATTTAATTTCGTTAATTTTATAAAAAAAAATTTATTTTTAATAAGTTATTTTTTTTATTAAATAATTATTTCGTTAAAAAATAAACGAACGAAAATTTAAATTAATAAAAAAAAATACGATTAAAAAAATTAATAATATAAATTAAAAATTAATTTAAAATTATTATAAATAATTTATTATAATTTAATAATATTTAATCGATAATAATTAATATTAAAAAATTAATTATTTTTTATAATAATTAAAATTATATTAAATTAATATCGATTAAAAAATAAAATTTAATTATATCGATTATAAAAATTATTTTATTTAATAAACGATATAATACGCTTATATAAAATATTAAAATATTAAATATATAAAAATATTAAATCGATTTAAAATAATCGAAAATAATTTTTTTATATATCGAAATTATTTTTAAATTAATTAATAATAATTGTTTTAAATTTATTATTAACGATTTTAAATTAATTATTAATAATTATTTTAAAATTATCGATGATAATTATTTTAATATTATTAATAATAATTATTACGAAATTATTATAAATTTTTTTCGTAAATTATTTATAATCGATTATTTTTCGTAATATAATATAATTATTAAAAAATAAAAAATTAATAATATATTAATTAAATCGACCGGTTTATTTAATAAAAGTCGTTTTAAAATTTATAAATATAATATTTATTAATAATTAAAATCGTATAAAATTAAATATTATAAAAAGTTAATATTTAAAAAATAAACGAAATTACGATTTTAATTATAATTTAATTATATAAAATAATAATAAATTATAATTATTATTATTATATAATAAAATTAAAAATTTAATAATAATATATAAAATAATTAATTTCGAATATATTAAAATTTTTTTTAATAATTAATATATATATTTAAATTTATATAAAATTTTAAAATTATTTAATATATATTAATATTAATATTATATTTTAATATTTATTATAATAATAATAATAATAATAAATATAATTTTATTAATTAATTTTATTATTTTACGTAATAAAAAATTAAATTATAAAGTTATAAATTATATATATTTATTAATAAAATAAATATTATAATAATATACGTTTATTTTATAAAATTAATTAATCGATAATAAATTTAAAAATAATTTCGCCGTTTTATTTAATACGAGTAAAAATTTAAAAATTAAAAATAAATTATATCGATATTATTAAAAAAAAAATTAAAATATAACTTTTTTTAATTATAATTTTATATAAAAAAATAAATAATAAAATTATTTTATATATTATTATTAATAATTTAATAAAATTAAATAAATATATAATAATATAACATCGTATTTATATTTATATTAAATTTTATAATTTATAATATTTATAAATATTTAAAATTTAAATATTAAAATAAAAGTTTAATTTAAATTTAAATTAATAATATTAATTTAATATATTAATTTATTAATTAAATATAATATATTTTTTAAAAATAATTTAAATTAATTTTATTATAATTTTATTTTATTTATATTTATTTTTATTAATTTTATAAATATTATATTTTTTATAAACGATTATTATTTTTATAAACGTATATTAATTATTTTTATTATATATAAAATTCGTTTTTATTATATTATTATAATTTTAAAAGTATTTAAATTTAAAATTTTTAATATATTATTATAATCGAAATTTAAAAAAAAAATAAATATATTATATATTATTATAATCGAAATTTAAAAAAAAAATAAATATATTATATATTTAATTTTAATTAATGGTTTTTTTATTAATTATTTTTTTAAATTTTATTATTAATATTCCTTCGTTTTATTATTGAATTTTATTAATATTTTTAATATATTAAAATATTTATTATATCTAATAACTTTATATATAAATCTACGTATAATTATATTAATATATAATATATATTTTATACTTTTTTTTAATTAATTTAATTATATATAATTTCTATTATATATTTTATTATATATTTTATTATATTTTATTTATTTTAAAAATGTAAAATATAAAAATTATATCGTTAATTTCGCTTTAATTAAACTTTTATAATAATATAAAGTTTATATCAATATATATTTTATTTTAAAAGTTATTTAAATATAAAGTCAATTTTATATATATATTTTAAAATGTTAAAAAGTATTAAAAAAATATACGACCGTAAAAAAAAATTATATAACCACCTTTAATTATTATTTACACTTTTATTAAATTAAATATATAAAATTTTTCCGGGTTTTTTTTATTTTTTTTTAAAAATTATATTTCGATATTTTTTTTTATATATTTTTTTATTACGGCCCTACGTAAATTACGGGAATAAAAAAATATATAAAAAAAACCTCGAAATATAATTTTTAAAAAAAAATAAAAAAAACCCGGAAAAATTTCGTTCGGGGGGTATATATGACTATCTACTTTTAAGGGAAATAAAAAAAACAGTATCCCGCACGGAGTGTTTATATTCATACGTATGAATGGATCTTAAGGTATAGGAATCGTATGGATCGTAGGTATATGGGAATTATATAGATGGTATGGTATGGGAATTGTATGGATGGTATGGTATGGGAATTGTATGGATCGTATGGTATGGGAATTGTATGGATCGTATGGTATGGGAATTGTATGGATCTTAGGTATATGGGAATTGTATGGATCGTAGGTATATGGGAATCGGATGGATCGTATGGTATGGGAATCGGATGGATCGTAGGTCTATAGGAATCGTATGGATCGTAGGGTATGGGAATTGTATGGATTGTAGGTATATGGGAATCGGATGGATCGTAGGGTATGGATCGTAGGGTATGGATCGTAGGGTATGGATCGTAGGTATATGGGAATCATATAGATCGTATGGTATGGGAATCGGATGGATCGTATGGTATGGGATAGATCGTAGGGTATCGGGTGGATCGTAGGGTATCGGATGGATCGTAGGGTATGGGAATCGGATCGATCGTAGGGTATGGGAATCGTATAGATCGTAGGGTATCGGATGGATCGTAGGTATATGGGAATCGTACTAGAATCGCAGTTCAATTAGCAGTAGAATTGACAGTAGAATTGGCAGTAGAATTGGCAGTAGAATTGGCAGTAGAATTGGCAGTAGAATTGGCAGTAGAATTGGCAGTAGAATTGAAATAGCCGTTGAAAAAAAAAAGGTGGAATTACATAATAGCTTTGGTTCCTGGATAAGTGGGTCCGCAGGAGGATGCACCCAATAAAAAGGCCGTTGCTCTGCAGGATTCGCCAAGGCGTGCTAGGCCACGTACGGCTAGCTCAAGTGAAGTTTGACCAATTGCAACTCGCGATAAGCTTATCAATTACTTATCAATTACCTTATCGGGATCCGCAATTACTTCCCTAGTTACACATAGTAATTTTCCTGAGAGGCCTATCATTAAGCACTCCGTGCGGGATTAAAATAATTTTTCATATAGGGTATACACCGAT
>CADCXC010000036.1:0-35035 GCA_902806595.1 Pyrenopolyporus hunteri | reverse complement strand
GAAGAGATAGAAGAAGAATGAAGAGGAGTTTCCGTCGCGGAATCGAGTTTGTTTTTGACGGGAGAAAATTCTTGCCAGTTGAAATTCTGGTTGCTAGGTGCAGTAGGGACGGTTGCGCCGTTCAACGGACGACAAATGCGTTCGTTAATCGAACCAAACTTTTGAGAACTGCACGCTTGGACTCCCTTTTCTCAGGAAACAATCTGTCGATTGCACTCCCGCATGCTAAGACTCCTCGGCCTCCCAATGGAATAAGAGCCGAGTAAAGTCACAAGTCGTGCCGCCACCTATCCTTTACGCCTCGCTAACCGATATCCATCACGACGTTTGCGCTTGATCAATGCGCCGGTGGCAGTTGCGTACTCCTCGAAAGACGTAGCCAACCAAAATTTTCCACCTAGCACCGTAATGATCCTCCCGGAGAGTCCATATATGCAGTCAAGGCGAAGTAACCCCAACGGCTCGTCCCTTCCCTTTTCCCTTTTTTCTATCTCGAGAGATATCTCCCATCGTCGAGGAGAGGTAAGCAGTCCCCATTCCCGGCACGTGACGTGACGATCCAGGAGCAGAGAAACCGATACCAAGTCGAAGGCTTACGAGGCTTACACCCCCCATAACCAGGTATGTCACGACGAAACGAGGGCGGATAACAGATAATGGAATAATCGATTAGACTTACATTTTCAAGTTCGTAGTCCCTGCCGCGCCGAGGACCTCTACCTCCAAAGCTTGAGGATCCGGCGGCACGCTCTTCACTACCTCGAGCAGAGCTCATCTCGGAGCCGTTCGCTTTAGCGCCCTTCTTGCTTCCCTTCGGGCCTTGACTTCGCATTCGAGCCTGTGCCTCGAGCTGGCTAGCTAGTTGTTTGTTATCTTCGGTAAACTTTCGAATGCGGTCTTGGGAGACCCAGTCGTCCCAGCTGGCTTTCCAGCCCTTGTAATGGATGCGGTATTGCGCATCCTCAGCCTTCTGGCCCGGCTTAATGGCAACCTCCATGATCTTGGCCTCATACATCAAATCACCGTGGAAGCAGAGTACTTTTTCTTCCTTGGCGTAAGGCGGAACATGGTTCTGTCTCGAAGGCGCCATGGCTGATCGATTTATTTACTCTAGGAGATGAGCGGTGATGAGCGGCAATGAACGAATATCGATGTAGATTGATCCAGGAGGAGTGATTTTACGATGGAGACTTGGCTTAGCAACTCCTATTGACTAGTGTTAGATAATACCGGGGTGAAATATGTTGAGAGACGCTTCAGTTCCCAGGATGGAGAGACCCAGTATAGATGCGTATAGAGAGTAAAAAATAAGAATCCTGAGTGAAATGTACAAATATATTTAGTCGGGGGTCGGTCTTATCACATGAGCTCTGAAGTTAAAGGAACGAGGTACAAGTTACCCTGCCTTAGGCAAATACCTATCGAAGTACCTACCACGCCAACGCCACAAGCTCGGACGCGCCTCTGGACGCGCCCGCCTTTAAGGTTGAAATTCCCCGAACTCGCACCCTGGCCCTGGCGATTGCGGTACTACCACTACCTACGTATCTGCATATATAGGTACCTATATAGTACGAATACATATCTCTCTGGATTTCCCGCCTACCTTAGGTACCTCATATCGTACTTACCTATATAAGGCATGGTTGTATTTATCTTATCTCTTAATTTATCTAGGAGAGTTATTTGCCATTAAACATAATATTCCATACATACGATCAGTTTTACCGCAATCCACCCTCTTCTTATTGAGGAGCGTCTGTGGCATCGTAGGCGGCGCAATCTACGCAATTGCTACATCCCCAATCATGGCAACAAACGAGGCCACAATTCTACGCAACTACCTACTCCTCCCAGCCCGATTGCCGACCATCATCTCCCTTACAAGAATTCACATCCCTATTCCCCAAGTCGCAACAATCCTCCCCGCAGATTCGATCGCTATACCGAGACCTCCAACAGCAGCGGAACGCGGTGGTGGACGGCGTATCCCAGAATATCGATGCTCAGGTCAAGCAAGGCAAAGCTCTACGGCGAGAAGTAATCAAGGCTCGGAGGAGGCCGAGTTGGAAGAGCAAGATGACGAGATCGAGATCGAGCGAATGGTAGACTGCCCTATGTGACACAAGGTAGAAGCGCAACTGCTGATTCGAATTATAGCTATTCGGTTCTACTTCCAATACAATACAGCCGAAGCAGCATACGCTATTAACTATCCTACCCGATATGGATGACGCTATCGCCGATATGGAACGTGAGATACAAGCCCTCGAACAGGAAGAAGCCGTTCTCCTCGAATCTACGAAGCAAGCCGTTGGCAACATGAGTGACCTCCGGTACGGCCGCTTTGTTAACCCGAAACTGAAAGATGAGGTTCTCGAGGGCCTTAAACGCATCCAAGACGTGTGCGAAGGCAAGACGTGAACGACGATCAGTCCCATCTATTATATCACTATAACCATATGACTATGACCCAATAATACCAATGCTAGAGAGCAAATCCCTCCCGAGCATAAGTCCTAGAAGCCGAGGGCGCGACGTTTCGTTTCCCAGACACCATCATCTAGCAATGTAACCAACACCTCATACGTCATCCGCCATCCGGCATACCCAATTAGCTTCGAGGGGCAGCTTGGCCTGCAGCAGGAGGTCGTCGGCCTCCATTCATTTGCTGGTTCATGCGGTTGCTCCTATAGTACGATCAGCCATTTTGTTCGATGCCAAACTAAACCTAGTTGTGTTTAACTCACATCATGCTCCTACTGAAGAAAGAAACAAGGATCATGAACGCCCAGCTGGGGAGGAGGTTGAAAACCCAGAGAATCCATCCGACAGGAGTCGCCAGACCATATTTAACGAGAGGGCCATTGTAGGGATGGAAGAACCCATCGTGCAAGTGGGAAGCCGATTTATACCCTTCCTCCCGCAACGTGACGAAGTCTTCCGAGGTAACAGTTGTCATGTTAAATCGTTTCGTCCAGATGTTGACGGGCGCCGGCTGGGGCAGTATCTCGAAGATCCAGAGCGCACCGACCGGGGCGGACCAGGCGTTGCAGAGAACTGGCTGGTCCTCGCAGTTGAGGAGCGCGGTGTGAGGGGCTCCAGGCGTAACGGCCCATTTTTCGGCGGTCTCGTTGAATGCAGCCTCGATCCTGCCGCAGCGGCCTAGCTGATGTCAGGGAACGCCACAAGAGAGTCGAGTTAAATTAAGTTGCTGCAGTAGTCCTTACCAAAGCAGGTCTTGTTTCCACCTGTGATCAGCACCCACCACTCCTCCGGTGTGGTGCTCTCGGCTTGACGGGCGCATATAAGGTATCGTTCCAGTTATCCAAGGTCAAGATGTCTAGATTCAAGGCGCCGGCCTTAGCCTCGGCAGCAGCGACGGGATCATACTTGTTCGGATGAGGGATCTTGGAGGTGATCTTGCCGAGGACGCTCTGAGCTTGCCCCAAGTAGTTCTCAAATTGAGCTTGATACTCGGGACGTCTGCCGCCGCTAGGAGCGGCAAGCCAAGAATGGCAGAGGCTGCGGAAAAACGCATTTTACTATTTGGAGTTGTTTGTAAAGTCCGGAATATGAGACAGACGACGGTTGCAGTTTAGCCTGAAGGATGATGTAATCGTCCCCAACAATACAACAAGAAGAGATTAAATCAAATGGACGAATTAACCAAAGATCCGGAATAAGCTCCTGTGATAGGGAGATAATGATGTCAACGAAGCTCAATTCTGTGATGGCCGGCTTCCTGAGCTTACGGGAGAGTAGTTGTAAGAGTCTAAGTACTTGGCTAAGTTGCAGAGGAAGAAATAAAAAAAAAAAATTAAAAAAAGCTAAGGTTCAGAAAAGAAAAAAGATAGTCGACCGATGGATTGTGTAGGTACCCTAGGCAGGTAGGGTCTAAGAACGCATTTTGGCCCTCTCCAATAAGTTGCTTCCCCAGATGAGATGACCGAAATCCGCCCATCCCTACAAAGTACGGAGTGTACAGATTTCTCGCCAAGCTTCCCTTCCCTACTTTTAACAACACATTATTTTCGCTCACTAAGAAGCTTAGGCTGGGAAGCTGCCTCTGGGAGCTACCTTAAATTTTGCTGAACCCTTACGTACCTACCTTTAGGCTGGACGAAGTCCTGGAAACCGTTAAATCGCCATTCATTTTTATTTTATCGTATTATTTAACATATAGTGTAACACACCGTATTTTTAATTGTTAAAGTTATATATATGGTTTAACGTATATTTTATTTAATTATATAATGTTAAAAGATATTAATTAAATTAAATATTTATTTAAATATTTAAATAAGGTAATAAAAATTATTAATTAATTATTATTAAAAGTAATTTTATATATTTTATAAATTTATAACGTAATTAAGTTTAAATTTTACGATTTAACGTACGTAATATATTATCGAAAAGGAAAAAAATAAAAAAAAAAGTAAAAATATTTTACCGTTTAATACGATTATAAAAAAATTTAATTTATTTTTTTTATTAAATAATTTACTATTTTCGATTAATAATTTATTATATTCGATTAGCGATATACCATCTTTAATTATTAATTTAATATTTTTAATCGACGAATTAATTTTATCGATATATAATGTCGAAATTAATAAATTTAAATATTTAAATATAAACGTTTTTAAAAAGATTATATTATTAAATTTTTCGTATAATTAAATTATTTTAAGGATCGAAATTTTTTACTTAAATTATAAATATAATTATAATTTATTATTATATTTCGACGGTTTAAACGATAAAAGTATTTTATATTATTTAATATATTATATTTATTATATCGTAATTAAAATTATTAACGTAACGACGAAAAATTAAAGGAAAATATTTTTCGGATAGTTTATATTTATTTAAAAATCGAAAAAGGAATAATCGTATTAATTCGATTAAAAATAATTTAATTTTACGAGATAAAAATATTTTTTAAATGTTTAAACCGTTCGAATCGTTAAAAAGTTTTTACCGTCGAAAAATTTCGAAAAATAATTTAAAAATTTTTTATTATTTTTATTTACATAATTAAAAATATAGATTTAGGGAAATATCGAACGTATATATATATTTTTTATTATTATATTTTTTTTTATTAATAATTATTTTAATAAATTTTAATAAATATAGTTATTTAATTATTATATTTTTCGAAGATTAAATATATTTAAAAAAAAATAAATTATTAAAAATATTTAAATTTTTTAAAACGTTTAAATTTTCTTACGAATAATAAAAATTTATAAATTATTATTTAATCGAGGACGTTTACTTCGTTAATAAATATTATATATTTTTTTACGAAAAAAAAATTAAACGTTAATTTACACGAAACGATATACGTTTATATATATCGAATTAAATAAATTACGATTTTAATCGAAACGAATAATATAATAAGATTTTTCTTTATTATAATTTATATTATATTTACGATTCGAAGATATTTTTTATATTTTCGAAGTGTATAATATTTATAAATTATAATAATTTTTAATATATATTTTATACTTATATTACATAAAAATTATTCGATGATAGTTATATTAATTAAGAATATTTCGTTAATTATTATAATCGATAATTAAATTTTTTTTATAATATTTTTTCTATATATTATTTAATTCGATTTATTTAAGATTTTTTTAATATTTATTATATATTAATTTTATATAAAAATATATTAAAGTTTTTTAAAATATATAATATTATTTCGAAAAAATATAAATATATTTATAAAATTAAAAGGATATTAATATTTTTCGTTAATAATAAATATTAAATACGATCGAATAAAAATATTAAATCGTTTAATTTTAAGTCGTAATTTAAATTATTATTTAATAAAAAACGTAAATTAAATAATTTAAAGGATAATATTAATAAACGATAAAATAACGACGAAAAAAACGACGAAAAAAACGACGAAAAAAGCGACGAAAAAAACGACGAAAAAAACGACGAAAAAGGCGACGAAAAAAGCGATAAAAAAAGCGACGAAAAGAGTAATAAAGGTGGTAATAAAAGTAGTAACGAAGGTAATAACGATAATAATAATATAAAAAATAGTAAAAATAATAACGAAAATAATAATTAATTTAATAACGAGGTTAATAACGTAAATATCTTCGATATTAATAATACTTTAAAAAAATATCGAATTTTTATAAATTTAATTTATTATAAATTAAAATTTAAAAAATATAAAAGTCGATTCGATTTTAATAACGACGAATATATTAATGATAATTTTAATATTAATTATTTTTTAAAAAAAAATCGAGTTTTTATAAATTTAATTTATTATAAATTAAAATTTAAAAAATGTAAAAGTTTAATTAATTTTAATAATAATTACGAAAGGAAATATATTCGAAACGATAATTTCGTTTTTATTAACGAAGTTAAACTTATAAAAAAATTATTATTTCGTAATTTTATTAATTTAATATAATTATTCGAATTAAATTTATTTATATTTATTTTCATTATTAAAAATAATTATATAAATACGATCGATATTTATAAAAATAATAAATATTTTATTAAATATATATTCGAATTTAAATTTTAAACTTCGAAGGGTAATTTAAACGTTCGATTTTATTATATTAATTAGTCGTATATTATAAAGCATAATTAATAAAGGGTTTTTATAATAATCATATATTAAAAGTTAAACAAACGATTTATAATAATAAAAAAAAATATTATTATTTATAAATTACTTAATAATTTTCTTTTTTTTTTTTCTTTTTTTAATTTATCGTTAATAATTTTTAAAGTTTATTAACGAAAGATGCGAAAGTTATAAAAGGAATATTTAAGTTTAAATTAATATATGTATTTAATTATATTTTTATATATTTAAAATTATAAGTAAATTAAATAATTATTTAATTTAATTAATAATTATCGAAGTTTATTCGTTTTATTATTTTTATTTAATATAAGATTAAAAGTTTTAAAAAAAAAAGGAAAAAAAAGGTAAAAGTATTATTATTATTTTAAACATTATAACCGAAATATTACGGTTTATATCGCGTTATTAAATTTAAATTTAAAATGGTAATAAATATTTTCCCTTTAATAAAATTAAAATAAGGTTATATTATTTAATATAAGTTTAATTAATAACGTTTTTTTTAAAAAAAAAAGGTATTTTTATTATTAAAATTAATTATAAATAACGTTGCGTTTATTATTAAATTTTTTTTTATTAAAGTTAATTAACATTAAATTAAAAGAAAAATATAATATTATATTCGAAGTTTTTATAATTAATAAAGGTTAATTTATAAAAAATAATATTAATTTATAAAATTATATAATTATAATATAATCGAATTAAGAGTCGAATAATAAATCTTTTTAAATAAAAAAATTATTTATAACGTAAATAATTTTTTACGTTATTTATTAATCGAATTATTTTTTTATAAAAAAAAATATTAAAATATAATAATTAATATATTATATTTTAAAATAATATAAATATACGATTATAAAATTAAATATTATATAATAATGTTTATTAAATATATTTTTATTAAAAATTAATAAATGTTATTATAAAGAAATAGGTTAAAAAGGAAAATAAATAAACGGCGTGTTTAAATGATTAATTAATTAATTAATATTTATTCGATATAACTTATATTTTTTTATTAAACGTATAATATAATTTATAAAGTTAAAACTTATAACGTAATTATTTTAAAGTTTAAATAAATTCGTTTAATTTTTTTAAAAAAAAAGTTAAATTTAAAACGAATTTTTAATAATTTCGAAATATATTTTAAAGATAATTATTATTACAATTATATATATTATAAATTTAAAAATATGAAATTTAATTTATTATATTTTAATATTTTTTTTTATAAAAGTTAATTAAATTAATAAATAATAAATGTTACGATTTAATGTAATTAATTTAACTTTATTAAATAATCGATTATTAAGTAGATAAAAAGTTATAATACGATACGAGGTATTAAAAATTAAAAATAAAATTTTATTAATATTATAAAAAAAAAAAAAAAGAAAATTAAATCGTAATTCGAAAAACCGCGGTTTTATATTTAAGTTTTAACGGTATATTCGATTAAAAGTTCGATGTCGATTATTTAATAAAGTTAAACTTATCGTATCGAATCGTAATAAATTATTAATTAATAATCGAAAAGTTATTATACGATCGTAAATTAATATTAAATAAATAAAAGGTCGTTAATTAATAATTAAAAAGTTATTATACGATTATATAATAAAAAATACGAAAATAAAAAAAATTAATTAAATTATATATATATAAAAGTTATAAATAAATTAATTTCGTATTAATCGATATTTATATTTTTTTTAAAAATTTATACTTTAAATTTTTATCGTGTAAAGTAATAAAACATTTAATAAAAATATATTTATCGTTATTATTATTACGATGAATATTTTAATATTAAATTACATTATTATATTAACATTAAAACTCCGGTCGAATATGCCGTTAAAATTTATATATAAAATTACGGTTTAATTTTTTTTTTTTTTATATATATATATATATAATATTAATAAGATTTAATTTTTAATTTTTAATATTATATGTCGTATTAAATTTTATTAAATTTATTAACTTTATTATATTTTAACTTTATAAAATAATAAAATATAGGGTAATTCGCCGCGTTATATATATATTAAATCGTAAATTTTCGAGTTATTTTTTAATTTTTTTTTTTTTAATTTTTTATAAAATTAATATAATTAATTTTTAATGTTTAAATTTCGCTTTATAATATCGTAAAGTTAATAAAATTAAAGTGGGGTATTTTATAAAGGTTTATTACGTTATTATATAATTTAAATAATTTTATATAAAATATATTTGTATATTAAAATAAATATCGAAAATGATAATATAAACGATAATATAAACGACGATATAAATAATAATTTAAAGATTAATATAAATATAAAATATTAAAGTTATTATAATAATATAATTTTATATTAAAGTATTTATCGTAACGATAATAATAATGGATATATTTTTATTAAATACTTCGTCGTTTTACGTAATAAAAATTTAAAGTATATATTTTTAAAATAAATATAAATATTAATTAATACGAAGTTAACTTATTTATAATTTTTAAATATATATAATTTAATTAATTTACTTTATTTTATATTTTTTATTATACGATTATATAATAATTTTTCGATTATTTATTAACGACTTTTTATTTATTTAATAGTTATAATTATTATCGTTATTATTATTATTATTATATTATTATCGTTATCGTATTTATTTTTACTATATATATTATTATTTATTTATATATTTATATTTATCATTTATATTATTTATATTATATTAATAATTTAATATTATTTTATATATTTAAAAAAAATGGTTTATTTTAAATCGATATTATAAATTTTTAAATTGACGTTATTATTTTTATTATTTATGTTATTATTATTATTTATAATATTATTAATCGATTTAAATAATCGAGGTATTTTACTTTTAATTATAAAACGATTTTTTTTAGATTTATTATTATTATTATTATCGTTAAATGAAAAATTATAATTTTTATTATTTTAACGAATTATAATCCTTTTATTAATAAAATAATGTTAATAAAGTTTATTTTCGATGTCGTTAAAATCGTTATTATTATTACGATTACGATCGTTAACTTAAAAACGAAAATGTTTTTAAAAGGTAAAAAGTTTATTTTTAAAAAATCGAAGGATATTCGTAATAAAGGATATAATTATAATTTTTATAATTAAATTATCATTATTATTAACATTTTAAAAAATAAAAAATATAAATTATTTCGTTTTCGAAAATTCGAAAAGTCGCGTAACTTTATTATTAAAAATAATTTATATAAATTAAATAAATAAATATTTAAGATTAATATCGTAAATTTAATAAATTTCTTTATTATAAAATAAGGTTTTTTATTCGTATAATAATTACGGCGTATAAAGTATATAAAATATTAATACGTAATTGTTATTTTTTAACTTGAAAATTAATATAAATTTTTTCGCGTCGAATATATTATAAATATTAATACGAAAAAAAATAATATTATTAATATTTTATATAAAAACACCGTTATTTAACCGTAAATATTTATTTTATTATAGTCGAATTAAAGTTTTTATTTTTTAAAAACGAAATAAATTTATTTATAATCGTAAAAAGTTTATATAATTCGATAATATTCGTTACGATTTATCGTATTTTCTTATTTTTTTATCTTTAAATATTAAACTTTATAATCGAGAATAAATAAAATATTAAAATTTTATTAAAGTAAAGGTAAGTTATTATAAAAGAATATTTAATAATTAAAATTTAAAGTAATCGAATAAAAATTTATATCTAATAATTAATATATAATAATAATAATAAAAATAATATTAATAAATTATAATATATTTATAAAATCGTTAAAAGGTTAAAAAATATAAAGTTAATATTTTTTATTAAGTAAAATATTATTATTAAATCGAATAAACTATAAGTTATTTATTTTATTAAATATATTAAAATAAAAACGATTTATATCGTTTTCGATAATTTAAATATTATTAATTATTATATAATAAATATAATACGTTAAATCGTAATCGATGTTATTAATATTTAACGTAAAAAATTTTAAAAAAAGTTAATACGCGTTAAAATATTTAAAATAATAAATAAAAACGTATAATAAAAAAAGTTTAATCGATTCGATATTAATAATATAAAGCCGTATAAACGGTTTAACCGCGAAAAGTAATGAAATTTAAAATTTTATTTTTAAATGACGAAATAATAAATAAAAAGAAATAAATGAAATATTTATTTATTTAATTAAAATGATAAATGTCGGTCGAATAATAGGGTTAAACTTTAAATGTAGATTATATAATTATATATTTAAATAATTAAATAAATTTTCGTTTTATTAAATAACCGTTAATAAATCGAAGGGCGGTTTCGTTATTTATTTATTTATATAAAATCGCGATTTTTTAAACTTCGGTTTTTTACGAATTTTACAATTATTTTTATAATTATATAATTTTTAATATAATTTTCGTGGCATTTTTTAACTTTTATAAAAATTTACTTTATATTATTTTTAAAAAAGCCGTTATAAAAGTTTACTTTATATTATTTTATATCATTTTTCGAAAAAATTATTACGAAAATTTATTTCATATTACTTTTAAAAAAATCGTCGCGAAAATTTACCCTATATTATTTTATATTACTTTTCGAAAAAGTCGTCGCGAAAGTTTACCCTATATTATTTTTAAAAAAATCGTTACGAAAGTTTACTTTATATTATTTTATATTATTTTTCGAAAAAACCGTTACGAAAATTTACCTTATACTATTTTTAAAAAAACCGTTACGAAAATTTACTTTATACTACTTTATATTATTTTTCGAAAAAGTCGTCGTAAAAGTTTATTTTATACTACCTTTAAAAAAATTATCGCGAAAATTTACTTTATACCACCTTATATTATTTTTCGAAAAAATCGTTACGAAAGTTTATTTTATATTACTTTTAAAAAAACCGTTATAAAAGTTTACCCTATATTATTTTATATTATTTTTCGAAAAAACCGTTGTAAAAATCCATCTTATATTATTTTTAAAAAAATTGTCGCGAAAGTTTACTTTATATTACCTTATATTATTTTTCGAAAAAATCGTTACGAAAATTTATCTTATATTATTTTTAAAAAAACCGTCGCGAAAATTTACCTTATATTATTTTATATTACTTTTTAAAAAAACCGTCGTAAAAATTTATCCGTATAATTTTTTTATATTTAATTTTAAATATATAATTTAAAAAATTTTTCGAAAAGTATTATAAAAAATACGTTAAATTAAAATTAAATTTATATAATTAAATTATAATAATGTAGTTTTATATTAAAGTATTTATTATAACGATAATAACGGTAGATATATTTTTATTAAATGTTTTATTATTTTACGTAACGGGCATTTAAAGTATAAACTTTTAAAAGTAATATAAATATCGATTAATATAAAGTTAATTTATTTATAATTTTTACATATATATAATTTAATTAATTTTATTTATTTTTATATTTTTTTATTATACGATCGTATAATAATTTCCCGGTTATTAATTAACGATTTTTTATTCGTTTAATATAAATTTATATAATTAAATATATATAATTAAATTTATTCGATTCGAATTTTTTAAATAAAATTATACGTTAAATTAAAATTAAATTTATATAATTAAATTTATATAATTCGAATTTTTTATATAAATTTATTTAATTCGATTTATTTAATTAAATTAATTTAATTAATAAAATCGCCTATTAAAATGCGAATAATTTTAAGTGTAATAATATAGCGTTTAATAAAACGGTTTAATTAATTAAATAAATGCGTAATACGAGTCGTTTAACGTAACGTACGCGTAATTCGTTAACGTAACGTGTAATTTATATAACGTAAAAATGTAACTCGTAAATTTTACGTAATTAAATTTTTTATTTAAAAAAAATTAAAATATATTTTAAGGTTTTTAAATAAAGTTAAATAATCGATAGTAAATTTAAATACGATTTCGTTACTTTATTTTATATATATTTAAATACTTAAAGTAAGTATATAAAATTATAATTAAAATAATAAAACGGTTATTAAATTTTTATTTAAATTTTTAAAATGATGTATACGTACGCATTTACGTATATTAAACGATTTTTATATACGTAAATACATATATATTTATAAAACATTAATAACCATTATATAAAAACATTTAATTAAATATTAAATTAATATGTATTTAATTAATAAAGATAAAATTAAATTATCATTAACTTTAATTTTTTATCGTAAATTTATATAAAATATTAAATAACGCGTTTTTATCGAAATATTTTTAATTATAATTTTAACGAAGTATAATATAACTTTTATTAAAATTTTTATTATATTTTTATTATTATAATAAAGTTAATTATATAATAAAAAAGTAATTATATTTTTATACGAATTATTTAATTACCTTTAGTTTTTAACTTAAATATATATATTAATTATTAATTAAAGTATTTAATATATATTTATAATAAAATAATTACGATTTCCTTTTACGATTTTTTACGATTTAATATCGCGACTTTATTTTACGATTTTTTACGACTTTTCCTACGATATTTTTACGATTTTTATTATAACTTTATAATATTTATAATTTTTATTAATTTCGTTATTATGCTTACTTCGATGTATACGATTATACGAATATTATACTTTTATATTTTTAAATAAAATTTTATTTTTTTACTTTTTATACCTCTTTAATACGGGGTAATTATACTTTTTATAGGAAAAGTTTTTTAAGTTATTTTTATGTAATTTATTTTAAAATAATTAAATGTTAATTAATATACTTTTTATTAAATTTTATAAACATTTATATTAAATTATATTACGTTTATATTTTCGTTTTTAAGTATATTCGTTTAAATAATATTTATATTTTTTTTATATAATTTTAATTATTATTTATATTATAAAAATTTATCATTTAAAATTTTATTAAATTTTAATTTTAATTTTCGATTTTTAATTATATATTATTCGAGGTATTTTTTTAAAGTTATATAATTTTATATATAAAAATACGTTATATCGTTAATAGGTTTTAACGGATAAATTATAAATTATTTATTATATAACCACTACGTTTTTAATGTTAAAAAATCGTTAAAATTATATTCGATTAATGGTTTTTTCATTTTTTATATTAATTATATTAATTTAGGGTCGTATTTTAAATTTATAACGTAATTTTTTATATTAATTTTTTTTAAATTTAATTATATTATATTTATATAATAGGTAATAATATAATTTTTATTTAATTAAAACTTAATACGGTGATTATTTTATTAATATATAAAGTTGATAATTTTTTATTTTATTATATTTTTATATATAATATATAATGCGATTTGATTAATTAAATTCCTTTTATCGAATAATTAGGCTTTATATAAACTCGTCGAAATAATTTTAAAACTATTAATTATAAAAAAAAAAAATAAAAATAATTACATTTTTAATATATATAATTTAATGTAAGGTTACGTTAATTAATAATTATAATTATTATTATTCGATTTTTCGATTTTATTTATTTGTTTTTATTTATATAAATTCAAAATTTAATAACTTTATATTTTAATTTTTTAATTTCGTTTAAATTTTATATAATTATCGACGGTTTTTAAGTTATAATTAATTAAAATTATATTTAAATTATAAAAAAAATTTCGATTTTATGATTTGTTTACGTATATTATAACCGGATTTTTAATTCGAAAATAATAAAAAAGAATTGGTTTAATATATTTAAAAGTTAAAAATTATATTTATTTATATTAATTTATAATATTTTATAAAAATATATGTTAATATATATATAAATTTCGAATTCGATAAAATTTAATTTATAATATTTATTTATAAATTAAATATAATTAAATTTCGAAATTATAAATTTTTTACGCGTTTTTCGCTTTACATTTAATTTATTATTAATTTATTATCGTATAACTTTTAAGTAAAATTATTGATATATAATATAAATTATATTTTTTATAATTAAGAGTTAAATATTTCGACGAATATATTCGAAGATATTATTTTTTTTTAAATTTTCGAAAGTGTTTAAAATTTATTTATAATTTTTAAAAAATTTATACACTTTAAATATATTATATATTCGTTCGATTAAGTTATTAATTTTTTTCTTTATATTATTTTTAATTTTAATACGAATAAAAACGTTTTATTAATATTAAAGTTTTATTAATCGAATCGAAGTAAAATTTTATTATTACGAAAGTTTTTTCGTAAAAAAATAACGTATAAATTAAACGAATTCTTCGATATAAAATATCGAATTATATTAACATTTTCTTTATTATCGTAATTTACGTTATAAAAATCGTAAAAATAAATTAATTTTAAATTTTTAAATTTTAAATAATTAATAATTTAAATATATAAAAACTCGATATTAAAAAGTTTAAAATTTTTTTTTTAATGTTATTTATATTTAATTTATTTTTATAAATATTTTATTTATTAAAATATTATTAAAAAATCGCCGGTTAATAATAATATTATATTTTTTCGAAGTTTTTATAATATTTCGTTTTAAAAATTTTTATTTATTAAATATTATCGAATGATTTAATTTTTTAAATAATTATTTAAGTTTTAAATTAGTGTATAATAATTTAAAACGATTTTAATATTATATTAAAATGTAAATAATTTTATAAATAAATAAGTATATTAAAATTTATAAAATATAAATTTTTATATTATTAATGTCGATTTATTTAATTAATATAATTATTATTATTTATATTAAATATAATATAAATTTTACGGGGTATATATAAATATTTATCGTTTATTATTATATAAAATTAACTTTTTTTAAAATTAAAATCCCTCGTATATATATAATATAATAAAGTTTTAAATTTTAATTTAATTATAATAATAAACTGGTTTTAATAAAACGTATTTATTTTCGAACCGTTATTATTTTAATAAAAAATTCGAAAGGTTAAAATTAAAACGTATAACGTTTTTCGATATTATCGAAAAAAAAACGTTTATCGAAACGTATAAAAAAAATTCCCCGATTTTAAAAATATGTAAAACTTTTTAAAATAACCGGTAATAAATATCCGTTAACGGTTATTTAAAATAATATATATCGATTTATATATCCATTAAAAATATATTTAATATAAGTAATTTTATAATAATTTTTATAAAATATTATTTTTTCGTAAAAGTTTTTTATAATATATATTTAATATATAAAAGCGTAATATATAAAGTTTTATTAATTTAATTTCGACATAATAAATCGATTATTACATTAATTTATTAAAGTATTTCGTTAATTTATAATTGTTTTTATAAACGACGTTATAAAAAAAATAATTATATAAGGTTCGATATATATTTAAATAAAATTATATAAATAATAATATATAAATTTTCGAATTTTTTTTAAATTATATAAATATTATTAATATAATTATAAATAAAATTTACGTATTTTTTATTTATTATACGTATATATATTAAAGCGTATTTATTTATAAATAATTTTACGATTTTATTATTATAATTTTATTATTATATTTAAATATATTTAATTAATTAATTATATATTTAACGTTATAATAAAAAGGAAAATTTAAATTTTTTTAAATTATAAGGTTACGTTTAATTTATATTATTATATTTTATAAAATTAACTTATTAATATATATAATAATATTTTAATTTTTTTCGTTAATTTTTTCGAATAAATTTACGTTCGATTATAATATTAAAATATATTTAAATATAATTAAATCGTTAAATACTTAGTAAATTTATATATTTTTTTCGTAAAAATTTATTTATTATTTTTAATATAAAATTTTTACGATGCGTTTTTATTTCGATATTATAATCGAAATCGATAAATTTTAATGTAAAATTAATTAATTAATGCGAATTATTTTTTAATTTAATTTATAAAAACGTGCGAAATAACGATTTTATATATATAAAAAATAAAATATATATTTTAACTTTTATAATTATTAATTATATTATTTATATATTTATCGAAAAGTTATAACTTCGATATTTTTTTTATAAATTTAATAAATTAAATATTAAAAAAAATCGTTTTTTTATTTATTTTAATTTTTATTTTATTATTATTTTATATTATATATTATTATTTATTTTTTAACGATATCGAAAAACGTTATATACTTCGAATTTTACGAAAATAATTTTAATTATATAATAATATATAAAATAATTTTTAAATTTTATTTCGAAATAGATTATAAAATTTATTATTTTTATTATAAATTTTATTATTTTTTAATTATTAATTTTATAAATAATTATTAATTTTACGCGAAAATTTAATTATTTTATTTAATATTTAATTTAACGGTAGTTACGGTATTTTTAACAAGTATTTTTATTTTATAAAATAATTTATTTATTACGTAATTTAATAATTTAAACGTTATATTTTACGGTCGAAGTATTTTATTATTACGTAAATTATTTTTAAATATATTGTTTTAAAATTTATAATTAAGGATTAATATAATCGAAAAAGGTAATTAAAATATAAATTATTTATCGAATATAATTTTAAAATGATTTTTATTTAAATAAATTTAAAATTTAACGTAATAAAAAAAATATTAAATTATAAAAATTCGATTGATTTATAATCGAATTTATAATATAATTTGTTTTAAAATATATATATATATTTATAATTTTTATATATATGTTAATAAAAATAATAAAATAAAAAAAATTAATATCGATCGAAACGACGGAAAATTATAAATTTAATCGATACGAAATTTAAAGTTATTTAATAAATATTTACGTTAAAAACGATTAATATTTCGATTTTTTATATTCGAATAAAATTACGTTATAATATTAATTAAAACGAAACGTTTTAAATTTATATAAAATTAATAAATGTATAATTTATAAATATATTAAATATATAAAATTTATTTAATATATTAAAATAACGTAAATATTTAAAATAAAAATAATAAATATTATCGATTATAAAAAATAACGATAAATAATTTATTTAATAAAAATAATATACTTTAAAATTTTATAAAAATATAATTAAAAGTAAAATATATAAAATTTATATAATTATATATAAAAACGAAGTTTTAATTTTACAAAAAAATTAAAACGTCGTTTCGAACGTTTATAAATTTATTTTTAATAAAAAAATTAAAATACTTTTCGTTTAATTAACCTTTTTTTAAATTAAATAATTTCGCTTTTATTTAATTATTTTTTTCGTTAAATTATATTTATTCGTTTAATTAAAATTTTCGTTAAATTAAATTTTTACGTTTAATATAATTATTAATTTTTAAATCGATTGTAATTTAATTTCGTTAATAAAATCGTAATAAAAATAACTTTTAAAATTATTTAATTCGTTATTAAAAAAACCGTAAAAACGCGTCGAAATTTTACGTTATTATTAAAATTTAAAATTTATAATATAAACGTAAATTTAATTAAAATTTTTATAATTATTATTAATATCGAATTAAAGTAATTTTAACGTCGATATTTTTAAACGAAATTTTATTTTTATAACGTTTAAAATTTCGAATATTATTATTAATTTTATCGAAAATTTAATTAATTTTATTAAAAGTTTCATCGATAATAATATTTTATTTTTAAACGTTAATAAAATAATCGAACGAACGATATAAAAAGAAAAATTAAGGTTAATCGTATTACGAAATAAATAAATTACGAATATATTAATTATCGAAAAAATAATTTCGTCGAAATAATTTAATGTTTATTTACGATTAAAATTATTTAAAATATAAAAAATATCGAATACGATTAATTTAATTTATTATTAATTTAAAAAGTATTATTTTATTAAATAATATTACGAAAATTTTTATTATTGTATTAAATTTTATTAACGGTAATTATTTTAAAATATTTATTAATTCGATTCGTTATATTATTTTCGATATTAATTATTTATTTTTATTTAATATATAAAGTAAAAACGAAAATTTAATTAATCGTCGATCGAATTTATTAAATTAATTAATGAAAATAAATCGATAATATATTTTAAAATTTATATTATTTAATTTATAAATATTTATATACGCGATATAGTTAAAATTAAAACGCGATATATTATTACGAATGCGATTAATATAAAATTACGTCGTAATTTATTTAAATTTTATTTAAATGAAAAAAAATTAATTAATTATTTTTATTATAACGAATATAAATTAAAAGTAAATTTTAAATGTTATATAATTAAATTATTTAAAAATAATTAAATATATTTTTATTATCGTCCTTTTATTTTATATAATATATATACGATATAAATTTATATAATTATATTTTAAACGAATTTTATTATTTTATTTAATAAAGTTTTTTATTTTTATTAACGGTTTCGTCGTTTTTTTTTATAAATAATATTAAACGTATTATTTTTTTTTTTTAACGTATATAAAATCGTTAATTTATTTTCGAAATTTATTCGAACGTTAATTATTCGAAAATCGTTATATATTTATATTATTTTTATATTTTTTTATAATTACGTATTTTTTAATCGATAAAAAAATTATAAAATTCGTTAATATAAATATAAAATTTAAAATAAAAATTAAAATTAATATTAAAGTTAACATTATTATATATTATTAATATAATTATTTTAAATTTTTTTTTAAATATACGAATTTATAAATAAATAACGTAAACCGCTATTATAATAATAATAAATATACGCGCCGTTTATTAAATTTATATTTCGATTTATAAATACGAAAATAATTATATATACCTTTTATAAATTACGTTATTTACGTATTAATTATACCGTTATTTATTAATACGTAAAAATTATAAATTTAAATATATAAAATAAAAATATTTTTAATAATATATTAATAATATATTATAAATAAGTGTAAATTTTAATTAACGATTACGTCGTCGATTTATTATCGAAAATAGTTTAATGTAATTAATACGTTAATTATTTTTCGTCGATATATATTTAAAACGTAAAATTAATAAAAGTACGACGATATCGTAAATAAAAATAAATAAATTAATTATATAAAAATAAACGATTTAAACGATTTTTTATATAATTATAAAAGTTATAAAATTATATTAATTATATAAATATTATTATAATTAATTTATTTAATATATATACGAATAAACTTTTAATTTTTTTTTAAAAAATTAAAATAAATATTATACGATATATTAATTATTAAAATCGTAGTTATAAAAACGTTTAATAAAAATAATATAAAATATATTAAATAAATTTATATTATTTTATAAAAACGAAAAAAAACGTTAAAAAATTTAAATTCGAATATAAATTTACTTTTATTAACGTACGTAAAAATAAAATTTATTATATATTCGAAAGTAAATATAATTTATATATAAAACGGTAAAATATTATTATATTTATTATCGATTATTTAAATTTATTTATTATAATTCGATAATAAAATTCATTTAATAAAATTATAATATTATATTTATTTATTTAATTTAATTAACGAAACGAATAAAAATTTAAATTTAATTAAAATTACGTTAATATTTTATTAATTATAAAATAAAAATAAAATATAAATTACGATTTACGAAATCGTTAAATTTTAATATATATTTTTTCTTTTTTTTTTATATATATATTACGGCGATATTATAATATTAATATAAATATTTATTTATAATTTCGATAATTATAAAAACTTTTTTAAGTTTTATCAGTTTTATTTCGTTAAAATTTATATTTAAAATTTTTAGGATTTAATTTAATTTAAAATTTATCGAAAATAAATATATTAATTATAATTTAATTATATAAATATTTATTAAATAATTTTTAAATATTATTTATCGATTTATTTCGTAATATTTCGATAATAATATTATTTTTAATAAATTTAAATAATTTAAATATAATTTTAAAAATTATAATATAATTATTAATAAATCGCGTAAAAAAATTATAATCTTTAAAATAAAATTTTAATTAATATTAAAATATTCGAAAAATTAAATATAAAATATAAAAAAATAATTTACGATATTTAAAATCGAGTTTTAAAATAAACGTTAAAAACGTCGAATCGAATATTTATACGCGTATTTATTTAATTAAAACGTATATTAATATTATTAATATTTTTTTTATACGTATTAATATTAATTTAAAAGTAAAAATATTTATATTATTTTAAATTTATTATAATATATGTAAGATTTATTAATTTTATTAAATAGTCGAAAGGTTTTTTAATTTAAAAAATTCTTTATTAAATAAAATTATAAATTATATTATAAAATTAAAATCGAGTTATAAATCGAATTATTTAACGTAATTAACGTTTATATTATTTATATTAATTTAAATATATAATGTTAAATTAATATTTAAATAATAAAAATATAATAAAATATTTAAAAAAAAAAAATTAAAAATTAAAAAAATAGGTTTAATACGTTTAAATATATTTTCACTTTATTATTTAAATATATATATTATATATACGTATTTATTAATATATTTAATATATATAAGATAATAATATAAAATAACATAAATAATATATATAATTAAAATTATAAATAATTCGAAATTCGAAGTATTTATTATTTTAATTAATTAAAATATAATGTTATTATAATTACGTAATTATATAATAACTTATATTTTACTCGATTTTTATATCGGTGTTATAATTATATATAATTAATATATAATTCGTATATATAATATCGTAAATTTAAAGCGAGTTTTTTAAAATCGTTTAAAAAAATATATACGAATAAAATAAAAATTTTTAAAATAAAAATTTAAATCGAAATTATCGGTAAAATTTATAATATAATTAATCGATTAATTTAATAAAATCGATTAATAAAATAAATAATAATAATAAATTTATTACGTAATTAAATAAATATAATTATATTTTCGATAAAAATTATAATTTATAATCGATTTTCGATTATATTAATTAATTTTTAATTAATAACGTTTATTATTACCTTTATTTTTATAATTTATATTTAAAATTTAAATATATTTAATTTTATTTTTTAATTAATATTTTATATAATAAAAATTATAATAAATAATATTATATTATAATTTATTATAAAATAATTTAAAAATTAACCGTTTAACCCTACGTTATAAAACGAATTTTAAAAATTAAAAGTAAATTTTTATTAATATTATAAAAAAAAAATAAAAAAGATAAATTATAACTTTTTAAATTATAAGGTTAATATAATGCACTTATATTATATAAAACGATATAATTTAATTTATCGATTATTTTACACCGTTAAATAACCGTATAATATTATAATAATAAATTTAAATAAATAATTATTTAATTATTATAATGTAATAATTTATAAAAAAGTTTAAGTTAAATTATATTATATTAATTCGAATATAAGTGTATTAAATAAAAATCGTAATTATATTTTTAATAATTATAAAAACGTAAAAAAAGGAAATTTTTATAAAATATATAAACGTATAAATTTTTTAAAGTTATTTTTATAATTTTACATCGTAAATATATTTTTTTATATATATATATTATATATAAGCATTTATATAAAAAATGTAGAAATAAATTATCGTTTTATTATATTAAACGTTAAATTAATCGATTTAAAGTTATTAATTTATTATTAAAAGTTTTAATTAAAAGTTAATTTTTAAATAACTTTAAATAATATCCGTTATTATAAAATACTTAAATAAATAAATATATAAACGTTATTATTACGAAATTTTAATTATTTTAATATTAATTTAAACTTTAAATTAACTTTTTTAAAATATTTTATTATTTTATCGTACTTCGTTTTATTATTTATTTAATATTTCGATTATTATAAATTTTTAATATAATTTAATTTATAACTTAATTTTATTATAATAATCGAATATAATAATAAATTAATATAAAAATTATTAAAGTTTATAAACTTTTTCGTAATTTATAAAAGTTAATAAATTTCGAATTTAATTAATATAATTAATACGTAATTAAATAATTTAAAAATTCGAATTATTACGTAATTAAATAATTTTAAAATTTAAATAAATAATCGATTCGAAACTTTAAAAATTCGATTAAATAAACGGTTTATTACTTTAAATATTCGTTTAAAAATTACGTAAAAATTTTATTTATATTTATATTTAATTATTTACGTATTTAAATATTAAAATTATATTATAAAAATATTAATACTTTTATACGATTTATAAATAATAATATTACGTAAATAAATATTAAATTCGAATCGTTTTTATTTATATAAAATAACATCGTTATTAAAAATTATAAAATAAATTAATAAACGATATAATAAAATTATTCGATAAAAATTATATAATAAAATTATAATCGATATATTTACTTTTATTTTCGATAACTTTTAAATTAAAATAAATTTCATTAATTTTAAAATTTAATGTTAATAAGTTAAAAATAATTAAATTTAAAAAGTTTTATTAATAATCGATATTATTAACGTATATATTTAAATAATCGAAGTTTAAATATAAAAAAATAAATATAATAATGTAATTTTATATTAATATATTTATCGTAACGATAATAATAATAAATATAATTTTATTATATATTTTATCGTTTTACGTAATAAATAATTAAATTATAAATTTTAAATAAAAATATATTTTCGATTAATATAAATTTAATTTAATCTTTTTTTTACATTTATATAATTTAATTAATTTTTTTTTTACTTTATATTATACGATTATATAATATAAAATCGTTTATTATTTAATAAACTTTTATTATATTAATAATAAAAAATTACTTTTTAAATTAATCGATTTTATAATTATTAAATTAAAAAAAATGTATAATTACTTAATTTTAATATAATTTTTACTTTAATATTTATAATAATATAATTTTATATTAACGTATTTATCGTAACGATAATAACGGTAAATATACCTTTATTAAATACATCGTCGTTTTACGTAATAAACGATTAAAATATAACTTTTAAAAGTAAATATATTTATCGATTAATATAAAATTAATCGATTTATAATTTTACATTTTTATAATTTAATTAATTTATTTATTTCGTTATTTTTATTATACGATTATATATTAATTAATCGATTATAAATTAATAATTTTTATTTATTTAATAATATTATATTTAATCTTTTAAATATTTTATTTTATAATATATAAATTTTATTTTAAATTTATAAAAACAGTCGAAAAAAAAATAATTATAATTTAAAATTATAAATTTAATATATATTATAAAGTAATAAAATTATTTTAAATTCGCCGTCGATTATTTAAATTTATTAAATATTTATTTATTTTAAGTAAATAAATAATAAATTATAAATTATAAATGTTATTTATGTTATAATAAATAATTTAAAATTTAAATTTTTATATAAATATTTTATAATTTTTTTTTATTATTATATCGATAAAATAAATATTTTATTTAAAATACGAAATATTTTATTAATTAAATAACGAAATTAATATATTTAATTCGATTTTTAAATCGATATTAAATATTAATAAATAATAATTAATTTAAAGGATATTTAAATATAAAAATTTTCGTTATTATTTAATTATTTACGAATTTATATATATTTTATTATAATAATTTTTATTTTTTTTATATTTAATAGGTTTTAAATTTTATATTTTAAAACTTTTAATATATTAAATTTTAAACGAAAATCGAATAATATTAATTTTTTAATAAAATTATATTTATTAACGTCGATAATTTTTTTATTAAAATAAAATTTAAACTTTTTTATTAAGTTTACGTAATGTTATTTATTAATATAAATAACATTAATTACGTTTATATTTTTTAAAATATATAATATAATATATTTTAAAGAAAATAAATTAATAAATTTATCGTATTTTTTTTTAAAATATATTTTAAATGTTACGATATATAAAAAATCGAAGTATTTATAATTATTTTTCGATAACGTAATAATTTTTTCGAAGTTATAAATTATCGTTTTATATCGATTTAATTTAATATTTTATATAATAATTATATTATACGACGAAATATTTCGATGTTAAAAATTTTATTTATATATAAAATTTAAAACGTTTAAAATATCGTAAAAAAATATTAATTATATCGACGTTAAAAATTTTATTATAATATAATATTTATAAAAAAAACATTTAATTAATAATATAATAATATAATACGTATTATAAAATAATTAATAATAAAATAAATTTAAATTATAATTATATTACGTTTTTAAAATCGATACGAAATAAATGTTAAAAAATAATTTATCGACGTAAATTTCGTTTCGTAAATTTTTTAAATAAAATATTTTATAATACCTTTTAATAATTACGTTTTTTACGGTAACGAACTTTTCGTTAAATATTATTATATTCGATATAATAATATTAAATTTATTCGTTATTATTAATCGATTATAAAAAATAATATTATTAATATAATATTAAATAACGTAAAAAATAAAGTTTAATTTAAAATTTAATCGTAAAATCTTTTAAAATTATTTATAAAAAAAATTTATTTCGTTATTAAATAAAAACTTATATTTTTATTATAAATAAAAAATTTAAAATAAATTTTATCGATTTAATATATATTCGATTATATCTTTTATAAAAAAATTTTTAATTATATTTTAAAATTATATCGTTTTTATTAAACGTAACGTCGATATATTAAAGGGTAATTAAATAATATAATATATAATATAAAATATTTCGAACGTTAATAAAATCGAAATAACGTTAAAATAATTAAAAACGTTAAATACGACTTTAATATTTTTAATAAAATATTTACGTTTATATATAAACGATTAAAAATTTTCCTTCGATTGTTTATTCGAAGTTAAATTAATTAACTTTTTATATAATATTTAAGTAAAAATAAAATTATAAAATTAATAATTTAAAATTTAAAATAAAAATTATTATTATATTTTATAAATAATAAATAAAATTATTATAATATTAATATTAAAATATTTAACTTAAAAATTTAATAATTTAATTTATTAATCGACGAATTTTAAAATTATTAAAAATTATAATTAAAAATTTAACGAAGGTAAATAAAAAAAAAATTAATATATAAAGCGTTTTTAAAATAATTATATTTAATAAATCGTAATTATTAAATTAACGAAAAATTATTACTTTAAAAAAAAATAAATAAAAAAAAAATATTATTACTTAAATAAAAAATATTAAAATTTTATATAAAATATTAAAAATACTTTTAAACAAATAATTATATATTAAAATATAAAATATTAAAAATATTTAAATATTTAAAAATATTTATAAATATTTATTCGATATTTATTTTAATAAAAATTACGATATAAATTAATATTTTTATATAAATATATTAAATAAAAAAGTAATTTATTTTAAATTTATTTTAAAATATATTATTATTTATTTATCGAATAAAATTTTAAAATATATTAAAAATAAAAACGATAATTTAATTTATATAAATAAATATTAATAAAAATTATAATATATTATAATATTATATAATTTTTATATACGAATTATATATAAAATAAACCTTTTAATAAATTTAAATTAATTAAAACGTCGACGTTAAAAAATCATTAATATTTTTTATATATTTATTTAATTTTTTATTTATTTTTATAAATTTTAATTTACTTTTATAATAATTTAATTTAATAAAAATACTTTAATTTAAAATTATAAATTTTTATACGTTATTAAATAAAAAATCTTTAAAAATAACTCGAAAAAAAAAAACGAAAAATTTTAATATTATATTTATATTTATATTATTATCGTTAATTTTTTCGTTTAAAATTACCGACTTTAACGAATTTACTTTTAAAAAACTTAATTAAATTATTATTATAATTTATTTACTTTTATACGTTATATTTTATTCGAATTTAAAAAAAATAAATTTAATTTTTAATTAATATATTATTAATTATATATTTAATTATTTTATAATCGTAAATTAAATAATTTAAATTATAATAAACGTATAAAATTATATTAAATTTATAACGTTTTTTATTTAAATTATCGATATTTAATTTTAATAAACGATTTTTACTTTTATTTATTTAAATTTAACGTTAATTAAAAAATAATATCGCCGTTTATTTTAAATATAATTATTTTATTAAATTCGAATACGTTAATTTTTTATATTCCCCATCGATAATATTTTCTATTTACTTTTAAATACGATTATTTTATCGAATTCGAATACGTTAATTTTATTACATTTTTTATCGATAATATTTTCGCCGTATATAAACCCCCTTAATATTAAATATTTTACGAAATAATTTATAATATAATAAATCGAATAATAAAATAATTACGTTAATTATAAAATAATAAAATAAAAGTTTTAATTTTTCGAAATTTAATCGAAACGATACGTTTTACCGTTTAAAATAAAACGTTATTAACCGATATAATAACGATATTTAAAACGGTTTTATTATACGAAAAATTTTAAACGAAAATAAATAAAAATTATTAAAAATAAAATAAAAAAATGTTAAATTAAAAATACGATTATTATTATAACCGTTATTTCGTAATTTTAATAATAATTTATATAAATAAATTAAATTTATATAACGTATATTAAATTACCGGTTTTTATTTATATTTTAAATTAAAATTATCTTTTTATATTTTTAAAAGTTTTATTTATTAAATTATATAATAATCGATCATTATTATTTTTTTTTAATATTATTTTTTATTAATTAATAAAATTAATTTTATTAATAATTTCGTATATATAATTCGAATCGATAATATAAATATATTTATTATATATAATTTATAAAATTTATTAATTTTATCGTATATTTTTTAATTTGCGATTTTTAATATAAAATTATAAATTTATAATATAAATTAAAAGAATTATTATAAAAATTAATAATCGTATATTATTTTTTATTAAAATTATTATTTAATATTTATTTATTTACGTATAATAAATAATAAAAGTTAAACGTCGATCGTTTAATTATTTATTAAAAAAAAATCGATAAAATAAATTCGATAACGTTTTAAATTTTCGAATTTTAAATTTATTTTTCGAAAATATTTTATATCGATCGAATAATTAAACGTTAATTTTATTTTAAAAAAACGTTAATCGATAAATTCGATTTTTAAACGTTTAATAATTATATTTATTTATATTACGATTAATAATTAATTTTTAAAATAAAAATAAATAATATTTATTATTTATATTAATAAAATTAACTCGTTAAAATATCGATTTATATTTTTAATATTAAAATATTTAAAAAATTATATCGATATATAATACGTAAAATCGCAACGTTATATTAATATTATATTTATTTTATCGACGTTTTATTTATTAATTATTTATAAAATAACGATTTTAATACGTTTTAATTAAATAATTAAATAAATTTAAAATATTATAAATTAACGATATATTAATAACTTTTTAATTTAATATTTAAATTTTAAATTTTTTAATATTATCGTAAAATATAATTAAAATAATATAAATTTTATATCGATATAAATAAAAAAATATTAATTCGAATAAATTATTAATAAAATAAATAATTTTAAAATAAATCTTTTAATATATATTTAATATTATTAATAAAATATTATTATTCGAATAAATTATTCGATTAAAATATTTAAATGTAAAATTTTATAATATTATATTTTATTAAACCGTTTATTAATTAAAAGAACGATTAATTTAACGATATTATTTTTTTATTCGATTTTTATTCGTTAAATATTATATTATTAAATATTAAATTATACGTATATTATTTATCGTTTTTATCGTTTTTTATAATCGATAATATAATAATAATATTTTTAAAGAAATAATTAATATTCGAATTATACGAAAATAAAAATATAATAATAATATTTTTAAAAATAATTAATATATATATTTAAATTATATTAAAACGAAAAAAAATATCGTTATCGAAAACGCAGATTATATATTTTTACAAATATATTTAATTAATAAAATGTTATTATTACGAAAATAAATTTTATAAATATAATAAATTATTAATTTACTTTTATATAAAATAATTAAATTCGAAAAAATTAATAATAAAAAAAATAAATAATAAAATTATTAATATTTATATTATTTAAATAATAATATAAATAAAATATTTATTAAAACGTTATTTAATAAATTAAATATTTACTTAAATAAATAATTTTTCGATAAATATTAAAATAAATTAAATACTTTTTCGTTTTTTATTTATAAAAATTATTATTTTTACCTTTTACGAATTTATATACATCGAAATTATTATAAATATTTATTATTATACGTAATTATTTTTTATTAAATATTATTTATATTATATAATATTTAAATATATAAATAAATATTCGAAATTTTTAATATTAATAAAATTATTATAAAATTATTTAACGTTTTATAAAGTAAAATTTTTAACGTCGTTTAAAACTTTTAAATCGATAAAATTAATAATTTTCGTTTAAATAATAATCTATATTTTATATTAACGAAAAATAATATCGTATTTAATATTATATTATTATTTATACGATTTATATAATATTAACGTTTTATTAACGATTTATAATTTTATTAATTTTTTTACGTTAATTTAAAAATGTTATAAATTATAAATTATTTTTCGTAATTAAATTACCCCCTTTTTTTTTATTTTATTTTATTATATTTTTAAAATTACATTTATAATTAATTTAAAATTTTTTTTAAAAGTTCGATAAAATTAAATATTAATTAATAAATATTTAAATAATTTTTATTAATTCGATTAAAAATATAAATATTTATTAAATTTTATAATCGTATGTAATATTAATCGAAAATTAATACGTAATTTTAAATTTTTAAATAATTTAACTTTTTTTTTAAAAATATATTATTTTATATTAATATTTAATTAACGTTAAAAATTTACGCGAATAAATGTAACTTTAAAAATAAATTACGTAATTATTTTCCTTTAATATATATATATATATTAACTTCGATTATTAATATTAAACGTTTATTTTTATTTTTATAAAATTTTAATTTTATATATTATATTTATTTTTAATTATTTTTATAAATTATTAATTTTCGAATATTTTATTATACTCGTTTTTAAAAGTTTTTAAATAAATTAAATCGATAATAAATTATTTTAACGTAAAATATTTATTTTCGAAAATAAAATATCGTTATTTTTAAATAAAATAACGAATTTATTAACTTCGTAATAATCGAATTAAAAGTATTCGACTTTATTAATAAACGTAAATTTAATTAAAATTAAATAAAATCCTTTAATTAAAATTCGAAAAAAAAAATTTTCCTTTAAAATTTATATAATCGATTATTTTTTTATCGACGACGATAATAAATAACCGGAAATAATCGATAATATTTTTTAATCGATTTTATTATTTAAATTTTAACATAAATTAAAAAACCTTCGTAAATAAAACGATAATAAAAATAATTCGAAATTCAAAATATATTTAATTTCGTATAATTTTTACTTTTAAAATAATTTATTTATAATATTTTATTTATTAATTTAAATTAAAATAAATTATTATTTTTAATAATTATAATTATAATCGAAGTCGTCGTTTTAAAAGTTAAAATTAATATAATTTTAATCGTCGATTATTAATTTCGAAAGTAAATTTTACGTTTTTAAATTAAATATATTTATTAATAAATTTTAATTATATATATAATAATAATTAATATTATTTTATTATAAAAATATATTTACGTAAATTATAAAATAAATTAAAATTTTTTTAATATTATATCGTTTTATTTAATTATTTTTACGATATTTACGTTAAATATTATTATAATTATAATAATAATAAATATTTATTTAAACGTAATATATATTAATTTATTAATATAAAATAATTATTTTAATTATTTATAATAAATAATAAAAACGTATATAAATAAATAACGTATTTAAAATTATTTTTAATTTATTTTTAATATTTATACGCGTCGAAAAATCGTAATTTATTTCGAATTTTATTTTTAAATAATTAAAAATATTAAAATTTAATTATTTAATATTATCGATTAAATTAAAAATTCGAATATTAAAAATTAATTATAAATATTTAACGTTATATTTATTTAAATTTATAAAATTATATTCGTAAAATATATATTTTTATATATTTTTATATATATTTAATTCGATAATTTAATTAATTATTTAAAATCGTATAATAAAAAAGTTATTTTTATTATATAAAATTTTAATTTATTAATTTCGTAAAAAAAAAAAAAAAACGTAAATTATAATTTAAAAACGAAATTTAATTTATATTAAATATATTTAATAAAACGGTAAAATTATTATATATTTCGTTATTAATTATTTAACTTTATTAAATAATCGTTTAATATTCGTAAAAATTATTTTTTATTTATAAATAAATATTTATAATAATTATATAATTAATATATATTTTATAATAATATAATTTTATATTAAAATATTTATTATAATAATAATAATAATAAATATACTTTTATTAAATATTTCGTTATTTTACGTAATAAATATTTAAAATATAATTTTTAAAAATAATATATTTATTAATTAATATAAAATTAAATCGTTTATAATTTTTATATATATATAATTTAATTTATTTTATTTATTTCGTATTTTTATTATACGATTATATAATAATTAATCGATTATTAATTAACGATTTTTATTTATTTAATATATTTAATTATTTTTATTAAAATATCGAAATTAACTTAAAGTTAAAATTTATCGTAAATAAATAATTTTAAAATAATTAAATAATTTAAAATTATTCGCAATAATATACGCGGATAAATACCCGTTAAAAAGTCCAGCTGGTTACAGTTGGCCATACACGGTATGTCGCATTATGTGTTAAACAGTACGGTAAAATAAAAATGAATGGCGGTTTGGCGGTTCTCTGGACTTCGACCAGGGTCGTATTTCCTATATTTCCTATTGTCGAGCTCCTGCCAACCGCCACGCCCTTAAAGGCAAGTTTTGTAGTATTAGGACCTTCTTCCTGATATACATGGTAAAAGTCAACACCCCTACGATAACGCAGAGGATATTCACCATATAGAACCCGTCGTGGAGGATCTCGCAAGTACCTCCACCGTGCTCGCACCGCTCTCTATCGGCTTGGATGGCGCACGAGAACTCCTGCGTTACCAGGGGTCCCTTCAATGCGGAGGTATCGAGTTTTGTCGTTGGGGGGTGGCATGTAGCTTCTGTAAACGCGTCTACCAAGCGTAGCACAAAATACTTCGGGAATGTTCCGCCGAGATTGGAAACCCTATTATCACGCGTTAGCGAAAGTGGATTGGTCACTGGAAGTCATACTCACGTTGCAAGCAATGTCATATAAGTTCCACCGATCACGGGATCGGCGACTCGAGCGTGGAATGCGGATATGGCAACGAACATTACGGTTGAAGTAAATGTCGAGAAGACGTGCTCGGCGATGACAAGAAGGAGGTACCATGGCTGAACACCATCGGCCGGAAAGATACTAACGGTGACCTGAGCGAAGATAGCAGCAATTAGACGGCCGATGAACCCCCAGCACCAAAGACGCATGGGCGTGTATTCCTGGGACCATTTTCCAGCATAATAGCCTAGGCCGATCTCGAAAGGAAAGTCGACGAGCACCGTTAATGCCATGTTCTCCTTGCCGAAGCCTTTTCTAGTAGCTTGAGATTCGTCACCCCGTCGTTGGCTTGAAACCGATCTTAGCAATGAGATGGACGATAATGATAGTCTGGATATTTTTCAACTTCAAAACTTCCCACATGATCTTATAAACATCCCAAATCCCGTCTTCGTTCTTCGTTTTCTCTTCCTTCTTCAGAAGCGCGAGCCCAATAGTGATGGCAACGTACGCCCAACCCCAGAAGGTCAAGTAGCCTCCGAGTGTCAGGAGCCCCTCCTCGGACGGTGTGGAGCGGAAGTATCGGTTGGCGAAATCACTAGAGTTGAAGGCTAGAAAGACTGTGTAGGACAAGAAGTGGCCGGCAGTCAGACCAACTGTCTGCGCCGTCGATGCGTACGAAACATTTCCGGGAGTGAGTAGGGTAAGAGCCCAGCCGTCAACGGCAATATCTTGAGTGGCGCACATGAAGACTAAGAAGAACCACCAGCCCGTGAAGTTCCAGACGGTTGGGCCACCTTCCTTGCCCGTCGTAGCCATCAAACTCTCAATCATGGAACCTAGATACAACATACTAAGCCCAGACATTAACTGGATTGGGAGAATCCAACTCTTCCGTCTTCCAAGCTTGGGGCTCCATACTGCATCCACTATGGGGCTCCAGAACAGCTTTAAAGAGTATGGGTACGATGCCAAGCTAAAGACACCGATTTCTCCAAACGAGAGATGTTCCTTGAGGAGGAATGGCACTGATCCAGTGGCAAGTCCCATAGGAACACCCTGTAGGAAGTATAGTAACACAAGCAGCAGGAAATTCCTTTGGTCTTGAAGGAGCTCCCAGAAACCGTGGTTGTTCACCGTAGGCGTCTTCGGAACATGGTCATCGAGTGAGAAGGACTCCTTGATATGATGTTCGCCGCGACCTGACTCGAATCCTGCTGCGTCGCGGGTTTCCGCCGTAACTCCATATTGTTATTCACGTCCCCGTTGGAATGACCATTTACACGGCCAGTCGTCGAGACCGACAACTTGTCTCGTTTCTGAGATTTCGACCGTCGAGTTTCGACACCCATTCGTAATTAAGCGTAGGGGCGTTATATACGATGGGTCGGCTGGAGAAGCTTGAGGATTGTGGTAGGTAGGTCTCGGAGAGTATCCGAGGATATAATAGAATGATAGTGAGGCTTGATTAATGGTAGGTGCGCTATTGGACTTGCGCAAATATGTCAATCATATAATAGATCTCGTATATAATTTGTGGAAATCCGTCAGGCTGGTCCAATTAGTCAACAATGAAATAAGAGAACAGCAACCGTGGCCTTTAGGGCCGGCGTTTGAACGTGGCGAGGTGGAACCCTAGAAATATTGCAGGTAACGAATGGTTTGAATGGTTTAAATGGGCTGTAATGGTGAAAGAAGTCAAGGAACCTCCAAATAAGAAAGGACGATTCCTTTTTAGTCCATCGTGGCTAAATGCGATGCTATGCTATCACTGCGTCTCAGATCGCAGGAGTAGGAAATAGGTGGACGTGTTCAAATAAAGCTGACCTGGGAGCTTTTCAGCTTTGGCCCAATGGTGAGAGGAAAAATCCAGGAGGATGGATGACTCAGCAGGGAAAAGATCCCAGGTCTAGACTGCCCCCACTTCCATACATAGATCTATGTAATCCGTAAGGTACCAGGTACTTATTAGGCAGATCTCCCCACTCCCTTTTTCTTATCGCTCCTATCGCTCTTATCGTCCTTCTCTTATCTTATCACCGTCATCGTTTCTCAAACACGCGTCTTCGCGTAAACTGTTGAGAGTTGGATCAACACGTTAATCTTCGGTAACTCATCCAAACACCCCTAATCCCAAAGCACACAGCATCCCGGACAGACAAATCAGAATCAGGATGGCTACTGAAGAGGTGCCATCACAAGAGCTATCTACTGCAGAGAAATTAGACAACGAAATTGAAAGTCTAAGAGCCCAAGGTAACATATATTCGATTATTATATCCTCTAAGTTCTCGCAAACCGGTATTGATAATCTGTAGTGGAATCGTTAAAACGAGAGCTCAAGCTGCAAACCGCGACTCTGATAACGTCGGAATCCACGCGCCAGATACTGCAAACCAACTCTGCGAAGAGGTCGGGATCGAAGAAGTCGAATGGCGACTCCAGATTGCAGGAGCTATTGGCGAGAGCAGAAGAGCAAAACGCCCATAAGCAGCAATGTCTGTACAGGGCATGCGCCTCTATAACTACTTTTAAAATCCGTGACCGGACCCTAACGCAGTAGATGGAGGCATGTTCTGGGCCTGCGGTTTGAAGTCATGTCCAAATCTCGCTTCCTCCGACCGTACTATGTTATGTTGAACCGGCCTTACCCAAATTCCCGGTACGTTCGCGTTCACCACACACCGTTCCCCAATGTATACCGCTT